>JAPEIP010000008.1:94285495-94300331 GCA_026120095.1 Capsicum chinense | reverse complement strand
GGACTAAGCTTTCCCTTTCTACCAAACCTCTTTACCCCTCTCATGAGTGAAATCTTCAAGTACACCAAATCACCCACCTCAAACTCAAGATCCCTTCTCTTCATATCAGCTTATGACTTTTGACAACTCTGAGTTATCTTCAGCCTTTCTCTAATCAACTTAACTTTCTTCATAGCCTCAAATAATGCATCATGCCCAATCACCGTAGCCTCACCTACTTCAAGCCAACCTATGGGTGATCTACATCTTCTACCATACAAAGCCTCAAATAGTGCCATCTTGATGCTAGCATGATAACTGTTGTTATAGGCAAACTCAATCAATGGTAAATGCTCATCCCAACTACCTTTGAAGTCAAGAGCAAATGCTCTCAACATATCCTCCGAAGGCTGGATGGTTCTCTCAGCTTGACCATTTATCGGCGGATGAAAAGCAAAACATAGAGTAAACTTGGGTACTAAGACCCTTCTGAAAAGCTCTCTAAAACTGTGAAGTGAACTGAGTACCCCTATCTAAAATGATACACAAGGGGACTCCATGTAACCAAACTAACTCCCGGATATACTATCTAGCATAATCCTCACCTATACAAGATGTATGCACAGGCAAAAATTACACGGACTTAGTCAACCTATCTACAACTACCCAAATAAAATCATGATGATGACACGAAAGAGGTAAAACAGTCACGAAATATATATTCACCTCTTTCCACTTCTAAGTGGGTATACCAAACTCTTGCATCACAACACCAGTTCTTTGGTGCTCTACCTTAACCTGTTGGCACGTTACACACTTCACTACAAACTTATCTATATCCTTCTTCATACCACTCCACTAATAGATTTCCCATAAGTCACGGTATATCTTGGTAGCGCCGAGATAAATAGAATCTCGTGTGCCATGCACTTCAGCCATAATTCTCTATCTCAAATCATCAACACACGGAACACACAATCTACCCTGCAAACTCAAATTACCATCTCCTCCTTGGGAGAAAATCTCTACTTTTTGGTCCTTAACTGACTCCTTCAGTCTAATCAAACTAGGATCCCTGTCTTGCTTCTCCTTCACTTTCGAAGCTAGAGAGGATTCAGAACTACTCTGCACCAAGATACTCCCCTCATCTGAATCAAGCAACCTAACACCTAGTCTAGCCAAACGATGTACGTCATGAGCTAACTCTTTCTTACCTTCCTCTATATAAGTGACACTGCCCATAGAAGTCCTACTAAGGGCATCTGCCACTACATTGGCCTTGCCCAGATGATATAGCACACTCATATCATAATCTTTTAATAACTGTAACCACCTTCGCTGTCTAAGATTCAACTCCCTCTGAGTAAACACATACTGCAAGCTCTTATGATCAGTAAACATATCAAGATGAACACCATACAGATAGTGTCTCCATATTTTAAAAGCAAAGACCACAACAGCTAACTTAAGATCATTAGGTTGGATAATTCTTTTTATGCACCTTCAACTGTCTAGAGGTATAGGCTATAACTTATCGCTCTGTATCAAAACAAAACCCAAAACAACTCTAGAGGCATCACAATACACCACAAAACCATCCATACCATCAAGGAAAGTCAACACAAGGGTTGAGGTGAGTCGAGTCTTCAACTCCTGAAAACTCTTCTCACAGGAATCCGACCACTGGAACTTAGCTTTATTTTGGCTCAACCAAGTCATGGGAGATGCAATAGAAGAGAAACCTTCAAAAAAATGGTGGTAATAGTCAGGTAGACCCTAGAAATACCTAATGTCAGATAGAGAGATAGGTCTAGGACAATTTCTTACAATTTCTGTCTTTTGGGGATCAACTCTAATGCTTTCAGCTGAAATAATATGACCTAAAAAGGCTACTGACCTTAGCCAAAATTCACACTTCTTGAATTTGGTGAACAACTAATGATCTTTAAGAGTTTGCAGGATGATTTTAAGATGATCCGCATGGTCATTCTTAGTACGGGAGTACACAAGGATATCATCAATGAAAAGAATGACAAACATATCAAGATATTGCTTGAACACTTAATTCATAAGGTCCATAAAGGCTGTTGGAGCATTGGTTAGCCAGAAAGACATGACTAAAAACTCAAAGTGACCATAACGGGTTCAAAAAGCTATCTTCGGGATATCACACTCCCTTACTTTAAGGTGATGATAGCCGGATCTAAGGTCTATCTTGGAAAAATAACTTGCACCTTTCAACTGATCAAATAGGTCATCAATTCTCGAAAGAGGGTACTTATTCTTAACTGTTATCTTATTAAGCTAACGATAGTCAATGCACATACGCAAAGAACCATCTTTCTTTTACACGAATAGAATAGGTGCACCGCAAGGAGAGACACTGGCCATATGAAACCTTTATCTAAAGGATCTAGAAGTTGCTCTTTCAACTCCTTAAGCTCTGCAGGTGCCATACGGTAGGGAGAAATAGAAATAGGCTGAGGGTCAGAAAGAAGGTCAATCTTGAATTCTATCTCCCTATCGGGAGATACCCCTATGAGATCTTTTAGAAAAACATCAGGAAACTCATTAACAATGTTGACTGACTGAATAGTTGGAGCCTCGACCTTAGTGTATTTAACTTTAACTAGGTAATAAATGCAACCTTTGGATATTAGTTTTTTGGCTTTGAGATAGGATATAAAATAACTCTTGGGAGATACCGAACTTCCAGACCACCCAAAGATTGGCTCATCAAGAAATAGAAACTTAACTACACGGGTACGATAGTCTATGGATCCATAACAAGAGTAAAGCCAGTCCATGCCCAGAATAACATCAAAATCCACTATTTCCAACTCTATCAAATCAATAAGTATGACTCTATGAAGAACAGTAATAAGATAATTTTTATACACTTGCTCAGCAACAACTGACTCCCCTACTAAAGTAGAAACTAGGAAAGGCTCAGGAATTTTTTCGGGACTCATTTCAAAATTCATAGCAACAAATGGAGTCATATAAGAAAAACTTGACCTGGGGTCCAACAACACATAAACATCAAAATAGAATACGCGGAGCATACTAGTGACAATATCGGGAGAGCCCTCTTGCTCCTGACGGGATAGTAGAGCATAGAATTTATTCTAGCACTGACTGCCAGTAGTGCTAGATGAAGTGCCCTGAGCAGGGACGGGACGAGCTACAAGAGTTGGTGCACTAGTAGCCTATGTCTAAGGTTGGGCATCTATGTTCCCTTGCCTAGCATGTGGACACTCTCTAAGTCTGTGGCAGGCTTACCACAACCAAAGCAACCCCTCTGGTCTGCTAAGCACTCACTGAGATGGTCCCTACCATACTTGGTACATAGAGGATAGAGAGGTTTGTTGCTTACACTATTTTGGGATCAGGACATAGAAGAACTGTTCCCTCAGTCGTGCTTGTCTCTAGGTTCGAGAGCACTAGATGATAAGGGCGCTGACATAGAAGAACGGCTCATAAACTGTGGGCGGTTCCCTCCATGGGACCTAGCATGACTATACTAATGATGCTTGGATCTAGCCATCTTGTTACCCCTCACTCTATCTCTCTCCCTTATCTTGTCTGCCTTTATTTGTTGTGCATGTATCATCAATTTAGACAGGTCCATATCCTTGTTTAGCATCATATTTCTGCATTCTTCAAGTAGCAACCCAGACACCCCAGTCACAAACTTACTCATACTAGTTCAAGTGTCAGCAATCAGATCAGGAGCATACTTAGCCAACTGATTGAACTTAAGGCAGTATTTCTTAACTGTCATGAAACCCTATATCAAGTTCTTAAACTCCTCAATCTTCGCTTCCCTCATCTCAACCATGAAGAACTTGTCCAAGAATGCATCCTGGAATACTTTCCAAGTAACAGGGGCAGCATCTTTCTTTTTATTCTTCCTTTATGCAACAACCCAGTCATAAGCAATGTCTTTTAGATGATAAGATGTTAGCTCTACACTCTCTTTATTAGAAATATGCATGACTTGGGTGATCTTCCTTACCTTCTCAAGATATAAATACGGGTCCTCACCAGCCTTAGACCCATATAACTCTAGCGGATTCATCCGCATGAAATCACGGATCCTAGCAGCAGCTAAGTCACCTCCCTACTGATGTGGAATTGCAGCCTGTTTATTGGCTTGGACATTTACTGTGACTGCTTGGGGTCATACCTGAATGGTCACCAGAAACTCAGCATGAGACACAGTCTCATTCAAGGGATCAACAGACTGAGGTTGCTCATTATTGTTTTTGCGGGCATTTGCTCTTTATGGAGGTATTTTCTGAAATATGAGAGCACAAATTATTAGATGAGAGGGAAAACTTTAGGCATGATAGAATCTAAAAAAAAGGAACAACCTTTTTCCTAAAACGTCTTATAGCCTTTTGCTCATAGATGTGGCGCGCTCCACACCAATAATCAAGACTCTACTTAACACGGCTTGTTAGAATCCCTAGGACTCCTTAAAACTTAGGCTCTGATACCAAGTTTGTAATGCATCGAGATCTCATCCCGAGATGTCATACGGTGCTTAAGGCTACAAGGAGCTCTAATCTACTCCATTGAGCCTGTTACTACTCCTAACACTTGCTTTAGGATAAATATGATAAATAATGATGCCTTACTGTGTCAACTATAATCCAAAATAACTAGAAAAAATTTCTGGATAGC
This sequence comes from Capsicum chinense, assembly GCA_026120095.1. Lineage (NCBI taxonomy): Eukaryota > Viridiplantae > Streptophyta > Magnoliopsida > Solanales > Solanaceae > Capsicum > Capsicum chinense. Next base: position 94,295,663 of record JAPEIP010000008.1, on the reverse strand, counting down.
AAGAATACTAATAGTCTAGAACACAACTTCAACTGACAATCTAGCCTGACAAAGCCTCTACTACTCAAACTGGAGAGCCATTGGAATAGACCCCCAATTGACTCGCAATGAGCTAAAAGTAAACCTCAAAACACTGTGAAAATGGAAAAACTGCAAATATAGGTCCTCGAACCATGAGGACTCACCAAGGACAAGGATGTGGATAAGATGCTCGAAGATCACTGTCACTGCTGGGACTGAGCACCTGTACCTACATTATGAGACAATGTAGCACACAGACGTATATGTGGATTAGTACTTTGGGAATGTACTTAGTATATGGGGGTGTATGCATTTTCATAAAAAAATATCAATACTCATTAATAAAATCATGCATGCAAATAGGAATGACTCATATGGCTTGAATAAGTCTAGAATATAAAACTCATAAATCATGAATAGTGAAACATGTAACACAAATATCGTGAGTCATTATACTTAACTTTAAAATCCATACTCTCCTATTATTCTCAGTACTTAAAGGCTAAAGAAAGCTTTGAACAATACTTTCAAACTCATGCTTTGATCTTGTGGAGAGTAAAACGTTTTTTAAACTTAAGGACTTAGAACTTTTAGAAAATTTTAACACTTGAGAACTCTGGAACTCTTTTAGGCTCGGGACACTTCGAACTCAGGAGTTTCTTCTAACTGACATAAGTCATGTGAGCTACATGGAGTCCAATGTCTTTCTCATGTTGGGGAGAGTTGTTCTATCCTTTCTATCAGTGTAGAACCTCATCTTTAGTGATCATTATCTTGGCCTTGGGCCCACAAATCTCAAACCTATGGTAGCACATAGTTCTAGGGTATGAGACCTTGAAATTATACCCAACTCGGTACTAAATACTACTCCCATACTCAACTTAGAACTCTTAGGAAATCTACCTCAAAATACCTCAAGGGTTTATAATGAAGACCAAAACATATTTCCATTTTCTTTAAATCATACTCAAAGTGGGTTTCAACTCTATTATGATCGAACGGCCAATTCTTTCTCAATAATATCAAAGTACTCAATTCATGAGTGTTTATAGCACAAAAGTTCATAAAACTACAAAAATTCAAGTAGGGCTTAATGACCCATAATCAAATATCAAGTTAAGACTCATCAAAGTGCATACTAGATGTCATAAAGATTCATAAATCATATAGAAAATCTGAAATTTTCAACATTTTGCCTTAAAATCTCAACATACTTATGTACTTCAATTTCTAGATAGTGGGACTATTAAAATCTCAAGGAATAACAACATAGGGTATAAACCCATACTTTAATTTCATAAGAAAACATAGAAAATCATATATTCCCATAATTAAAATAACTTTTGGGTACAAGGACAAAAGAAGTTTCCTTTTTGAAACCCCACATACCTTAGATTTTGACTTGGATGAACAAACTTGTTTGAGACTCTTCTTCTTACTCTTGAGAGAGGGTTCTTGAAGCCTCTGACTTGGGAACCTTGAATCTTAACTCAATTTGTAAAATCTATGGTGATTTCTTGAATTTCTTAGAGAAGGAATTTGGGTTTGTTCTTGGGGAAGAAAACCCTAGCTCTTGGTGTTTTTGGAAGAAATGAAATTATCTCCTTCGTTTTGGGCTATATCTGAGTGTTAAAAAGGTCGAAAAAGACCAAAAAGCCCTTTTATAAATGACTTAAAATTACTGATCAGGATGTACGAAGGTGGGGTGTAATGGTCCATTGAGGGCCCGATGGTCGTCGGTCCTGCCCGTCGCACTTGGGCTAAAACTTGGTTCACTTCCTTACTTATAAATATGGGTACGACGGTCCGTCGACCCTTACTGTCACACTCAACTAGAATGGGGCCTCATTGCCTTCTTTATGATAGTTTGGGGGATGGTCCATTGCAAACCCGATGGTCCGTCGGCCCTCACCATCGCACCTAGGCGATTTTACTACTTTCTATAAAATGGCCATATCTTTCTCTTTTGATGTCATATTTAGACGAAATGGATATCGTTTGAAAGATAATTCAATTTCCCACACGATAAAAGTAATTTTTAGTAAAATTCAGAAGTTTTGAACACTAATCACTTTTGAAGTCACTCTATAATCTTTTAGGGTCGAAAATACACATCAATTGACACACTCTAAAGGCTCAGACTATGAGGGAACTTTACGGGGTCTTACAGTAGTTTTTGGGGAATTAGGATACATTAAACCCATACTTCACACTCAATGCTAAATCCTACTCCCAACTGAAGTGTGGGTATGTGTGATAAGAGAGTCTCTTCATTCTACTAGATCATTGAGGACTTCGTGTTGATTGATGTTAGTTGGGTACTATGGACTGCTTATATAAGTATTTGATTCTTTTTAGAGTGTCCATCTCTATGGTGTACAGTGTTTTATAATGATTCTTGATTTCTTGAAAAAGTTGAGCATAAGGATATAACTATAGTATAGTAACCTAAGTAGGCTAAGTGTGACCTCAGGGGTTTGTATTGCCTTGATATTGATTTTTGACTTAATAGCTTTATATTGAGTTTAGGGTATTGTCCACCTCAACAGGTATAGTATTAACCTTGAGTAGGTTGATTTTGTATTTTTGTGAGTACCAGTATACTTGCATGGGTTCCTTCGAAATTTATGGGCCTGAGGTGATTTTTGATTTTTGGTGCAGTCATTAACTTCTAGTGTCTTTGGTAGATTGAAATTAGCTACATCTATTCAAAATTTATAGCGTGATCGACTCAGATTTTGTGTATAAAGAAAGTTTACAAATAAATGAATTCGACTTTAGTGAGATTTTGGTCATAGATGCTTGCATTTTGACCTTGCGAATGATTATGTTAAAACATTCTAGTTATATAGCGAGATTAGTAGTTTTATTGTTGTGACTCCACTATAGGATGCTTACTTGAGGTTTACCAGTGTATTTTCTATTCTTTGTCTGTTTTGACACTTTCCTTGCGTGTACGATTGTAAGACCCTGCAAAATCCTAGCTCAACTCAGTCTTTTAGAGCATAAAAAGAGGGCCTAGCTTAGAAATTTCAGTTAAGTGCTTATACTTAGAATTATTTTAGCCTTCATAATTTGGCGATCATATGTTTACGACCCTTATGACATTAAAATGTCGATCCTTAGATTGAATCATGATCAAGTGCATCCACAGGTCACTTTTGATGAGTTTTAGATTTTTCAAACCTCATTTAAAAAGTGTTTGGGTGACCAAAATAGTGGGTTGACGCGATCTTAATGTGTTGCATTGCCCACCGCATCGACGGTTATTTTCCCCAGTATTCCGTGTAAAATTCTAGTAAGACGATGTGATATCGACGCATCGCATCGACACCATCAACGTCGTTCATCGATTTATGTATCGCTGGGCACATTTTCAGTAATTAAAAGTGTAACGCCCTAAAACCTGGTCCTAAAATGTCACATAGTGTTCAAGACTATGAGTATCCTTAAGCCAACCCTATCTGCCTTTTACTAAGTCTGAATCTCATAATAAAGAAAACAAAGACATAAGAGTCATACTATTTGCAGAAAACTATCTATACATAATAACTGAAAATAATGTTTGAAACCTCAATACTGAATAATCTAAATCAAAACTAGCAATCTGACAAGCCTCTACTACTAATATCTAGAGAGTCACTGGGACAAACCCCGAGCTGACTCAAACTGTCTAAAAAGAATACTGAATCATCTAAGCTAAAAATCTGAATAACTAAGTCCCCGAACTATGAAGACTTACCAACTATCGAGATATAGATAAAGATGCTTAAAATTACTCACGCTACTGAAACAAAGCACCTGAACCTACATTATGAGACAATGTAGCACAGAGATGTATATATGGATCAGTACTTTAAGGATGTACTAAGTATATGGGGCTGAATGCATAAGTAAAACATTATCTCATCATCATAATTTGTAAAACAATGCATGCTAAATATAAATGACTCACATAAGCTGGAATATCTTATAACTAAAATCTGTAACATGAATAGCAAAACATACTTTGTAAATTTACTGAGTCACAACATTTAGTTCTGAAAGCTGTACTAATGTTCTATCTATAAATCATACTGTCTAAATGTAAAAGGGCTCACTTCTATATCTGAACTCTAAAAGTTGTAGTCTGAAGCTAATATCTTTCTGTAAAAATATAATCTGAATAAAGTTGTGAGCCTTTACACTTAGTTTTCTAAAAGGTTTTCCTGTTATTCTTTTCTATTAGTATTACTCTTTCTGTAGGAAGGTTCTTCTAACTGACATAAACCTTATAAGCTATCATGGAGTCCAACATCTTGTTCCTCTAAGGGGAAAGCCTCACGATGGGGAGAAGTGTTATACTCTTGCCAAGTAGTATAACCTAATCTAAGTAATCACTTTTGTATCTGTCATCCATATAGAAATAGGAATAATCTGAATCTATACCTATGTAAGCTACGTATTCTATGGAAAATACGGCATGCTAATCCCACAATTCCAGCTCGGTGCTAAATACTACTCCCTTTTTAATCTGTATGCTCATTCTGTGGAAAATCCACTTTAAATAGCATAAGGATTTATTATGAAACCAATTATGCTTTATCTAATTCAATCTGTAAGTAAAGCTAAATCTAATTTCTGTAATCTATAATAAATCTGTAAAGTGGATTTCAAATCTTATCTGAGGATTAAAAGATCAAATCTTTACTGAAAATCTGAAAATACACTGATCACCTGATGCTTAAAGAACAATCGTTCTTGAAACAAAAACATTTAATCTTGGGATAATAAACTATGCATCAATCTCATATCAAAACATCATAATAATCATGCTTGATAATGAAAACAATAATAATTCATCTCAAAATCTGGAAATCACTGCAATAGGCATGAAAATATGAAAATAGTCATGTAATTCAACTTCTAAAACACTTAAAATCTCATAATCTTGCAATTGACAATAATGGGTATAAACCCTAATTTAAAACTCATGTATAATCATTCAAAATCATATAAATTTGAAATAAAAACTTGGTTTTGGGAACAAGGATGAAAGAGGATCCTTGTTCATAAATCTCGCATACCTTTATTGATGAAATTTCTAAGAAAGCTTGAACTTAAATCTCTATTTGGATGATGAAATCTTGATTATCTTGATTGGGGAAACCTCAATTTTGGGTTTTCTTGGAGAAATAATGGAGGAAATTGATTTCTTAGAGAGTAAGCTTTTGAGCTCTAGGGTTTTGCGTTTAGAGAGAATGGATGAAAATAAGCATAAAGTTCTTTGAATATGCTAAATTCCCTGTTTATGATGAATTGGGGCCTTGGGAATTGACCAAAGTGCCCCATTTTAAACTTTAATTGGAAATGAAAAAAAAAAAGAACAAAATCCTGATTTAACATGCCGCCGCGACACGCTGCGATCGCTGTGACTCACTAAAAACTAACGACTGGGAAATTGGGGACCTCCGCGATGTGGACCTATCGTGCTGCCCTACTGGATTTTGACAATTGGGAACTGGAATTTCTCCACGACATGGGCCAATCGCAGTACTCTATTGGAATGCCATTAGGCCATCGTCGCGACGTGGTACCATCATGTCGGCCTACTAAAAATTGACAAATAGGAAATTGGACCAGACCGTGATACGATCCTATCACGGTGGTCCTCTGGAATTTGACAAACGTGAATTTAACCTTCACCGTGATGTGGTGATTGTCCAGATGGCGTACTTTTTTACTAAAAGTGATGTAACTTCTCAACCGAGTATCAAATTTGGGCAGAATTTGTATCGATGGAAAGCTTATTCAATTCCCTACAAAATAGGATCTAAATCTAGAAAATTTCATATGTAACAAAAGTTAATCATTTTTTAAACTAACCCTTGAAATTTTAGGAGCGAAATTAATCAAGGAAAAAGTATGGGGTATTACAATATCTCTCCCTTGGGAACATTCTTCCTCAAATGTGGGTAGTTAAGCTGGGAATACTGAGAAATCTGAGGCAATAAGCTATCATGCACTACTGAAATAACTGTATGGCTAAATCTAGAACATACTGAGCTACTGAACTGATCTGTAAGTGCATGAATTTTGAGTGAAGACAACTATATGAAGATATAAGGATACTTGGTATGCATGTCTGCCACTGCTTCCCAAGTATCACCCTTAACAGACTGATTTCGCCATAAAACTTTGACCAAGGGAACTTCTTTGTTCCTTAATCTACGAATGTGATGATCAAGAATCTCTTCTAGAACTTCTTCATATGAAAGGCTATTCTGAATATCTGTACTTTCTAGAGGAACTATAACAGTTGAATCGTCCATGCACTTCTTCAACAAAGACACATGGAATACTGGATGAACTGAGGATAAATCTGCGGGTAGCTCAAGCTCATACGCCACTTTCCCAACACGACTCAAAATCTGGAAGGGGCCTATATATCGGGGACTAAGCTTCCCCTTTTTGCCAAATCTCTTCACCCCCTTCATGGGTGAAACTTTCAAATACACAAGGTCATCAACCTCAAACTTAAGATCTCTTCTTCTTATGTCTGCATAAGATTTCTAATGACTCTGAGCTGCTTTCAATCTCTCTTGAATCAACTGAACTTTTTCCACGACCTTAAACACTATGTCTGGCCCAATCAAAGCGGCCTCACCTACTTCAAACAAACCAATTAGCGATATATATCTTAGCCTATAGAGAGCCTCAAACGGGGCCATCTAAATACTAGCATAGTAACTGTTATTATAAGAGAACTCAATTAACGATAAATGCTCATCCCAACTACCTATGAAATCAATAACACGTGCACTCAACATGTCCTCTAGAGTCTGAATGGACCTTTCTGCCTGACCATCTGTCTGTGGATGGAAAACTGAATTAAGATGAACTTGGGTACCAAGACCTTTCTGAAAGGCTTTCCAAAACTGAGTACCCCTATATGAGATCATAGATAAAGGAACTCCATACAATCTAAATAGCTATCTGATATACAACTTGGCATAATTTTCAGCTGTGTAGGATGTGTGAACTAGCAAGAAATGCGCTGACTTAGTCAACCTGTCTACAATAACCCAAATCAAATCATGCCGATGACGCGAATGGGGTAATCCAGTTACAAAGTCCATATTCACCTCTTCCCACTTCCAAGTGGGGATACCAAACTCTTGCAACGTACCACCAGGTCGTTGGTGCTCTACCTTGGCCTATTGGTAAGTTGCATACTTAGCTACAAATTATGCTATATCTCTCTTCATACCACTCCATCAATAGATTTCCCGCAAGTCACGGTACATCTTGGTGGCTCCTGGCTGAATGGAATAACACACACCATGCGCTTCCGCCATAATCTACTCTGGCATCTCAACACCCCATCTCCCATTTAGGATAAAACCTCTACCTTTTGGTCTTTAACTAACTACTTCAGTTTGACCAAACTACAATCATTATCTTACTTCTCTTTCACTTCAAAAACTAGGAAGATTCAGAACTACTCTAAACCCAAACATTCCCTTCAGGTGAATCAACCATTCTCACACCCAATCTAGCTAACCGATGAACTTCTCGAACTAACTCCTTCTTATCATTCTCCATGTGAGCAACACTGCCCATAGATAATCTATCGAGGGCATCTGCCACTACATTGGCCTTGCTCGAATGATATAACACGCTCATATCATAATCTTTCAATAATTCTAACCACCTTCTCTGATGAGGATTCAACTCTCTCTGAGTAAACACATACTGCAAACTTTTATGATCCGTGAACACATCAACATTCACCCCATAAAGATACTGTCTCCAGATTTTCAAAGCAAACACAACAACAGCTAATTCAAGATCATAGGTAGGGTAATTATTTTCATGAGGCTTAAGTTGTCTAGAGGCGTAGGCTATAACCTTATATTTCTGCATCCAAACACAAACTAAACCAATTTTAGAGGCATCACAATACACAACGAAACCATTTGTACCATCAGGTAATACTAAAACTGGGGCTGAAGTGAGTCGAGTCTTCAACTCCTGAAAACTTTTCTCACATGAATCTGACCATTGGAACTTAACTTTCTTTTGGGTCAATCTAGACATAGGGGATCCAATAAATGAGAAATCCTCAACAAAACATCTGTAATAGCTAGCTAATTCCAAGAAACTTCTAATGTCTGATGGAGAAATAAGTCAAGGCCAAATTCTTACTACTTCTGTCTTTTGGGGATCAACTCGAATACCCTCACTGGAAACAATATGACCAAGAAAAGCTACTGACCTTAGCCAAAATTCACATTTTCTGAATTTGGCAAACAACTGGTGATCTCTAAGAGTTTGCAACAGAATTCTAAGATAGTCTGCATGATCATCCTCACCACGAGAGTAGACAAGATTATCATTGATAAAGACTATGCCAAACATGTCCAGATACTGTTCGAACACTCTGTTCATCAAGTCCATGAAAGCTGCAGGGGCATTTGTTAGCCCGAAGGACATGACTAGAAACTCAAAATGACCATAACGGGTTCTTAAAGCCGTCTTTGGAATATCGCATTCCCTAACTTTAACCTGATGATAGCCGGATCTAAGGTCTATCTTTGAGAAATAACTTGCACCTTGGAGTTGGTCGAATAAATCATCAATTCTAGAAAGAGGATATTTGTTTTTGACTATAACTTTATTCAGCTGATGATAGTCAATGCACATACGCAAAGAACTATCTTTCTTTCACACGAATAGGACGGGAGTGCCCCATGGATAAACACTAGGCCTTATGAAACCTTTATCTAAGAGATCTTTAAGCTGCTTCTTTAACTCTTTAAGCTCAGCTGGAGCCATATGATAAGGAGGAATAAAAATAGGCTAAGTATATGGAAGAAGGTCAATTTCAAATTCTATTTCCCTATTGGGAGATACCTTTGGCAAATCTTTGGGAAAGACATCAGGAAACTCATTGACTACATTGACTGACTGAACTATTGGAGTCTTAAACTTAGTGTCTTTAACTCAAACTAGATGATACATACACCCTTTGGAGATTAACTTTCTGTCCTTAAGATAGGATATGAAATGACTCTAGAAAGATACTGAATTACTTCCCACTCAAAAACTGGTTCATATTGAAACTAAAAATTCACCACTCGGGTACGACAATCTATGGATGCATAACAAGAATGGAGCCAATCCATACCAAGAATAAGGTCAAAGTCAACCATATCTAACTCTATTAAATCCACTAACATGATTTTATGAAGGACAGTTATAGGACACTTTCTATAGATCTATTTGGCAATAACCGACTCACCCACTAGGGTAGAAACCAAGAAAGGCTCAGGGATCTTTTTAGGGCTTATCTCAAAATTTACAGAAACTAATGGGTCACATAAGAGAAACTCTACCTGGGGTCTAACAACACATAAACATCAAAATTAAAGACACAAAGCACACCAGTAACAACATCTGGTGAATCTTCTTGCTCCTGGTGGGATGGTAAAGCATAAAACCAATTCTGGCACTGACTACCACCGATACTGGATGATGCACCCTGTGGATGAACTAGGTGACCTAGAGAAGCTGGTGCACTAGTAGCTTGAGTCTGGGGATGAATATCTTTGTTCCCCTACTTGGCATGCGGACACTCTCTAATTCTATAAGCCAACTTACCACAACCATAACAACCCTTCTTCCCCATCATACACTTACCAGGATAATTCTTACCACACTTAGCACATAGAGGATAACTGGATCTTCCACTCATACTATTTTAAGATCTGGACATAAAAGACTTACCCCACTTCTCCTGCCTAGCTCTAGGAGCGAGAGCACTAGATGAAAATGGTGTTGGCATAGATGAACGATTCTAAAACTATGAATGATTTCCCCCTCCAGACCTAGTCTAGCCATACTCAAACTGCCCTATTCTAGCCTTCTTATTTCCCCTCTCTCTTCCCTTTAACTTTTTTGCCTCAATCTGCTAAGCATGAATCATCAACCTAGCAAGATCTATGTCTGCAATAAGCATGGCAGTCCTACACTCCTTGACTACCAAGCTAGATACTCCAGTAAAAAACTTACTCATACTTGCCCTAGGATCAGCCATCATATTAGGGGAATACTTAGAGAACTGATTGAATTTAAGGTTGTACTCCTTTACTATCATTGAGCCCTG
>JAPEIP010000008.1:94269706-94281440 GCA_026120095.1 Capsicum chinense | reverse complement strand
ATAAGTAATAGCAAAGACAATATATTAATAAGCATCAACTCCCAGAAACAACCCATGCTAACTATCAAGTACCAAATCTCATCAATACTACCTTAGGAAGCACTGTGAAGGCGTTTAACAAGTGTATAAAGGTTTACAGGGACTAACATTCTTCATAGCCTATGGTGGGTTAAGGGCCTGCTTATAAATTCCAGAAATACAACTTAAGGCATGTATCTACCCCAAACTAGGAAAAGGTACCTAGATTAACTTTAGATGTCAACTAAGCCACAATCCATCCTACAATAGAGATTCTTCCCTTAAACATGAGCAAGTAAGCTAATTTTCTGAAATTACGATTTTCGGAGATCCTAGAAAGACTATCTAACCCAAGTATTGCAATTCATCACACCAATATCAAAAATCCATCCCAAATCTAACACAATATCATAAGCAAACTATTAATTAGCTTAACCCGTATAGGGGTAAACCTAGCCTACCTAGATGCCGAAGAAAGCTCAAAGAATCCATTAAATCACCGACTTTTCTTTATGAGAAGCTTCCACAGGGTGCCACATTATCAAAATCACATTTTACTCATCAATATGAGAACAATGATACTCACATTGCACTATTGTGCTTCGGGTTCAAAAATACTCAAAATCTCATGTGGGTTCCATTTACGAAAATCACATTTATGAAGTCGATCTAATATTCCCTCATTCTCAAGTAGTAGCTACCCTAAAAATAGGTTAAATTCAAGCTACATTGGTGATAAAATCAAGTCACTAAGGTTTAGGGATTTGTAAGGAATAAAAGGGAAAATCAACCATGGAAATAAAGAAATCTTACCTCAAATTTGAAGGAAAATAGCGAAATAATTATTATCCAAGTTTTGCAAATCACCCACAAGCTTCAATCCCAAGCTTTCCCAATATGTATGGTTTAAGTATATTGAGAATGGATGAGAAATGGGCAAAAAGAAAAAAAAAGGGAATATTTATACCCTTCTAGAGGTACGGATATTGCTATCGCGATTCATGGCTAGTGATCACCATATCTGATGGCTTTCACGGGAGTCACTATCGCGACATATGGCTCGCGATTACCTCATCTGATGGCTGCCATAGGAGTCACTATAGCGACAAGTGGCTCGCGATTGCCTGTGCTTCAGCACCAACTAAGACTTGGAAATTTCCATTTATCCAACAACCCTTCGGGATTCATCCGAAAACCCGTTTATGCAAATGAACTATGATACCCTATCAAATTCGATGTTTTGAATTAATAGCGCAAGTGAAACTTCCATCTGTGGTTATTTTGAAGAAAAATGGGTCCCACACCTATTTCTTATTTTCTTAACACTTCGACTAATAGGTCAAATGTGCTTGGATGCCTTAAGACCCAAACCAAGAGTCCTCGTAGCCTAAAGTTGATAGTACGGAGCTGATGGGATGGTCTGAATTTGCATCCAAGATTTTTTGACTAATGTTTTCACCTAGTGAAGTTTGGAACTAGCAAAGACTTTAAAACAGTGAATCGGCTCTAAAACCAAACAAACTACCCGGTAACCAAATTGTCAATCCAAGCAAGTCAAAAATGACTTGGGACATCTACAGAAAAGCCTAACGACAAAAATACGCAGAAATATGGAAAATGATTTCAAGGGTCATTACAATATCCACTACTAAGGGACTTTCGTCGAGGAAAGTAAAGGATTAGGATATACCTAAAGCCTCAAACAGGTGAGGATACTGCATTCACATTTTGCTTTCGATCTCCCAAGTGGCCTCCTCTACTGGGAGTTACCTCTACTGAACCTTAACTATAGGAATCTCCCTAGAGCGCAACCACATCATCACTAGCCAAAATGAGCACCGCCTCCTCCATGAAAGTCAATTGCTCATCTAACTGGACTGAGTCCCATTTAAGCGTATGAGATGGATCAAGAATGTATCACCGCAACATAAAAACATAGAAAACCAGATAGACTAAAGCAAAATTTAGATTCAAGTCTAGCTCATAAGCCAGCTTACCAACCATGCAAAGAATCTCAAAGGGTCTAATATATCTAGGGTTGAGCTTATCTTTCCTTCCAAACCTCATCACACCTTTCATGGGCAACATGTAGATAAATACCCAATAACTAACTCCTAGTCTGAAGGCACAAAGCCTGTGGTCTGTATAGGCCTTCTACCTACTTTGAGATGCTCTCAAGTTGTCTTGAATCACCCTGACTCTATCCATGAACTCCTGAAGCAAATTAGTACCATAGGGTCTATTCTTGGAAGTATCAAACCATCTAATTAGAGAATGAAATCTCCTACCATACAAAACCTCAAAAGGCGACATATTGATACTCAAATGATAACTCTTATTATATGCGAACTTTAAGTCTAAGTGTTGTTCCCACTAACCTCCAAAATCCATGACATAGGCTCGGAGCATATCCTCAAGGACTTAAATAGTCTGCTTTGACTGCCTATCTATTTGAGGATGGAAAGTTATACTAATATCCACCTATGTACCCATCTCCTCCTAAAAAGCTCTCCAAAAGCTAGAACTAAACATGAAATCCTAGTCTGAAACGATAGATATGGGCATACCATGCAAATGGATTTTCTCACTAACATAGATACGAGCTAACCTCTCAACAATGAAGGACATCTGAATAAGAATGAAATACACCAACTTGATCAACCGATCCATAATAACCTAAATACCGTTAGAACCACGGGATGTACGGGGCAGACCACTAATGAAGTCCATGGTAATCTACTCCGATTTCCACTCGAGAATGGGCTATCTCTGAATCAATCCACCAGGTCATTGATGTTCGACCTTAACCTACTGAAAACATAGGCAACAAGCCACAAAATCTATCACATCGTTCTTCATTCCACTCCACCAATAATGTTGTCTCAAACCTTTATACATCTTCGTTGTGCTGAGATGAATGAAATACCTTGATCTATAAGCCTCATGCAGAATCAACTAGATTAAGTCATTAATCCTCGAACACAAGTGTGACAATTAAATCTTAAAACACCCTCAAAAAATATGGTAGACTCTTGGACTCACAACTTGTAACGCCCCAAGACTACCCCCTGGATGTCACATGATGCTTAGGACCACAAGTGATCTCATGTTAAGCATACACCAGCATGATGCTTGAGCTAATTATTAAAATACATAAAACTAGAAGTAACACACAGAAGATAAGTCTTTAGTTGAACATGCTCAAAACAAAACTATTTAAAATGATTACAACTCTGGTCATCCAAAACAAAACTAAAATCAAATACGACAACTCCACTGACTATCTATGAAGCCTCTACTAATACCGACTATAGATAGCTGGTGCATGACACCAAGATATCCCTAATAAATATGACTGAATAAAAAGAAATGCAAATAGAACTAGAGTTGACTCGAGTCCTTGAATCAAAAGAACTCTTCCCCTGTTAACTGGAAGCTGCAAATTGTCTGATGATGATGTGTGGGCTACTACTGGTACCTACATTATGAGATAATGTAGTACATGGACATATATGTAGGTCAGTACTTCTGGAATGTACTTAGTATGTTGGGGTGAATGCACAAGTAAATCAATAACTGAATAATTCATATGAACTTTCAAATGATGCATGCTAAGTGTAAATGACTCACCTTGGCCTTAAATCAAACCAAAGCTGTAAAATCATATCCATGAGTAATAAAGCATAACGAAAATTTTGTGATCCATAACACTTAGTTTCTAAAAGCTTTGCTTTTACTCTTTCTCTTGGGAGGTTCTCCTAACCAATAAAAATATGTGAGCTATCATAGAGTCCAATGGCTTACCCATGTTAGGGAGAGCTATTCTACCCTTTCCATCAAAATAAAACCTTAACTTAAGTGATCATTATCTTTAACTTTATCTATATTGGGAATAAGCTTAACCTATGTTGGCTCGTTGTTTGGGGCATGCGACCTTGGACTCATACTCAACTTGGTGCTAAATACTACTCCCTTATTACTTATATGCTCATACTTTAGGAAATCCACCTTAAAATAGCATAAGAGTTTATAGAATAAAAATCAGCTATTCTTCTCTTTGCTTTAATTCAAACTCAAGATGAAAAAATGTGGATTCCTTATCTTAGCTTAGGATCAAAAAATCACTTCTTTCTTTAAATCTTGGTATAAACTTATCAAAGAAGAACTTAAGAATATAATTCTCTTGAAATCTCAACACTTAAACTTAGGCCTTGAAATTCATGCCTAAAAATCATGGTGATTCATAACAACACTCCATGCTTGATAAAAATCTTGAAATACTTCAACAATATCAAATCAAGATTGTACAATCTCTTTCATAATAGAAATCTTATAAGTTAAAACATAAACATAAGCAATTCTTGATATACTCAAAGCTTTAAATCTAATGATCATCACGTGCTTCAAGAATATAGAAACTTGGGTATGAACTCTAATTCAAAACAAGTGAATTGAATCTTAAAATCATGCAATTTGGGCACAAGGGTGAAAGGATACGCTTGTTCATAACCCCACATACCTTAATTGAATGAATTCTTGAAGAAATCTTGAAATTGAAGCTTGAATACTTGAAGAAAAACTTGAATTTGGAGCTTGGGTACTTGAATTCTTGAAGAGAAAGTTGAATCTTTCGTTCTTGGGAAGGGTCGGGTTTTTACGTGAGTTGTTGTGAGGAAGATGGGCAAATACTGCCTCTTTTTGAGTTATAAATCGTGTTTGGATGGTTGGGGTTGAGGGGAAAGGACTAAACTACCTCTTGGCCTCTCATACCCATAGAAATCACCATCATGGTGCAACTCCTAGACGGGTGGACTAGTCATCGCGATGCAACCCTTTGTCGGGTTCAATAGCCATTGCGGCGCGGAGCTATCGCCACCCCTTACTGTCTCTCACAAAAAAAGCTATAACTTTACGCTCGGATATCGATTTAAGGAAAAATTAGTATAGTTGGAAAGTTAACTCAATTATTACAATTTGGTGGGTCTTGAGCTAAAAATTCTACGTGTATCAAAAATTATACACGTTCAAAGTAGACCCTTGTAGAATCGAATACCAAATTTTGGACGAATCAAAGGCTCTTAGCTCAACTTTGTTCTAAGTGATTTCTATGAATATTTTTCACTTTAAAAGAACTTCACACACTAGGATAAAGATCATGACACATGTATTCAATAGTAAATCATGGGACTAGAGTTAACACCTATAAGAATGATGCTTCAAAGTCTAGCTCGAAAAATAAGGGGTGTTACATTATCTCCCCTTGTAATCATTCATCCTCGAATGAGACTGGCTATACTGAGAGTACTAAGGCAACTGGGATCATATTATAAACATGCATGACATGAAACATGACTGCATAACTGAGTCAGAGCATGATACATGAACTAAACTGATCTCATGAATACATGCCATGACATGAGAATGGTTATAAGGCTAAGATAGAAATGAGAGAGTCAATTTATAAGTAACTATTACTTCAAGCTGGATCTTGTTTCGTGAAGAAAAGATAAAAGGTTTAGGACATGAATTCTTGGGGTATTTCAATACATCACCCCCTTGAGATATTTCGTTCTCTGAATGATACTGACTTGGCTGAAATACTAAGGAAAGACTAAGATGATGCACGGGGCACTTACGGACTGAATCATGATTGATTATCTAGAATCTGAAACTAAAGCATGATGCATGAACAGGGCTGAATTAATCATGATTGATTATCTAGAATCTGAAACTGAAGCATGATGTATGAACAGGGCTGAATTCGAAAATTACCTGGATGCAAACAAAGTACCTCTTAGAATAGCCATATTCATGAGACTCTGGAAAGTATGACTAAATGGAAAGATGAAAAATCATAGGAACTTGTCTGTCTGACTGCTAGACTGGATTGTTGGCTATACGGACTGAATCATTCTAAAAGCTTATACTCAACTATATATTCCACTTCCAAAACTGCACTTCACTTATAACTCTTTCTACTGAAGTCTGAACAGAACTGAATTCTCTCACTATGATCAAGCCTACTCAAATCTACAAAGTACACACATAACACTGTGATACTAGTCTGAACCATGAATTCAATACCCCATACATTTTCACCATATCTTATCTCAAGAATAATTCTTCTTATTACTTCAACAACTAAATTCAACCCCTTACAAGGAATGCACTAACGCACAATGCACTCGTCCACTTATATACACCAACATAAAATTCAAGCCTATCATTATAACCATACATAAACTTCTAGGCAAACAACATATCAAAGCATCTTTTCCGTACTCTCTAATACTTCTATCATTAACAACTCCCATGTGTTATTCTTAAGAAAATCACACACAAAATTTCAACTAACCATGACATATATCAAAAACTCTTCCTCAATCACCTTTCAACCCTGTAGCCATAGATATAACAAACACGTTATAATCATTTTTGTAACAAGGAACATTTACTCTCTCTTATCTAAACAATTACTCATCATCACTATAATTTAATCAAGAGAGGTCACTGAAAGATTAGAACATGAGGACCTGAAACATGAAATAATACTATGCATAACGTGGACACTTAACTGAGGCCTGAGGAATAGAGTATCACAAGCATGAATTCATCGAAGAGAACTAAACTGAGGACATACATGACATAATCTGAGTTTCACCGATCATTAGGAGTGTACCACGAGTACATGCACTAAAACATTTAGTCCTATTGTCACTCTTGTAAAATGTGGCCTAAAATTGCAGAAAGTGTAACCTTCGATCAAAGGCTACACTTTCAAACTTTAGGCAACGCTTTTTATGGGTGGCCTAAAGAGGCAAAATGTTTGATCAAAGGCCATGCTTTTCAAGTGTTGCATATCAGCTATATTTAAAAAGCATGGCCATTAAGGTATAAAGGCCACGCTTTGCAGCTTGTCATTGGCAACGCTTTCATTTGATAAAGCTACACTTACAAGTATTGCCTTTGTTTTGATATTGGGTACGCTTCACAAGCGTAGCCTTTTGTCACACCTCTATAACACTTCAAAAATGTTGCCTTTGTTTTACTATTAGGCATGCTTCAAAAGCGTAGCCTTTTGTAGCACCTCTATAACAACACTTAAAAATGTGATCTTTTCTTTATTACTAACCACACTTCAAAAACGTAGCCTTTTATACATCCTATATGATAATACTTGTAAAGTGTAAGCATGTTTTAGCCACACTTTTAACGTGTAGCAATATTGCCTAAAATTTGATAGTTCAAGCTATATTTTACATTAGCATTAGGCATATAAAATATTAGTACGGAATTTTTAATTGAAAAATAATTATTTTGATCGAAATGTATACATCACTAAGAACATTATGTAAACATACATATTTATATATAATCTCAAGCACCAATTAGCTAATAAATAATTGAAGTGCATATATTTGATTTCAAAAAAATATCTTTTACATACTAACTAGAAAACAACATAATAAAAATTTGCACCAAGTTCCACGCAAAACCAAATGTATATAAACGTGTATCAATATATTTCAAAAATTCTTTATCATTCACTTCAATCTAGATCAATCTAGATCAAGTTGAGTTGTGTCGCCCACCATTCAAATTTGATCCTACAAATCCAAAATAAAACAAACGACGTACAAATATGCTCAACAAATATAAAAATATATATGTACTTGATAAATTTTGAGCCACACTATCCTTCTCCCTAGCATGAAAGTCAGGTTTGCGAAAGATCAGAAAAGACAGTACCTCTCTGGATAGGTTCTTACCAGTTGGAAAAAAGGAGAAGCAAATTAAAATATAAAGAGAACAACAATAAGCACTACTTTTTTACAATGAATAATAAGAAATGCTATTTTCTCAATAACAAAATGTAAGACCAGAAAATGAAGAATGTCAAGATGATAAATCCACTTGACAGAAGGTCAGTTAAAGTACCTCCGACATCTTATCTATTTCCTCAATAAGGGCAGTCCAGGTAATGAAGTCGAAAGAATTCGTCCTTACTATGCTCCATAATCTTTCCTTTTCAGGAGATAAAACTGCCAATAGAAAATATAGCTAGTAAGTTCACTACATGTTGATGCAGCTGACATTCAGGACAAAGGGACCAAAATATGCAAAATATTGCTTGCTCAATCAGAAACAGTCCAAAGCAATACAAAAGCAGCAAAATTTTAGGTTATATATTGTCAGTACTCGACTAGATAAGATTTTACCATAATTTCAATAAGGCAGTGGAAATAAGAAACTCTACTCACAAGACATGGGTTCTGTGAAGGACTAAGGCCATTCTTCTTAACCAATTGAAATCTCAAAAACATGAAATATGAAGAGATAAACCCATTGAGTTAATATGTATAAATAAAGTTAGGGATAATGTAACTCGAGAATAATTTCTTCTCAAGATGAAAAATAGAAACCAAAAAAATCAAAGCATACTAAAAGGATGGGAGATTATCTTCAAATCCTTTGGAGATTTGGATTGACAAAAAGAGGGTAAAAAGGGCTTCAAATAAAGACATCTAAGGAATAACACTTGTAAGTGGTGTCTCAGTAAGATTACTGTTTAGAGGGAGTAGAGCAATCTACTTATTTTTTCATAGGAAAGAAGAAGGATGGATGTTAACGTACCAAGCTACAACAACATATGCAATGTAATCCCACTAGTGGGTCTGAGGAGGGTAGGATGTATGCGAACCCTACCCCTACCTTTGTGGGGTAGAGAGGTTGTGTCCAACAGATCTCGATTCAAAAGAAAGGAAATTGAAGCATGTTTTCAGGGAGAAAACATATGACAACACACTAGCAAGATAAAAATCAACTAAAACGAGATACCAAGACAAGCTATAAAGAAAAAATTAATGGCAGCAAAATAGCAAGATGGACACAGCCAACTTACCAAGCTACGCCTAGAAAACCAAACAGGTAAAATGCAGACTCCCACCCTTAGTTCTGGATCAGTGGAGGAGCCAAAAAAAGTCTGCAAGTTCAGAAAAATTTAGATGATCAACAAACCACTGTAATAAGAGAATTTTAACCAAGCTTACATATATCATATTTTAACCAAGCTTACATATATCATATTGAAGCAAAAATGTATTTCACCTAAAATAACATTGAATTTCTACTAACAATTTGCTTAGAAGTAGTGCAGATTATTTTACAACCTTAAGAATCTAAAGCATAGATCAGGTGTTCACATCCTTGATATGTCTTGCAGTTTCTGCGATTATTAAGAACATGTGATAAATGAATTATAATTTACAGCTGCTGAATTTTATCCTCAGAGATAATTAGGTATGATATAGCATGCTCTAATACGAAGTTAAGCCTTTAGGAGAAACTATTAGAAGCATACATAACATTGGAACTTTAAAAAATTATTCCACCATAAAACAGATCATGAACCCAGAACGTTGACTCATAAATGAGGGTTTGAAGTACTTAGCCTTATAGAAAGCAAATGGATGTCCCATGCTTTAGTCCAAGTTCAATATCCCATTTAAAAAGATGCTTCATCCGATGATTTAGCCAGTATAGCATATGAGGCAGCAGATATTACTTTAACTGTAAATAAATTGTATAGAAATGTAACTAAAGCTATAAACAAAGAGAAATTGAAAATCCACAAAAATTTCCAAACCCAAGTACCTTATTGAAGTCATCCCCACCTATATAGTCAAGATAATTTTGCCAATTTTCAAGCTCTGCAACATTCAGAGGCCACACATGAAAATATGGCCTCCTTATAGCTGTTTCAAAACTAATGATCTTAGAATCAAACTCATTAGCTTTTGTAACACCCCGAGAGTACACCCTAGGCGTCACATGGTGTTTACAGCCCGAAAGGACCACAAGCTAACCTATGTTGGTGCCTGCTGTGAGCACTGAATAACATAATAAGGTATATGTGTGGAATTTGACTGTAAATGCCATAAGGTTCAATTACAAAAAAGAATACTGCATCGAAATACTGAAAAAAGCATCTGTCAAAAAACAATACTGTAAGACTGTCAATAGTATCTGATGACTGAATAACTAACTGAGAGTATCCAAAAGTCTCTATCTGACTGACTATGGAGTTAATGGGACAAGTCCCCAACTAACTCCGACTAAATAGAAATACTGAGATAGACTGAAATAAAGCACTAATGTCCTCAGAACATGAGGACTCACCACTGCTGCTGCTACTAATAATTTGATCTACCTAAGCACGGTTAGGAAACTAGGTGCCCAAACCTATGATATTAAACATCATAGTGCAGGAAAAGAGTATGCGATCGGTACTTTAAATGTACTGGTATGCTAGATGAGGTAGGCTAATATGCATGGTTTCATGTGCATGAGTAATAACTGTTTAAATAAATCGCATGGGGTACTGAGTGGAGTGCATAATATCTGTAAAGACTGAGAATGCATGACCAAGCATAAAACATGTTTTGAATATAGTCTATAAACTAAAATACTGAATACTAATAATTAAGTAATTAATATCTGTATGCTATGGTCAACAAGACTGAAACTGATTTCTGGGCTGAATACTGGACTGAGACTGTGGGAACTAACTATAACCGACATGCCCCAATAAGCTAATTGGGGTCCAACCTGTGACCCCAGTTGGAAGAGTGTCAGTACCATGCCACGGGTACTAACACATGGTTGTATGGATCCATTAAGCTACTGAACAACTAGGATGCCAAGCCTAACCTGACGGGTGACACCTGAGCAAAGTCAAGCCTAAACTGAAAGGTGACTCCTCATATCCTAAGCTGGCTACGTAGTTCTGGAATGCAAGGACTGCTACTAATGACTCTGCCTAACTGATGGGGAAGTTGTCATCCCTACATTCGCTCGGTGCTAAATCCTACTCCCAGCGAAAAGATGTGGAATATTGGACCGACTATGCTTAGCTATTTAGAAATACTGATTGAAAAGATAGGGCTCGTAACTATTCTATAACCATTCTATAAATACTTGAAAACTAGGTAAGCAGCTAAATTTCGGGCATTCAAACCCCCAAGACTCGATAACAATAATAGCAAGATTGTACTGAAACTTTGAGGACATGATATGTAAGCATTTATATAAAAACCATTCTTATAGGCATTTCATCAAATACTTGTAGTTCATGGTTTAGTCTAAGTATGGGAATAGTCTAAAATATGTAGTAATAGCATGATTTCACTTATAAGATCACCAATTAGTGTTTAAATTTAACAAACAACACCATTCAAACATGTAAGGTTCAATTTTACCAACAACTTAATGGAAACATGATAACATTCGAAATTCATTTAAGTTCATGGACATAATTCATAAAAATATGTAATAAGGATTGCTTTCAACGAAAATAGATTGTAAACATCATGTTTAATCAAAATTCATAAAGCTTCACGGAGATAAATCATTATAAACATGTAATTTCATAACTTAAAGTATGAAAGATGGATTCTTGGACTCCATAGGTGAGAAGGCCCATGAATAAACATCTAACATACCTGGGTTGATGAACTCGTGAGAGTTCTTGATGTGTTCTTGAGAATTGATCTTTGAAGGTTGAAGGCTAGGGTTTGTTCTTTTTAAGAAAAAGTGGTTTCAATTTGGGGAAATATATTAAAACTGAAGCAAAAGTGGTGTTTTTGGACTTAAATCTCATGTTTGGACTAAATAGGGTGAAGGTAAAGGACTTAAATACCCTTGGGAATTAAAAGCT
>JAPEIP010000008.1:94184023-94252929 GCA_026120095.1 Capsicum chinense | reverse complement strand
ATGTCATAAACCTCTCATCCTTTCTCATGAGATCAGATCCAGTGTAAAGTAATGGTTACTCATAAGTTGACACTCTCGTTTCTATCTTAGCCATATAGTTATTTTTCTTGAGGATTCATGCACTTGCAGACCAGTTCAGTAGCACATTATTCTTGAGATCCAGTGATTAAGTTCTATCAGTTACACATGATAGCTTGAAGACTAATATTCCTCTGTGTTTCAGGTTAATTATCCACATTCAAGGACGAATGTTCCCAAGGGGGAGATAATGTAATACCCCGTATTTTCGTGCTAGAATTCTAACCGTCGTTCCTGCGCATCTAAGCTCTAATCCAAGTTATTCTCACATGAATACAAGTTGCATGATCATTATCCAAGTCTATGGAATAGTTTAGAGGTGGAAAATGTTTATAGCAATGACATAGAACAAGGTTGAGCTAAGACCAATTGATTCATCCAAAGTTTGACATTCGATTCTATAAGGGTCAACTTCAAACGTGAATATCTCTTAATATACATGGAATTTTTCATCCCAATACCTATCAAAATGTATATAATTGAATTAGCTTTCCAACGGTACCAATTTTGCAAAAATCTGATATCCGAACGAAGAGTTATGCCTATTTTGTGAGAGGCGGTAAGGGTGTGCGATGGGCAATGCGCCGCCCAATCAAATGTGTGCGATTGGGAGTGCGAGGCACACTTAAATGTCTGCCATAAGGTGTGCGACGCACACCATAAGGTCTGCCATGGGTTGTGCGCCGCATACCTCACTTCCAAGTGCCAAAAACACCCCTATATAGGTCTATAACACGAGATTAAACACCTACAACATCAAAATAAGTTTACTTTCTCTCAAAATCACCAAGAACATCCTTTAGGGTTTCAACATAAAAACTCCAATAGCTAGAGATTCAACAGTGAGAATTCTATAATTTTTACATATTCGGAATCCCCGTTACGAAGGCTACGAGTGACACCCAAAAGTTCATGAAGAGCATTATATCATTTGAAAAGTCATTCAAAGCTTCAAGTTTAAGGTATGTGGGGTTTTTCAACAAGAACACCCTTTCATTCTTGTGCCCAAAAATACTTTCTTTTATGAAGTTATGAATTTTATATGTTTTACTATGATTTTGAAGCATGAATTTATATCCTGTATTGATTATCATTAGATTATGATGTTTTTGATATTTTAGAAGTGAAATTATATGAGAATGGTGATATTTTGTGCCTTATGGCTAAATTTCTAGATTTTGAAGGAATTTATATATGTTTATGATGTAAAGCTTGAACCTTGATAAATTTTCATATGATGTTGAGACATGAGTTTTGAACTCTAGTTGAGATTGTCGTTTTTTTAGAAATCATGTGTTATAAACACTTTGTGTTTGAATGAATTGAGATGATAATGAAGCTTTGATCTTTTGGTCGTAAAAAGGGGTTGATTTGAACCCAAGATGAGAAAATAAATCCACTTTTATTGATTATTATAAAAAGGGTAGCATGATGGCTCCCGTTGTGAATTGTTGAATTACTTATTTGTGGATTTCCTTTTGAAAAGATCTGAGCTCAGTCAGGGAGTAGTCTTTAGCACTGAGCGGGAGGTATAGCAGGATTGTTACTTCCCTAGAATTATGTTCCCCCATAGGTTGTGAGCCTGAGGCTGATTTATATAGTGATCACTAGTGTTTGGATTGATGATTTAAGGTCCTACTCCGATGGCAAAGATAGGACAGCTCTCCCCAATTTGGGTTAGACGTTGGACTCCATGTAGCTCACATGGTTTATGTCGGTTGTAAGAAACTCCCAATGTGTGTATGTGTATTCTCTTATCTAATATGAAAAGTCTTATTCTTCTATCTGAGATGAAAACATGTTTGTTTGAAAGACTGAGTTTGAGAAAGTCATTATTTTCGAAAGATTTAATGAACATGTATTCCAAAGAAAATTGTTATGAGATTTGATTGCTTTGATGATTTGGAATTGAGATGGAAGTGAATTGAGATTTATTATGATGAGTCACATGTTTCACCCGATATATTTTACTCTCTTATGATTATGATGATTTTAATTCGAGCTAAGTGAGTCATTTATATCAGCATGCATAATTTTATAAACTATGATGATATTAAGATATTATTCTATATATGCATTGCACCCCCATATGCTCGGTACGTTTCCATGGTACTGACCCATATATTTGTATATGGGCTACATTTTCTCGGAATGTAGGTACAAGGTATAGTGCACATCTTCAGATCCAGTCAGTTCGCGACATCCAGTCAGCAGGTGATGAGTCCTTCTGATTCAAGGGCTCGAGTTACTTATACAGTTCGAGAAGTGTTGTATTTTCTTTATTCAGTTGTATTGAGTTGGGTTAGTCGGGAGTCATGACCCGGCTACCTGCAGTCAGTACTAGTAAAGGCTTCATAGACAGTCAGTAGAAGTTGATATATTTCATTTCAGTTTTGGTTGTAAAAGTAGAGTTGTAATCTTGTAAATTTAGTTTTGTATCTATCATATTCAGAAAAAAGTTATTTTCTGTAGATTTGTATAGATTTATACTTTTTGTTCGGTTGCTTATGAGTTATGCTAGTAGAAGGGTTAGCTTGGGGTCACTTGTGATCTTAAGCACCGTGTGACGTCTCGGGACCCGATTTCGGAGAGTTACAAACACTTACTAACTTAAAATCTTCATGAGCATCAACATACCTGAGTTACACTATCTAGAGCTTCAACTCTTCTTTTTGTTAGCTCAATCATCCCAAATTCAGACTTAGGTTCTAACTCTTATCATGGATATTCCCAAACTTCTGTTGAACTATACTAACTTTATCCTTGAACACTCTCTTAATATATACTATCCTTAACTTTACTTAGCTTCAACATTCATCACATACTTATGTAAGACCCCCAAAAATTCTAAGCTTAACTCAGCCCTTAGAGCTTGATAAGGGGTCCCATACTTGGAAATTTCAGCTAAGTTTTTACACTTAGAATTATTTTTAGCCTCATAAGTTGGTGATCCTATTTCCCGACCCTGAAGACCTTAAGGTGTGGATTTTTAGGTTGATTCATGATCAAGTATATCAGTAGGTATTCTCGGACATGTATCAGATTTTTCAAACATCATTTGACTCATGTTTGGAAGTCCAAACCAGTGGATTAATGCGATCTTGATGTGCTGCATCGCCAATCGCATTGATAAATATTTTTCTAGCTCTCAGTGCCAATTTCCAATGAGCCGACACAGACTAGCCATGGCGCGTCTGCCATTGCGTCAACCCCATCGATGCGGCGCATCGGGCTGCGCATCACTGGACCCATTTTAAGTCATTAAAACTCCGCATCTATGAGGATTATTGGGTCATTTTACCACCCCTATTCAACCCCAAAAACACAAAATTAATCACTTCTAGGGAAAAAACATTCATTATTTCTCTCAAATTACTCAAGAACAAAACCTTAGGAGATCTAATTTCTATCAATCTTTAAGAAATTCACCATCAACCTTCATTAATTCAAGTACCAAGGTTTGCGAAGTGTTTATCCAAGGGTTTCCTTCCACCCTTGGAGTTAAAGAAACTCTTTTAAATTACAAGTTAAATGATTTCATAGATTTCATGTTAGATTTGAATGTAATCTTGATTATAATGTTAATTGGGTTTTCAATTCCATGATTTATCACAAGTTCCATGAAAACTAGTTAATTGTGGATTGGATTATGTGAACTTCATATGGAACTCTTGAATTACAAGTTAAATGCAGTATCCATGATAGTATTACATGTTTATTGATATGTGAAATACCTATGCTCCCCAAGTGTTTGTCAAAATGCTTATGTGAATTAACTAGAGCAAGCATGACATGTTATTATGTGATTTCATTCATGCACAAGATCATGTATATCAAGTATTTGACAAAAATGTCTAAATGAATGCATTATTATTAAGCTACTAAAGTCATGCAGTATTTTACTTTTTATATTATCGAGTCCTAGGGGTATTCAGTACTCGAAAATCTAGATGTTTACATAGAGCTATGGTAGTTACAAAATAATCTCAGTAGTGTCACGACTAGTAATACTCAGTAATTAGTCCCAATCTCGGTTCAGTAGTTAGTTCAGAACTCAGTGAACTCAGTTCAGTTTAGTTAGACAGTATGATCAGTAATAGTTCAGTCAAGCTTAGTACAGTTTAGAAATCAGTTCAGTGTCTATTCAGTTGGGAGTAGGAATCGGCACCGAGAGAACCCATGGATGGAGGCATTCCTACCAACATAAGGTTTAACCCTTACTAGCAATCCCTGAGTTACAGAACTACGTAGCCAGTGTAGGTTGAGATATCTTTATACCAGACTAGGATTGATACATCTTACATGAGTTTTCCTGCCAGCGAGGGTTGATGAAAGTGCTTCCTGTCAGAGAGGGTTAACTCACAGCTTGTCTTTACTCGTGGCACATTATTGACATCCTTCTAACAAGGGTTACAGGTTAGACCATAATTCATTTGGAGAGGGGTATATCGGTTAATTAACTACCTCCCATAGTTTTAGATTCAGTCTCAGTATAGAACTCAGTTCAGTTCTATAGATTTAGGACTATCAAACATAGTCACCCAGCTCAGTATAGAACTCAATTCCGTTCTACTGAATTAGGATTGTCAGAAATAGTCACTCAGTTATCAGTACTATGGTATCTATAAACTCAGATATCAGTTAATCAGTATTCAAAACTCAGTATCCAGTGCTAACATAATCTCAGTTACAGTTTATGTATTCATGCATGTACTCTCATTCAATTATGTCCTTGTTACTCAGCTAGTTGTTGTCTATGCATATGAACCCATACATATCATCCTACCTCACTTAGCATACCAGTACATTAAAGTACTGACCCATACTTTTCTTTTATGCTTTAAGGTCTTATATCATAGGTTCAGATGCATAGGCTCCTGACCGCACTTAGCAACCCAAATTATCAGCAGCAAATTTAGCGGTGAGTCCTCATAGTTTGAAAATGATGTTATCTTTTATTATTTCAGTAGTTCAGCATATTCAGTAGACGAAGTTAGTCGGGGACTTATCCCATCAACTTCATATTCAGACAGTTAGAGGATTTTAGCTTAGAGTATTTCAGACAAATATTTAGTTTTCAGTATTCATTTATCAGTATTCAGTATTTGTTTTCAGTTGTGAACCTTATGGCAACTTCAGCCTAATTTCCATATTTATTTTAGTTAGTATCCTGGGTACAAACTCAGGGCATTACAAACTTGGTATCAGAGCCTAAGGTTCAACAGAGTCCTAGGAAGTCTAAAAGCCGTGTCTAGTAGAGTCTTGTACATGGGTGTGTAGTGCGCCACACTTATGGACAAGGGGCTATGAGACATTTTTAGGAAAAGTTTCCATTCTTTTAGTATTCATATCGTGCGAGTGAGTATGAGCTCAATTCACACTCTTAGTCTAATCCTTTTCTTCCTTCCGATTATAGAACATACCTCCCAAGAAGAATGGAAGAAGAACATGAAATCAGCCAGCCTCTCAGCCCGTTAAGGCAGATTCTCTAGACAAGCATATCTCCCATACGAAATTCAGGGCTACATTTACTACTCTAGCCAATTTAGTACCATCCTAGAATGAATACCCAACTGCCATTCCAGCTAACCCAGTGGCCAATACTACTGCAACCAGGATTCAGGACTTCACCCAAATGAACCCTCCATCATTTACCAGGTCTAAGTCAGATAAGGACCCACAGGAGTTCCTTGATCAGGTGCAGAAGGTTACAGATATTATGGGGGTGACTGTAAGTAAGAGTGATGAGTTGGCCGCATATCATTTACAGGATGTGGCTCACTCATGGTTCAAGCAGTGAAAGTCAAAGAAGGTCGCAGATGCAGGGCCCATTTGATAGGTTTTTCCCACTAGAGTTGAGGGAAGTTAAGGTTTTTGAGTTTATTAATCCAAAACAGGGCAATATGACAATACAAGAGTATTCTCCTAAGTTTACTCAGTTAGCCAGATATGCCCCTCATGTGGTAGCAGATAGAAGATCGAAGATGAGTAGGTTTGCATCGGGTGTGTCTAACAATGTGGTCAAGGAATGTAGGACCGCAATGATGATTAAGAAGATGGACATATCCAGACTCATGGTCCATTCTCAGCAAATAGAAGAAGCTAAGAATAAAGAGAAGGAGATGGACGACAAGAGAGCAAGAACAGATGGCTTTATCTTCACTCAGCCTAAGTCAGAGGGTGGTAATCATTTTCAGTTCCGCCCAAAATCTTCAGTTGCTCCAGTGCCTAAATTCAGAGACGGTAATAAAGATAGAGCATCAGGCCCTAAAACCCAGGGTAGTGTTGGTAGAGCTCGAATAAATCCTCTTTGCTAGAGATATGGCAGAAACCATCAGGGTGTCTGTAGAGCTAGCAGCGATGTATGTTTTGGGTGTAGCAAGCCAGACCATAGGATCAAAGAATGTGTTCAGGTGGTTATCAGAGTTAGCATAATCGTCCCCCAGCTCAGTTCGGTCGTTTGAACCAGTAGGGTGCCGCTTCCAGTACCACCAGTAGGCAACACCCAAATAGACTCTATGCACTTTAGTCCCGACAGGATCAGGAAAGTTCTCCTGATGTGGTCACTGGTACATTACAAGTTTATCATTTAGATGTTTATGCTTTGCTAGATCCAGGAGCTTTTTTGTCCTTTATGACTCCTTATATAGCCGTTGACTTCAAAGTCAGTCCCAAAATTCTAGCAAATCCTTTCTTAGTTTCTACCCCAGTGGGTAAATCTATCATAGCCCGGTAGGTATACAAGAACTTTTTGGTTATGGTATCTCAGAAAGTTACTTCAAAAGACTTAGTAGAGTTAGAGATGATAGATTTTGATGTCATTCTCAGCATGGATTGTCTTTATTCATGCTATGAATCAGTTGATTGCAGAAATAGAATTTTTTAATTACAGTTTCTGAATAAACCTTTCATAGAGTGGAGGGGTAGTACTTCAACACTTAGGGGTTAGCTTGTTTCATACCTTAGGGCGAGAAAAATAATATCTAAGGGATGTGTCTATCATCTTGTTCGAGTTCAAGACTCTAGTTCAGAGACCGCTAATCTTGAATCAGTATTAGTAGCATGTGAATTCCTAGATGTGTTTCCCAAATATCTTCTCAGAGTTCCTCCCGAGAGGGAAATTGACTTTGGAATAGACCTTCTTCCAGATACTCAGCCCATCTCTATCCTGCCATATAGAATGGCTCCAGCAAAACTCAGAGAATTGAAAGAACAGTTGAAGGATCTCCTAGATAAGGGATTTATCAGACCTAGTGTATCCATGTGGGGTGCACCAGTCTTATTCGTGTGTAAGAAAAATGGTTCTCTTAGAATGTGTATAGACTACTGTCAGCTAAATAAAGTCACGGTCAAGAACAAGTATCCACTTTCAAGAATCGATGACTTATTTGACCAACATCAGGGTGCCAGGGTACTAGCTACTTTTCTAAGTAGACCTCAGGTCAGGCTATCATCAACTTAGAGTCAGAGAATGTGACATTCTGAACATAGCTTTTAGAACTCGGTATGGTCACTTCGAATTCCTATTCATGTCATTTGGTCTTACCAATGCCCCAACAGCTTTCATGGACTTGATAAATCATGTGTTTAAGCAGTACTTGGACCTGTTCGTCATAGTCTTCATTGATGACATTCTTGTCTACTCCCGCAGTGAGTATGACTATGCAGACCATCTCATAATAGTGTTACAGACCCTCAGAGCCCATCAGTTATTCGCCAAATTCAGTAAATGTGAATTTTGGCTAAGGTCAATAGCTTTTCTTGGTCATATCATTTTCGATGATGGCATTAGAGTTGATCTTCAAAAGACCGATGCAGTGAGGAACTGGCCTAAACCCATCTCTCTATCAGATATCAAGAATTTCTTGGGCTTGGCTGGCTATTACTGATAATTTATTGAGGGATTTTCATCTATTGCATCCCCTATGTCCATACCGACTCAGAAGAAAGTCAAATTCTAGTAGCTAGATTTTTGTGAAAAGATTTTTTAGTAGTTGAAGACTCAACTTACTATAGCTTAAGTTTTGACTTTACGAGATGGTTCAGACGGGTTTGTGGTATATTGTGATGCTTTCAGAGTGGGTTTAGGGTTTGTTTTGCTACAGAGAGGTTAGGTTATAGCCTATGCCTCTAGGCAGCTTAAACCTTATTAAAAAAACTACCCCACTCATGATCTTAAGCTAGCAGCTGCTGTGTTTGCCTTAAAAATTTGGAGGCACTACTTGTTTGCGGTGCATGTTGATGTGTTCATAGTCCATAAGAACCTACAGTATGTGTTTTATCAACAAGACCTAAATCTGCATCAGAGGTGGTGGTTAGAGATGTTGAAATACTTTGACATGAGTCTTTTGTATCATCTGGGCAAAGCCAATATAGTGGTGGATGCCCTCAGTAGGATGTCTATAGGTAGTGTTGCTCACGTGGAGGATGGTAAGAAGCAGTTAGTTTAGGAAATCCATCATCTTACTCGACTAGGTATCCGCTTAGTCGATTTAAAAGAAGGTAGTGCGTGGGTTCAGAATAGTTCAGAATCAACTTTGGTTTCTAAAGTGAAGCAGAAGTAGGACTGAGATCCCAGTTTAGCTAAGTTACTAGAGGCAGTCAAAGATCAGAAAGTAGAGGTTTTCTCCCAAGGGGAAGATGGTGTGGTGCGTTGCCAGGGTCGACTATGTGTGCTAGGTGTAGATGACTTGAGGCAGCAGATTCTTGCGAAAGCATATGGTGCATGCTACTCGATTCATCCAGGGGCTACTAAGATGTATCGCGACTTATGAGAGGTCTATTGGTGGAGTTGGATAAAGAGAGATATTGCAGAGTTTGTAGATAAGTTCTCGACATATTAGCAGGTTGAGATTGAGCATTAGAAGCCTCGTAGGTCTATGCAGGAGTTCAGTATTCCTGCTTGGAAGTGGGAAGAGGTGAATATTGATTTTGTGATGGGTTTACCCCATACTCGTTGTCAGCATAATTCGGTTTGGGTCATTGTGGATATGATGACCAAATCAGTTCATTTCTTACCAGTCCATGCTTCCTATTCAACTAAGGATTATGCCAAGCTCTATGTTAGAGAGTTGGTCAGATTACACGAAGTTCCGTTCTCCATCATCTCAGATAGAGGTACGCAATTCACCTCTCATTTTTGGAAATCCTTCCAAAAGGGTCTAGGTACCAAAGATCACCTCAGTACAGCCTTTCACCCTCAGATAGATGGTCAAGTAGAAAGGACCATTTATACTTTGGAAAATAGATTAAAATCGTGTACCATTGACTTTAAGGGTAGTTGGGATGACCACTTGCCTTTGATTGAGTTTGCGTATAATAACAGTTACCACTCGCTCATTCGGATATCTCCATTTGAGGTGCTCTATGGGAGAAGATGTAGATCTCCTATTGGTTGGTTTAAATTGGGTGAGGCCACAGTGGTAGGGCCTGACTTGGTATTTGATACCTTATAAAAAGTTTGATTTATTAGGGAAAGACTTAAGACAGCTTAGAGCCGGTAGAAATAGTATGCAGATGTACGAAGAAAGGATCTCATGTTTGAGATTGGGGATTTTGTGTATTTGAAAATCTCTCCTATGAAAGGAGTGAAAAGGTTTGAATCACGTTTGGAAGTCCAAACCAGTGGATCAACGCGATCTCGATGCGCCGCGTCGCCTATCGTATTGATAAATATTTTCCCAGCTCCCAGTGCCAATTTCTTGTGAGCCAACGCGAACTCACCGCGGCGTGTCAGCCATCACATCAACCCCATCAACGTGGCCCCTTAGGCTGCACATCACTAGACCCGTTTTCAGTCATTAAAAGTTCGTGTGGTATTTGAGTTATTTTCCCACCCCATATTCAGCCCCAAAAATATGAAATTAATCACTTTTAGGGCAAAAAAATGCATTATTTCTCTCAAATCACTCAAGAACAAAACCCTAGGAGATCTAATTTCAATTCAAGCTTCAAGAAATTCACCATCAACCTTTATTAATTCAAGTACCAAGGTAAGTGAAGTGTTCATCCAAGGATTTCCTTCCACCCTTGGAGTTCAAGAAACTCTTTTAAATTACAAGTTAAATGATTTCATAGATTTTATGTTGGATTTGAATGTAATCTTGATTATGATGTTAAATAGGTTTTCAATTCCATGATTTATCCCAAGTTCCATGAAAACTAGTTAATTGTGGATTAAATTATGTGAACTTCATTTTGAACTCTTGAATTACAAGTTGAATGTAGTGTCCATGATAGTATTACATATTTATTGATATGTGAAATACCCATGCTCCCCAAGTGTTTGTCAAGCATGACATGTTATTATGTTATTTCATTTATGCACAAGCTCATGTATATTAAGTGTTTGATAAAAATGTCTAAATGAATGCATTATTACTAAGCAAGTACTATTATTCTACTAAAGTCATACAGTATTTTACTTTTCATATTATCGAGTCCTGGAGGTATTCAGCACCCAAAAATCTAGTTTTTTGCCTAGATCTACAGTAGTTACAGAACAGTCTTAGTAGTGTCACGAATAGTAATACTAAGTAATCAGTCCCAGTCTCAGTTCAGTAGTTAGTTCAGAACTCAGTTCAGTTCAGTTAGACAGTACAATTAGTAATAGTTTGATCAAGCCTCGTACAGTTTAGAAATCAGTTTAGTGTCTATTCAGTTGGGAGTAGGATCAGCACCGAGCAAACCCAGGGATGGGGGCATTCCTACCAGCATAAGGTTTGACCCTTAGTAGCATAGGGTCTCAGTATAGAACTCAGTTCAGTTCTACAGATTTAGGACTGTCAAACACAGTCACCCAGCTCAGCATAGTTACTCAGTTATCAGTACTACAGTATCAGTAATCTCAGATATCAGTTAATCAGTATTCAGAACTCGGTATCCAGTGTTACTATGATCTCAATTACAATTTATGTATTCATGCATGTACTCTCATTCAGTTACGTCCATGTTACTTAGCTAGTTGTTGTCTATGCATATGAACCCATACATATCAGCCTACCTCGCTTATCATACCAGTACATTCAAAGTACTGACACATACTTTTATTTTGTGGTATGAGGTCTTTTATCATAGGTTCAGACGCATGGGCTCCTGACCGCACTTAGTAGCCCGAATTATCAGCAGCAGATTTAGTAGTGAGTCCTCATAGTTTGAGGACGTTGTTATCATTCAGTATTTCAGTAGTTTAGCACATTCAGTAGACGAAGTTAGCTGTGGACTTGTACCATCAACTCCTTATTCAAACAGTTAGATTCAAATAGAGTATTTCAGACAGATATTCAATTTTCAGTATTCATTTATCAGTGTTCAATATTTGTTTTTAGTTGTGAACCTTATGGCGACTTCAGCCTAATTTCCGTATTTATTTCAATATTGTTATTATTACCATGTAATTATTCAGTGCTTACAACAGATATCAGTCATGGGTTAGCTTGTGGTCCTTTGGGGTCCTAAGAATCGTGTAGCGTCCGGTGTACAAACTCAGGGCATTACAACTTACACACTTCTTGACAACATGCTTGCCTTTCTAAACACATAATCTGCCTCTTTTCCATCATAGCCTACCATTATCATATCTCTAAACTCATATTCTTCCCTAAACCACTAAAATTAAAATCATACCAAAAGACTCAACATCACCTATCCATAACTCCTTAGATTAGCTATTAAGAACACCATATACTATATAACTAGCCTTCTTCTTGTATCGCAACTTAAGGGTACTACTAACCACACACACTCTTTACTAACCTTAGAAAATAATGCAACCCCACATCACCTTTGTCACACCTCATCATACTTACAATATCATACTTAATTGTGAATAACTGAACTTTAACTCTTGCATACACTGTTCAAGCCTACTAGATCACTTCCATATAACTACCATCACTAACTAAGCAGTCATTATTTCCACCTTGATAATCATCTACTATTCAAACTTAGTGTCTAGTGCTAGGCATGATTAACTACCCAACCTCACATAATATTCTCACTTGGAAGCTATAAAATAAGATATCAAGAAACACTAGTACACTAGAACCTCATAATAATAATAATAATTGATCATGACCGTATAGCCTATCTTACTATAATCCATTAGTAGATTCTCCCTCTACAGATTTATAGTATTCACTCATCAATACACCAAAATTTCTTTCACAGTCCATAAGTTTCAACTCTACTCCTTCTTTTTTTTTTTGCAACCTCAAGAGAAGCCTAAATTCACAATACTCAACTACCAAATACTTTCACTAATAACCTATACTTTTCTAACACAATAAATACCATCAATAACTCCTTTCTTACTTCAAGCAAACAACAATTCACCTTAACTAATAACTCATTCTCTACCTTCCACTAAGGAGCCAGTACCGCACTCATTACCCCTAAGCTAACACATAAGGACATATCACCTCACTACTAACTCGATCGTATGTAAAATTTCATCTATGGGTATTCGACCAATTGTTGTTACCACCTTCTTGTCACTACACTTCTAAATCCATACTCCTAACTATAAGAAAGTTCTACTACTTATGAATCATCACACTTAAGATTATAATATCCCTTAAATGCAAACTTTATTTAGCAATCTGGGTTTATACTATCTCTCCTCATGAGCACTATCTAGATTAAAGGGGTTAATGAGGAATGCGAATACATAATGTAATAAGTCTTAACTACACAACTCATATGGATAAAGATATAAGCTTTCAACTTAAGGGACATATAACACGCTAGCGAGCTTCTCTCAAGCCCCTTGTGTTACTTCTGAAGTTACTGATAGTAAATTTGAGAGCATCATCTTGGGAGAAATAGAAATCTAGTACTCAAGCTATCTTGGAAGGATATAGATGGAGAATTATAGAGTAACACATGAACCGATAGAAATTTCTAAGAGGGCTACTTTACAGCATGATCTAGAGCATGAAGAAGGGAAACATTTCTTAAATGCCCTATAGACTCATGAAGAAAAGTATAGACGTCTCTGTACCATTCTTCAAGACTCTACTAGACACAGCTTCATAGACACCCTAGGACACTTGAAAACCTGTCTCTGATGCTAAGTTTGTAACGCCCTGAGACTACCCCCTGGACGTCATATGGTGCTTAGGACAACAAGTGATCCCAAGCTAACCCTACACTGGAATGATGCTTGAGCTACTGATTGAAATACATAAAACTGGAAGTAATACACAGAAGATAAGACTTTACTTGAACATGCTCAAACAAAACTATTTAAAATAATTACAACTCTGGTCATCCAAAACAAAACTAAAATCCAATACGGCAACTTCACTGACTGTCTATGAAGCCTCTACTAATACTGACTATAAGTAGCCAGGACATGACCCCCAGCTATCCTTAATCAATACGACTGAATAAAAAGAAATGCTAATAGAACTAGAGTTGACTCGAGTCCTTGAATCAAAAGAACTCTTCACCTGCTAACTGGAAGTTGCAAACTGTCTGATGATGATATGTGGGATACTACTAGTACCTACATTATGAGACAATGTAGCACATAGACATGTATATGGGTCACTACTTCTGGAATGTACTGAGTGTGTGGGGGTGAATGCATAAGTAAATCAATAACTAAATAATTCATATGAACTTTCAAATGATGCATGCTAAGTGTAAATGTTTCACCTTGGTATTGAACAAAACAAAAGTTGTAAAATCATAACCATGATTAATGAAGCATAAAGAAAATTTTGTGAGCCATAACACTTAATATCTAAAAGCTTTCCTTTTACTCTTTCTTTTAGGAGGTTCTTCTAACCGACATAAACCATGTGAGCTATCATGGAGTCCAACGTCTTACCCACATTGGAGAGAGTTGTTCTACCCTTTTCATCAGAATATAACCTTGACTTAAGTCATCATTATATTTAACTTCATCCATATTAGGAATAAGCTCAACCTACGTTGGCTCATCTTTCTGGGGTATACTACTCCCTTATTACTTTTATGCTCATACTTTAGGTAATCCACCTTAAAATAGTAGAAGAGTTTATAGATTGAAAACCAGTTATGCTTATCTTTGCTTTAATTCAACTCAAGATGAAAAAATGTTGATTTGTTATCTTCGCTTAGGATCAAAAGATCACTTCTTTTTTTAAATCTTAGTATAAACTTATCAAAGAAGAACTTAAGAATATAATTCTCTTGAAATCTCAACATTTAAACTTAGGGCTTGAAATTCATGCTAAAAAATCATGGTGATTCATAACAACAATTCATGCTCAATAAAAATCTTTACAAACTTCAACAATATCAAAACAAGATAGTACAGTCTCTTCCATAATATAAATCTTATAAGTTAAAACATAAACATAAGCAATTCTTGATATACTCAAATCTTTAAAACTCATGATAATCACATGCTTCAAGATTATAGAAACTTGGGTATGAACCCTAATTCAAAACAATTGAATTAAATCTTAAAATCATGTAATTTGGTCACAAGGGTGAAAGGATACGCTTGTTCATAACCCTACATACCTTAATTGAACGGATTCTTAAAGAAATCTTGAAATTGAAGCTTGAATCCTTGAAGAAAAACTTGAATTTGGATCTTGGTTACTTGAATTCTTGGAGAGAAAGTTAAATCTTTCATTCTCAAGAAGGGTAGGGTTTTTACGTGAGCTGTTGTGAGGAAGATGGGAAAATAATGCCCCTTTTGAGTCATAAATTGTGTTTGGATGGTTGGGGTTAAGGGGAAAGGACTAAATTGCCCTTGGCCTCTCATCCCCGTGGAAATCACCATCGTGACGTGACCCCTAGTCGAGTTGTTAGCCATTGCGACATGACCCCTGGTTGGGTTGAATAGCAATCTTGGTGTGGGGTTATAACAACCCTTTACTATCTTTCACAAAAAAGGTCATAACTTTACACTCGGATATCAGATTAAGGTAAAATTAGTATCGTTGGACAGATAACTTAATTATTTACAATTTGGTAGGTCTTGAGCTGAAAAAATTCTATGTGTATCAAAAGTTATATATGTTCAAAGTAGACTCATGTAGAATCGAATACCAAACTTTGGACGAATCGAAGGCTCTTAACTCAACTTTGTTCTAAGTGATTCCTATGATCATTTTTTACTTTGGAAGCACTTCACACACTAGGATAAACATCATAACACATGTATTCAAAATTAAATCATGGGACAAGAGTTAACACCCATATGAACGCTGCTTCAAAGTCTAACCCAATAAATATTGGGTGTTACACCACTCAATACATGATTAAGAAAGATACAAATCCTACTATCCTCAAACTGGCATTAATGAATCTGCTCAAATAGTGAAGCCCTTTCCTTAACCCTAGAAATAATTCATTGGGGTCTAAAATATCAAGGTGAACAATCATGTTGGCTAAAAATGGAATGTCTCAAGCAAACAGCCTTTGTGAAACTAAAATGCAAGCTAAGCTAGCCATACTTATTGCCTTCTGACTCAATATGTCTAGTCCTACTTATCTTGACCATATGATACAAATAAAGGTATCAAAATCCTTAAGCAACTCCATCTACATACTTGCCTAGTATTAATCTCTTTCTAGGTAAAAAGATGTCGAAGATTGAGATGATCGGTAAGAATCTCATAATGCACGCTATAAAGAAATATCTCCAAATCTTAAATGCAAAAACCATTGTTGCCAACTCTAAATCATAAGTAGGGTAGTTGCGCTCGTGAACCGTAAGCATCCTTGAAGTGTTAGCAATCATACAACCCTACTGCATCAATACATATCCTACACTAATACCAGAAGTATCACAATATACAATGAACCCCTCACCCTCAACAAGAAGAGCAAAAATTAAAGCTGAAGTGAGAAACTCCTTGAGCTTTCCAAAGCTTGACTCACACTCCTCGAACCATCAAAAAAGGAACCTTATTTCAAGTTAATATGGTCATAGGTGCTAATATAGTAGCGAAACCCTTGATGAATAGTCTTTAATAATTGGCTAAGCGAATAAAACTATGAACCTCAGTCAGAGTTGTAGGTTTAGCCCAATCATGAGTAACCTCAATATTCACTGGGTCTACCATAATCCTATCCTTAGACACCACATGCTCAAGGAATGTCTCTGAATAAATCCAAAACTCACACTTGTAGAACTTGGCAAAAAGCACATAATTTCTAAAGGTTTGGAGCACTATCCTCAAATATTATGTATGCTACTCTCTACTCCTCGATTGCACAAGCATGTTACCAATGAACACAATCACAAAGGAATCCAAATAAGGTCTGAACACTCAGTTCATAAAATCCATAAAAGCAGCTGGGGCAATATCTAACCCAAAGGACATCACCAAGAGCTCATAATAACTGTAATGGGTCCTAAAGGCTACCTTCAAGCTATCCTTGACCTGAATACTCAACTTATGATAACCAGATCTCAGATAAATCTTATAAAACACCACTACATCTTGAGCTGGTCGAACAAACCATAAATTTGAGGTATAGGATAATAGTTCATCACTATCACCTTATTAAGTTGCCTATAATCAATACACATATGCATGGAGCAATCAATCTTCTTCACAAACAACACAACAACTCCCCAAGGAGATACTTGGTCTAATAAGACCCTTACCCTGATGATCCTGAAGCTGAGAATTTATCTCTCTAAGCTCAACAGGGTCCATATAGTAAGGTGCCATAGAAATAGGTCAAGTATCAGGCTCAAAATCGATGACAAACTCAATCTCACGAGCAGGAGGTATACTAGTTAGATCAATGGAGAAAACACTAGAAAAATCATGAACCATAGGTTTAGAGTCAAGTGATGGACTCTCCATACTAACATCATAGATATAAGCGAGATAAGACTTACAACCCTCGAAATAAGCCTTCTAAAATAAGCATAAGAAATAATCCCCATCGGCCCGCGGCTAACCTCGTTCTGCTACACGACCAGGGGTGTGCCAAGCATTGCTAAGGTAATAGTCTTAGTGAAATAATCCATGGACGAATGATAATGGGATAACCAATCTATGCCTAGAATCACATCAAAATCCACCATATCAAGATCAATAAGATCGGTATAAGTATCAATATACCTAATAGTCACAATACATGATCTAAAAACCCAATAGACTACTAAAGAAACACCCACTAAAGTAGATACATATAATGGCATAGATAACAAATTTCAATATGAATCTAACTATAGAGTATAATAAGCAGACACATAAGAATAAGAGGATCTCAGATCAAATAAAGCTAGGGCCTACTGGTGGCACACAAAAATCATACTTGTAACAATAAAATCTAAAGAATCAGCTTGGGTTTAGAAGGTACTGCATACAACTGATCATGCCTGCCACCTTGCTGGGCTCCTAACTGATCTCTTATCCTTCCTGCTTAAGAACCTCCTCGAGCACCTTGAGGATAACCTCTACGACCATATAAACCACCTATAGCTAAGGAATGAACTTCTCTGATAAGGTAAATACTTTGGGCTAAAGTAGAAATCTCTCCACAGTTAGGGCACTCATATACATTATGGCCAAAATATCCTTAAGTATAACATTCTCTCAGAGTTAAACAAGAAAAAACAAATTTAGATGACCCTAAATCACCACTATAACTAAAATAACTAGAAGATAAGCGCCTCAAAGACTGACCACCACCCTGACAAGGGTGACCAATGACACTACACTGACCTTCATCAGTAATCTGAAATGCTTCCTGAACAGGTCTACAAAGTTGACTCTAAGGCTGATATAATGGTCACGTGTCACGACCCGAGGATACCCCTTAGTTGCAACAATAGTGCTTATAGTCATAAGTGACTACAACTTAACCCATGAGTTGGTACCTACTATGAGCACTTGTAATACCCCGTATTTCTCAAGCTTAATTTAGCTCTAACTACATAAGTATTCCTACCTAAAATTTTTAAAATACTCTAAATTTTTTGGTTTAGAGCTTACCAATACGTAGAAAATTCAGTCAGTTTTTTAGTGATATAAAGTTTGCCTAAATCCAATACTCGGGTGAAAACTTAGAGCCATTTTTGTAACACAGTGTACCAAATTGGCACCCAAAGGATCGCAGAGACCAGCCAAATGGAAATGGTCATTTTCCAGTAATCTAATACGATACCACCATGTCATGCCACCAGCTAAATTCTAAATTATCATTTCCTAGTATTCTGCTGCGATCATGGTGCATCGCGCTAAGGGTGAAATTCGCATATAAAGAGGTACCGCAATTCCACCGCGTCGTGTTGATGACCCAGTTCGCAATTATTAGTTTCTAGTGACACGGTACAATAGCACCGCATCGCGCCAGGGCCCAAAATTTGGTTTTTTAGTGATGAATTTTATAGACTTCCCAGGGGTAATTTGGTATTTTTTTTTCCACGGACCTATTCAGTTCTAAATACAAAATTTAACCCTAAAGGAGCACTAATTTCTAATTATTTCACTATTTACTCAAGAATTAAAACACTTTTTCTCAAGAGGCAAAAACCCTAGTTCAAGAATTCAAGAACAAGCTCAAGATTTCTCCAAGAATCTTCAAGAATTAACGTTCCAAGGTATGTTAGGTGTTCATCTATAGGTTTCTTTCACCCATAGAGTCCAAGAATCTATTTTTAAAACCACGAGATTGGTGATTTATGATTTACATGCTTGAAATTGGATTGTATTCATGTTCATGACATTAATTAAGTTTCAATCCGTGATTAGTTGTGGTTTTCCATGAAATTAAAATAGCATGTATATTGAATTATGTAATTTCGATGTTATAATCCTTGAATTTGCAAGTTTGGACATTGTAGTTGCAATGTTTATATGATA
The DNA here is from genome assembly GCA_026120095.1 of Capsicum chinense. Classification (NCBI taxonomy): domain Eukaryota; kingdom Viridiplantae; phylum Streptophyta; class Magnoliopsida; order Solanales; family Solanaceae; genus Capsicum; species Capsicum chinense. Next base: position 94,234,024 of record JAPEIP010000008.1, on the reverse strand, counting down.
ACCATGATTATGTGCATTAAGTTGTGCTCCCCAAGTGCTTGATAAAATGACTATGTTAATTAAATGGTGAAATCATGACATGCTAGTATATGTACAAGCTTATGCTCTACACGTGTTTGATAAAATGTCTCTATGAATGAATTATGGACAAATATACATTATTATATTTCTCAAGATCATGTTATGCTCTACTTTTCATGCTATCGAGTCCAGGGGATATTTAATACCCGAAAATCTAGTTGTTTACCTAGAGCTACAGTAGTTACAGAATAGTATTAGTCATGTCATGATCAATAGAACTCAGTCAGTTACAAAACTTAGTAGTACTCAGTCAGCAATAGGACTTAGTAAAACTCAGTATCGGTCCAGTCTAGTTCAGTATAATCAATTTAGGGTCTATTCAGGTTGAAGTAGGATTCAGCACTAAGTGAACCCAAGGATAAAGGCTCACCTACTAGTAGAGGGTATGATCTTTAGAAGCAGTCCTTGCAATCTAAACCTACGTAGCTATCATAGGTTGAGACATCAACCTACCAGTTGAGGATTGATGAGGTGTTTTAACCTGCCAGTTGAGAGTTCCACTATTCTTATTAGAGTACCTACCAGATGAGGGTAACTCTTCAGCTTTTCTTTACCCGTGGCATAGTACTAACACCTGTCCCACTAGGGTTATAGGTTGGACCCCATTTACCTTATTTAGGGTATGTCGGTTAGATAATTACTTCCCATAGTCTTAGTTTTGGTCTCAGTATAGAACTCAGTTCAGTTTTATAGAATCAGGATTGTCAGATATAATCAATCTGTTTCAGTAACTCAGTTATCAGTAATCTCAGATATCAAATACTCAATTATCAGACACAGAACTCAGCTTCAATAAAAGCTCAGTTATAGTATGCACGTATACGCACAGTATTGCATACTCAGTATTTACAGCAGTTTAAATTATCCCTATACTCTCATATTCAGTTACTCAATATCATTCAGTCAGTTATTGTTCATGCATATGAACCCTTGTATTAAGCCTTTCCTCATCTAGAATACCTATATATTCCACATACTGATGCATATTTTCTTTTTGCGTTGTGATGTCTTATATCATAGGTTCGGCTGCTCAAATTCCTGACTGCGCATAGACAAATTTAGAAGGCAATATCAGATTTAGTAGTGAGTCCTCATCTATTAAGGATATGTCTTATTTTGGTATTTTTAGTAGCTTCAGTATGTTAATAGTCGAAGCTAGTTGAGGGATTGTCCCATCAACTCCACATTCAATTAGTTTAGTTTGAGGATTTTCAGACTAGACTAGTTCAGACAGTATTCAGATTTTAGATGTTTATCAGATGTTATTATTATTCACTAGTATTTTAGATTTTGAACCTTATGGCATTTCAGTCTATTTTCTGTATTTATTATTAGTATTATTATTTTGTGTTCACAGAAGATATCAGTCATAGGTTAGATTGTGGTCCTTCAGGGTCGTAAGCACCATGTAGCATCTGGGGTATAGACTCAGTGTATTACAAACTTGGTATCAGAGCCTAAGGTTCAACAGCGTCCTAGGGAGTCTGAAATCCACATCTAGTAGAGTCTTGTGCATATGTGTGTAGCGTGCCACACTTATGGACAAGAGGCTATAATATGTTTTTAGGATAATTTTCCCTTCTTTCAGTATTCATGTCATGTGAGAGAGCATGATCTCAAGTTAAACTCTCTGTCTAATTCATTTTTTCTTTTGTTTATATAAAATGCCTCCTAGAAAAGCTAATGAAAAAAGAACAGGGAATCAATCAGCACCTCAACCCATTCAGGCAGATCCCCTAGACGAGCGTGTCTCCCATGTAGAATTCAGAGCTGCATTCGACATTACCCGATTGAATTCTCCCCTATTCTCAGGATCTAAGTTAGAAGAAGATCCACAGAAGTTCCTCGATCAGGTTCACAAAGTCACAGATATTATGGGAGTGACTTCCAGTGAAAGTGCTGAGTTAGCTACCTATCAGCTATAAGATATAGCTCATATGAGGTTTAAGTAGTGAAAGGTAGACAAGGGCATAGATACAAAGCCCATAGAGTGGAAAGAGTTTGATATGGCCTTCGTAGATTGATTCTTTCTCTTACAGCTGAGAGAAACCAAGGCATTAGAGTTTATCAATCTTAGGCAGTGCAGTTTAAGTGTGAAAGAGTATTCCCTCAAGTTTACTTAGTTAGCTAGATATCTCCCCATGTAGTAGCAGACAGTAGGTGCAGAATAAGCAAGTTCGTATCTAGGATGTCAAATAGTAAGGTTAAGGAGTGTAGAACTGTGATGCTGATTAAGGAGATGGACATATCTAGGCTCATGGTCTATGCTTAACTGATAAAAGAGCCTAAGAATAGAGAAATAGAGAGTTAGAACAAGAGAGCTAGAACAGGTAGTTTTAATTTCAATCAGCTTAAGCCAGAGGGCGGTAACCATTCCCAGTTTCATCCAAAGTCTTCGGTTCCAGCTCTATCTTCAGCCAGTGCTCCAATACCTAAGTTCATAAATAGTAACAAAGATAGGACGTCAGGATATAAATCTCAGGGTAGTGTCGACAGTGCTCGAATAAATCCTCTTTGTCAAACATGTGGTAGAAACCATCTGGGTGTCTGCAGAGCTAGTAGTGATGTTTGTTTCGGGTGTGGCAAGCTAGGCCACAGAGTCAGAGATTATCCTCAGTCAGGTTCTCAAGTTCAGTATAATCTTCCTTTAGCTCAGTCAGGTCTCCCAAATTAGTATGGTGCTACTTTCAGTGCCACTACTGGGCAATGCCCGAATAGGCTCTATGCACTTCAGTCCAAACAATATTAGAAAAGCTCTTCTGACATGGTCACTGGAATATTATAGATCTTCCATTTACATATTTATGCCTTGCTAAATCCAGGAGCTTTTTTATCTTTTGTAACTTCTTACATAGTAGTCAACTTTAAGGTCAGACTAGAAATCTTAACAGAGCCCTTCTCGGTCTCTACCTCACTGGGTCAGTTAATCATAGCCCGATAGGTATACAAGAACTGTCTGGTTATGATATCTCAGAAAGTCACTTTAGCAGACTTAGTAGAATTAGAGATGACAGATTTTGATGTTATTATCAACATGGATTAGCTCTATTCATACTATGCCTCAGTTGATTGTAGAATCAAAATAGTTTATTTTTAGTTTCTAAATGAACCAGTCCTTGAATGGAGGGGTAATATCACAGTGCTTAAGGGTCAGTTGATTTCATACCTTGGAGCGAGAAAAATGATATCCAAGGGATGTGTTTATCATCTTGTATGAGTCAAAGACTCTAGTTCAGAGACTCTTAGTCTTGAGTCAGTTCCAGTAGTAAATGAATTCTCTGATGTGTTTCCTGAAGATCTTCCCAGAGTTTCTCCTATAAGAGAAATAGACTTCAGGATAGACCTTCTTCCAGACACTCAGCCTATATCTATGCCTCCATACCGAATGGCTCCAACAGAACTCAAAGAGTTAAAAGAACAGTTAAAGGACTTTTTAAACAAAGGGTTCATCAGACCTAATGTTTCCTCGTAGGGCACACCAGTCTTAATCATGTGTAAGAAAGATGGTTCCCGTAGAATATCTATAGACTACTGTCAGTTGAACAAAGTCACAGTCAATAATAAATATCCACTTCCCAGATCGATGATTTATTTGACCAACTTCAGGGTGCTAGTTACTTTTCTAAGATAGACCCAGATCATGCTATCATCAGCTCAGATTTAGGGAATGTGACATTCTAAAAACAGCTTTCAGAACCCGATATGGTCACTTTGAGTTTCTAGTCATGTCCTTTGGTCTTACAAACACCCCAGCAGCTTTTATAGACTTAATGAATTGCATTTTCATTTATAGACTTAATGAATTGCGTGTTCAAGAAGTACTAGGCCATGTTCATTATAGTCTTCATCGATGACATTCTTGTCTATTTTTGTAGCGAGAATAATCATACAGATCACCTCAGAGTCAGACTTCAGACTCTCAAAACTCATCAGTTATTTGCCAAATTTAGTAAGTACAAATTTTGGCTAAGGTCATTAGCATTCCTTGGTCATATTATTTTTGGTGATAGCATTAGAGTTGATTCTTGAAAGATTGAGGCAGTGAGAAACTGGCCTAGACCTATCTCTCTATCAGATATCCAGAGTTTCTTAGGTTTAGCTGGCTATTACCATTAGTTTGTTGAAGGGTTTTTGTCTATTACATCCCCCATGTCTAGATTGACTCAGAAGAAAGTCTAGTTTTAATGGTTAGATTCTTACGAGAAGAGTTTTTAGGAGTTGAAGACTCGACTCACCTCCGCCTCTGTCTTGACTCTACCAGATGGTTCACACAGGTTTATTACGTACTGTGATACATCCAGAGTAGGTTTGGGTTATGTCCTCATGTAGAGAGGTAAGGTCATAGCCTATACCTCCAGACAGCTTTAGCCTCATGAGAAAAATTACCCAACTCATGATCCTTAGTTAAGAAGATGCAGTGCTTTCCTTAAAGATTTGGAGGCACTATTTGTATGGGGTGCAAGTTGATGTGTTCACAGATCACAAAAGCTTGCAGTATGTCTTTTCTCAGAAAGATTTAAATTTTTATTAGAAAAGGTGGTTAGAGTTATTGAAAGATTATAATATGAGTGTTCTGTATCATCCGGGTAAGGCCAATGTAGTGGTTGATGCTCTCAGCAGATTGTCAATGCATAGTGTTGCTCATGTTGAGAATGATAAGATGAAGTTAGTTCAGGAAGTTAATCAGCTTGCCAGACTAGGTGTCCGCTTAGTCGATTCAGCAGAGGGCAGTATATGGGTGCAGAATAGTTCAAAATTATCTCTGGTTTCTGAGGTAAAGGAAAAGCAAGATAGAGATCCCAGTCTAGTGAAGTTAAAAGAGTCAATCAGAGATCAAAAAGTAGAGGTTTTCTCCCAAGAGGGAGATAGTGTGTTACGTTGCTAGGGTCGTTTATGTGTGTCGGGTGTAGATGACTTGAGGCAATGAATTCTTGCAGAAGTGCATGGTGTGCGATACTCCATTCATCCAGGGGCCACTAAGATTATGTAAAACATATAGGTATCGGGTGTCCATAACCCGCCAATACTGAATGACCATATTTTAGACAATAAGTTTTTCAAATGATAATATAGGATCATGGTTCAAACTCAAAAGCATAGACATTTCATCAAATATGTGAAAATCATGAACTTGAACAAGAAAATGTCTTAAACATGATGAAACAATATGATTACATGGCTAAATTCATAAATAAGGGTTTAACATGAAATTCACTTGAACATGACATGAGAATTGCAATACTAAAACATGATATGACTCATTCTACTTGAAAACACTTGAAAACATAACTTGAAATTTTTATTAAAAAAATATTCATGGGTTTATTTTATCTTGAACATGTATAAACTCAAAATTTAAACAAAAAGAGGGTTTTTGGGCTCTATGGGTGAAACGAATACATGGATGAACATCTCACATACCTCACTAGATGAAATATTGAAGATTCCTTGAGGATTTCTTGAACTTGAAGCTTGAATTCCTTGTTTCCTTGGATTGAAGTTTGGAATTATTCTTGGGGAAAGAGAGGGTTTCTTGAGAGCAATTTGTGAATTAAAGGGCAAATAATGCCCCTTAGAAGCCCCAATTTCATATTATGGATAAATTAGGTAAAGAAAAATGACCCAAATACCCTTAAAATGCCAAGAACAAATATACATAATAAGGAAGGGGCAACGCGGGCTCTAGAGGCGCGGAATAAGTCGGCCAGCGCCCGCCTTACCCCGATGGACTAGAGGGGGCGGTGCCTGCCTTACCCTGGTGCGTTGGAGTGGGCGACGCCCACTTATCCCGGTGGGACTACTGGTTTAGTTTTCTGAACATGCCCCTACACTCTCCCAAGAATTCCAAAACATATCATACACATACTTTGAACAACCTCGATCATGAATCAACTCAAAAATCAATGTCTTGAGTTCGGGAAGGTTAAAAATAAAATCATCAAAGTTTAGGGGTCTTGAAAATGACTAAGTCCTCAACACTTAGTGAAAATTCCAAGGCTTGGAACCCTGAACATGCAACTGTGAGCTGAATTAGGCTAAGTTTAATATGGGGTATTACAACATCTCCCCCTTGGAAATATTCATCCTTGAATGTGACTGGTTAGACTGAGAGTATTGCACTGATGTAACTGGGATCACATATTGAATATGCATGACATGGAAAATGATTACGTAACTGAGTCTAAAATATGATACATGAATTGACCTAATTTTGTGAATGCATATGATAAGATGGGATGGTTACATCGCTGAAACTAAGAACAAAAAGGAGTCAATCTAAGGAAAAATTGTTACCTCAAGCTGAATCTGAGTTTGCAAAGAAAAGATGATGGTAATTGGTTCGTATATCTGCTTTTGCTTCCCAAGTAGCTCCCTCAATAGACTGGTTTTGCCAAAGTTCCTTAACCAAGGGAACTTTCTTTTTCCTTAGCCTATGAATCTGACGATTAAAGATCTTAAGTAGGACTTTCTTGTAAGAAAGGCTATGCTTAACGTCCATATCTTCTAAGGGAACAACTACAGCTGAATCACCAATACACTTTTTAACAAATAAATGTGAAACACTAGATGTACTAATGCCAAATCTGCAGGCAATGTTAGCTCATAAGCTACTTTCCCAAAATGACTCAAAATCTTATACGGGCCAACATAGTGGGGATTGGGCTTCCCTTTCTTGCCAAATCTCTTCATTCCTTTCATAGGCGAAATTTTCAAATAGACAAAATCATCAACCTCAAATTGAAGATCACTTCTCCTCATATCTGTATAATAATTTTGATGACCTTGGGCTATCTTCAGCCTCTCCCAAATCAACTAAACCTTCTCTATTTCCTCAAATCCTGAATCTGGCCCTATAACTGTAGCCTCACCTGCTTCAAACTATCCAATAGGAGATCAACATTTTCTTTCAAAGAGAGCCTCAAACGGATCTATTTGAATACTGGAGTGATAGTTTTTATTATAGGCAAAGTCAATCTAGTAAGTGGTCATCCCAACTACATTTAAAGTCAATAACGCATGCTCTTAATATTTCATGTAAGGTCTAAATGGTCCTCTCTTCCTGACCATCTAATTGAAGATAAAAAGTTGTACTGAGATAGACTTGGGTAGCAAGACCTTTCTTAAACATCTTTCAAAAGTAAAAGGTAAATTGAGTACCTCTATCTGAAATGGTAGATAATGGAACCCCATACAATTTAACTAACACTCTAAGATAGAGTCTACCTCTATCTGAAATGGTAGACAATGGAACCCCATACAATTTAACTAACTCTCTAAGATAGAGTCTAGCATAATCCTCAGTTGAATACGATGTATGCACTGGCAAGAAATGAGTTGACTTGGTCACTCTATCTATAATGACCCAAATCGAATCATGCTAACGACGCGTACGAGGAAAACCTGTCACAAAATCCATGTTCACCACTTCCCACTTCTAAATGGGGATGCTAAATTCCTATAATGTACCATTAGGCCTTTGGTGCTCAACCTTGACCCGCTGATAATTTGGGCACTTAGCCACAAACTCTGCAATATCCTTTTTCATACCACTCCACCAAAAAATTTCCCATTAATCACGGTACATCTTACTATCTCCTAGATAAATTGAGTATCACATACTATGCACTTTTGTAAGTATTCGCTGACTCAAATCATCAACACACTGAACACATAACCTGCCCTGACAATGAACCACACCATCTTCCCCTTGGGATAAAACTTCTACTTTTTGATCTATAACTACCTTCTTTAACTTAACTAAATTATGATCCCTATCTTGATTTTCTTTCTTTTTAGCAACTAATGAAGATTCCAAACCATTCTAAACACATATACTACCTTCAACTGAATCAACCAATCGAACACCTAATCTAGAAGGTTGATGAACCTCCTGAACTAACTTCTTCTTATCCTCCTTAACATGAGTAACACTACCCATTGACAACCTGATAATGGCATCTGCCACTATATTGGCCTTGCCTGGATAGTACAACACACTCATATCATAATCTTTTAACAACTCATGCCATATTTTTTATAAGGATTTAGATCTTTCTGTGTGAACTTGTACTATAAACTCTTATGTTCAGTGAACATATCAACTTGAACACAATAAAGATAGTGCCTCCAAATTTTTAAGGAAAAACCAACTGGTACCAACTCAGGATCATAGGTAGGATAATTCTTCTCATGGGGTTTTTGTTGTCTAGAGGCGTAGGCTATGAAATTGCCTCTATGCATCAAAACACATCAAATTCCAACTTTAGAAGCGTCATAAGAAACTACAAACCCATCTTGCCATCTAACAAACCCAAGATTGGAGCAGAGGTGAGTTGAGTTTTCAACTCCTGAAAACTATTCTCGCAAGAATCTAACCACTGAAATTTAAGTTTCTTCTAAGTTAATGGAGACATAGGGGATGCAATAGAACAAAACCCTTTAACAAACCATCTATAATAGCTAGCCAAACCTAAGAAACTCTGAATAACTGATGAAGAGATGAGTCTAGGCTGGCTTCTCATGGCTTTAGTCTTTTGAGGGTCAACTCTAATGACATTACCAGAAATAATATGGCCAAGTAAAGCTACTGATCTTAGCCAGAATTTGCACTTACTAAACTTAGCGAACAACTAATGAGCTCTAAGGGTCTACAACACAATTCTCAAATGGTCTGCATGATCATTCTCACTATGGGAATAGACAAGGATATCATTAATGAAGACTATGACGAACATGTCCACGTATTATTTGAACACCCTGTTCATCAAGTCCATGAAAGCTTCAGGGGCATTCATTAGTCCAAAAAACATAAGTAGAAATTCAAAGTGACCATTTTGGGTCCTAAAAACTTTATTCAAAATGTCACATTCTCTTACTCTAAGCTGATGATAGTCGGATCTAAGATCCATCTTACAGAAATAACTGGCACCCTAAAGTTGGTAGAGCAAGTCATCAATTTTGGAAAGTGGATACTTATTCTTGACAGTGACTTTGTTCAACTGAACGATAACCGATGTACATTTTAAGAGAACCATCTTTCTTACGCACGAACAAGACTGGAGCTCCCCATGGAGAAACGCTGAGCCTGATGAAACCCTTATCTAAGAGATCTTTTAAATGCTCTTTCAACTCCTTAAGATTATCTAGATCTATACTATAGGGGGAATAGAAATAGATTGGGTATCCAGAAGGAGATCTATTTCAGAGTCATTTTCCCTCTCAAGAGGAACTCCAAGAAGATCTACAGGGAACACATCTAGAAATTCCTTTACTACTGAAACTAATTTGAGACTTGGGGTCGTAGAGCTGGAGTTTATAACTCGAACAATATGGTAAACACACCCCTTGGATATCATCTTACTTGCTTTAAGATAAGAAATAATCTGATCCCTAAGTGTTAAAGTACTACCTCTCCATTCAATGACTGGTTTATTAGGAAACTAAAATTGAAAGAGATTAATTCTACAGTCAACTGAGGCATAGCATGAGTGGATCCAATCCATGCCAATAATGACATTAAAATTTGTCATCTCTAACTCTTAAAGATCAACTGAAGTAATTTTCTAAGATACTGTGATCGATCAACTTCTGTATACCTGTCCAGCTATGATAGATATACCCACTCGGGTAGACACTGAGAAAGGTTTAACTAAAGATTCAGGGGTAACACCAAAATTGACTGCTATATAAGGAGTCACAAAAGAAAGTAAAGCTCAGGGGTCTAATATAACATACGCATGAAAGTGAAAGACTTGTAACGTACCTGTAATCACATTAGGAAAACTCTCCTGATCATGCCTAGTTTGGAGAGCATGCAGTCTGTTCAGGTGTTTCCTAGTAGTGACACGGAAAGTAGCACCCTGCTAAGTTGGGACACCTGCTAGAGCTATTGAAGTAGTCTGGCTCTGTTGGCAATCATTTCTGTCTCTCTGCATAACCACAATACACTCCCAGATCCTATGTCCTAGCTTGCCATATCTAAAACACATATCACTACCAACCTTACACATACCTTGATGATTCTTCCATACTTCCCGCAGAGTTGATTAGTACGACCACTATTTAAACTACGCTAGGACTTAGAGCCAAGCGTTCAATCCCGACTATCTTGCCTAAACTTAGGCACTGGTGCACTAGCTGAAGATGTAGCTGGGGCAAAAACTTTTTGATGCAACTGAGAATGGTTACCACCTTCTGAACTTGGCTTAGAAAAGTTGATACTACCTATTCTGGACCTCTTATTCTCTCTCTTTCTCCTTAAGTTTCTCTTTGTCAATCGACTAAGCATGAACCATGAGTTTAGATAGGTCCATCTCCTTAATCAGCATGGTAGTCTGACATTCCTTAACCATACTGTTAGCTACAAGACATAAAGTTACTCATTCTAGACCTATTATCAGCTACCATTAAAGGAGTATACCTCGCCAACTAAGTTAACTTAAGCGTGTACTCCTTCACCATTATATTACCCTACTTCAAATTGATGAACTCTTGTACCTTAGATTACCTTAACTCTTAGGGAAAGAACCTTTCTAAAAATCTGTGGAAAACTACTCCACTTTATAGTCCTTACCTCAACACCTCGATCCTCCTTCCAATGCTTAAACGAGGCATAAGTAACATCTTGCAATTGATATGCAACCAACTCTGCACTCTCACTCAAAGTGAAGCCCATTATATCAGTCACTTTCTGTACTATATCAAAAAATTCTTATGGATCCTTCTTAGATTTGGATCCCAAAAATAAAGGGGGATTCATCTGGGTGAGCCACTGAATTGGCTGGGGCAATAGCTTGTTGGTTTTTCTGATCAGCTACAAAATGGGCTAAGGTAGTAAAAGTAGCCCTGGATTCAGCGTGGGAGACATGATCATTCAGGGGATCATCCTGAATAGGAGGCGCAGGATGATCCCTGTTCCATTATCAGTTGTTTTTTTTAGGAGGCATAGTCTTTAGATGGAACAAAGGATGAGTTAGAAAAGAGGTTTTAAATAGATCTCATGCTCTTTTGCATGATAGGAACACTGAAAAAAGGGAAATTTTTCTATAACGTGTCATTCCCTCTTGTCCATACGTATAGTGCGCTTCACCCACATGCACAAAACTCTAATCAAAGTAGCTTTCAAACTCTCTAGGACACTTTAAAACCATAGTCTCTGATACCAAGTTTTGTCACGACTCGAGGCTACCCCCTAGTTGCGACAATGGTGCTAACAGTCACCATTGACCACAAGCTAACTTCGAGCTGGTACCTGCTGTCAGTACTAAATATAATAGCACTGGTATAATGTATGAAAAAAATAAGCTGATAAAATACTGCAAAACTAGATACTTAAATACGAATCAAAATATGTCTAAAATATCTGATAACAACTGATAATACTAAAATGACTGACTGACTGTCTAACTGTCTGAAGGCCTCTAAACTGACTGTGGAGTTGATGGGATAGACCCCTAAATAACTCCAACTAAATAAACACATAAAAATACTAAAGTAAATGAAGTAAGCAAATCATGACCTTGATGGATGAGGGCTCTCCATTATTGCTGCTAAGTATACTAAGCTATCTAAGCGCAGTTGAGAAACTGAGTGTCCAAACCTATGTTATAAGACAATATAGCGCAAAGAAAAGTATATGATCAGTACTTTGAATGTACTGGTACGTAAGATAGGACTGAATAAAATGCATGAGATCACTAAGCATAAAATGCATGAACATGAAGAAATTTGAGAATACAAGACCAAGTATAAACACGTTACTGAGATAATCTGTAATCTAAAAAACTAAAATTTGTATAACTATATAATTGAAAATTAATACACTTAGTCAAGCAAACCTGAACTGAAATACATTGATTACTATACTGAGACTGTGGGAGGTATCATGTAACTGACATGCCCCAATCTGAGCTAATTAGGGTCCAACTTATAACCCCAATTGGAAGGGTGTTAGTACCGTGCCATGGGTACTAACACTGGCTGTATGGATCCACTAAACTGGTGCCCCAAAGGGTGCCAATCCTAAACTGACTGGTGACCCCTGAGAGGAAGTCAATCCTAAACTAACCGGTGACCCCTCATATCCTATGTTGGTTATGCAGGTTTGGAATATAGTACTTCTACTAAAAATTCTGCCTAACTTATGGGGAAGCATCAATCCCTGACTCACTCGGTGCTAAATCCTACTCCCAACTAAACTGACACTGGTGTTGAACTGAACCAAGTTTAACTGAACATTATTTCTGATAATTGAGAGTGTTCATCATGATCGTAAATATCTGAGTAAATAACAAGATTCATGGTCTCACTGAATTATTACTTGAAAATCTGAAATCATGTAAATTATGTAGGTATCGAGTGTTCATAACCCACTAGTATTAAATGGCCAGAATATATGACAATAAGTTTTTAAAAAGATAATATGGGATCATGGTTCAAACCCAAAAGCATAGACATTTCATCAAATATGTGAAAATTATGAACTTGAACATGAGAATGTCTTAAACATGAGAAAACAAAATGATTACATGGCTAAATTCATAAATTAAGGGTTTAACATGAAATTCACTTGAACATGAAATAGGAATTGCAATACTCAAACATGATATGACTTATTCCACTTGAAAACACTTGAAAACATTACTTAAAATTGAATTAAAAAGAGATTCATGGGTTTATTTCATCTTGAACATGTATAAACTCATAAATAAAACCAAAAGAGGGTTTTTAGGCTCCATGGGTGAAAGGGAACCATGTATGAACATCGCACATACCTCACTAGATAAAATCTTAAAGATTCCTTGAGGATTTCTTGAACTTGAAACTTGAATTCCGTATTTTCTTGGATTAGAGTTTGGAATTGTTCTTGTGGAAAGGGAGGGTTTCTTGAGAAAAAATTATGAATAAAAGGATTTACCCCTTGGAAGCCCCAACTTTTTGTTATGGATGAATTAGGTGAAGGGAAATGACCCAAATGCCCTTAAAATGCCAAGAACTAAAGTTGGACAGAATAGGTAGGAGGCAGTGCGGTCTCTAAAGTGGCGGACTATGTTAGGCGGTACTTGCCTTACCCCAACAAACTAAAAGGGACGGTGCCTGCCTTACCCTGATGTACTAGAGGGGGTAGTGCCCGCTTATACTAGTGGGTATACTAGCTTGGTTTTCCAAACACACCACTGTGCTCACCCAAAAATTATGAAACTCACTCGAGATATACTTTAAACAACCTCAATCCTAAATCAACTCAAGAATCCATGTCCCGAGGTCTGGAAGGTTAAAAATAATATAAACGAAGTTTAGGGGTCTTGAAAATGACTAAGTGCTCAACACTTCGTGAAAATTCCAAGGCATAGACCCCTTAACATGCAACTGTGATCTGAATTGAGCTAAGATTAATATGAGGTATTACACTACAGAGGGTATTTACCATGAGAACTGCTTTCTCTAAATTGGAAACTACTACCGCCCCCACTAAAAATACCCAGATATCTAGATCTTTTATCGCTGCACCTTAGGCCTCACGATGCTTCTCCTCCGTCACCTAAGCATTGTCTGACACCTCTGCAAAATACCTGGCTACAATAACCAAACCCTGAGTAGACATACAAAGGGGAATTCTCAACACTTTAACAAATAAAAGAACCTTCTCATACTCACAAGTTAGAATAGAAGTATCATGCATATCTAACTTGTCAAAATGAGCCACATATTTCATAATAGACATAGAGCCCTACTTACATCTCAAAAATTGATCCTTAAAATAATCCCTAAGGTTGTGAGGAAAGAAATTTTCTGAGAAAACCTCAGAGAAATAAGTCCATATCAAAGAAAAAAACCCAACTGGACTAAAATCAAGATAATACCTCTACCAATGTCGAGCAACCAGTTATAACTAAAAGGTAGAGTAATCCATACCACGAGTCTCCACTAGGCCAAAATTACTAAACCTATCCTTATAAGCAATAAGAAACTCATATGCATCCTCGCTCGGTGTACTAAAAACCTAAGAAAAGCCAATCTCAAGAATCTACCAATATTTTTTTCTCTGCAACACACATAGTAGGCTAGGCAACTACTAGCTGAGAAATTATAAGTTGAGAACCTATCAATGCAGGAGAGACCTCAACTCTTGGAACCACAGCTATAAGTTGCGCCCTTACCTCAGCACCATTCAGATCTATAGACTATCAACCATCAGATGGTGCACTCATAACCAATCTGAAAAGCTAAACCAACTCAGCTATTAGCGCTGAAGGATTAATAAACCTCGGTTGAGCCTAGGTTGGTCCATGTCCCACCGCTGGCTGGGGAGGAATAATCTCTGGCTAAAAAATAAGAATAGGGTCAGTGAAGGCCCTCTATCCTGGACCCAAGATGGGGAAACATCTCACGGACATTGATGACCTTTAGGTCATCCATGAATAGCTTTAGGAACCCTAGGCTTGGTATCAGGACCCTCATCTCATGTAGTTGTGGCACGTGTCCTAGCCATCTATAAAAAAGTGAAGTCAAAGGAATGTTCTCAAACAAGCTTACTCTTTGCTCAAAATAAGTGAAAGAAGTGAAGAACTTCTAATAATATCCTAGAGCCTTCCATGGATAAGAAACGGATGTCATCGTTTTGATATGCAGGACTCTACTAAACATTTGCTCTTGTACGAACAATACCTGTGAAATCTAGGCTTTGATACTAATTTGTAATGAGTCATTTTACAAGTCATGATGGCTCCTACGAAACCCTACTAGCAGTAAGATAAACCCTAGCCCAAAGCTATTAGCAATAGTTTACTTGATAGAAAATTCCCCAAAAAGAGCAAAATAAATAAATAATTGCAACTTATAAGTAAATAAGGCAATACAAATTGAAAAAGGGGGTAGACAACACATAGATACCATCTCAAGACCTGGTAAAGTCAGTACAAGACAACTAAAAATACAATCCATGTTCTAATAAAATCAATACAATATATCTCGAAATAAAAGAATAGACAAAAATAAGATAGAATGAAATAGGGCAACTCCGACTCAAAGAGCTTACCCTATCTCTTAAATCTAACACAACAGGATTGTCAAATCAGAAATAACTTATAATTGGATCTATACCAAAAAAATACAAAAGTGTAGTGTGAGTACCAACACCATGGTTACTCTATAGGTATCATTGGTCACCTAAGATAAATATTGATATAAGTATGATAAAAATCAAGATAACATAACTAATTAAAGGTAAATAGGCAAAACTGAAATAACTCCAACATCACTATGCATATGTAAGTAAATAAACTAGTATAATAACAGAACATAAAGAATCAAACACATACAACTATAACTATAAAATTGGCCCTCACAAGCAAATAAGTGCAAAAAAGTAAATAACCCAACACTGCCTCCCATAAGCCTGAAGGGTACTAACAAGGTAGTATAACCCAAACCACTATCTTTTCTCAGCTCTACAATACCACTATATTCCATCTATGCCATACCACACTATATCTGCTTTCCACTCCTAAACTTGAACCGGTATCCATATTCTTAACATCACATCCCAATATTCAAACTTGAACTTGTAATCATATGTATATATGAGTAATCATATAATAATGTATACTCGTACTCAAACTAATAAATATAATTAGTAGATGGACATGAACTGGTAAGTATATCATCAATGTCATAATCATTCTCTGGACTTAAATTGGGTATATATATAATCAATATCATAATTATGTTTTAGACTCGAAGTGGGTACATAAATAATCAATATTGTTATCATCTTATGTACTCAAACCAAGTATATCTATAATCAATATCATATCATCTTCTAGACTCAAATCGGGTATAGATATAATCAATATCTTAATCATCTTCCAAACTAGAAGAGGGAATATATATATAATCAGTAGAAAAGCCAATATATTAATAATAATCAACTGCCAAATTCAACCCATCATAAACATCAAGTACCAAATCTCCTCAGTACTACCTTAGGAATCACTTTCAAGGATTTTAAAAATTATATGAAGGTTTACAAGGACTAACATCCATCGTGGCCTATAGTGGGTAAAGGGCCCACTTTTAAATCCTTAAAATATAAATTAAGGCATGTATCTACCCCAAACTAGGCTAATATATCCATCCTACAATAGAGATTCTACCCTTAAGAATGAGAAACTAAGAGAATTTTGTTTAAATTATGGTTTCTGGAGAGCCTTGAAGGTCCATCTAGCCCAGGTATTGCAATTCATCACACCAACACATAAAACCCATCCAAATATAACATAATATCATAACCATACTATGAATTAGCTTAACATATATAAAGGATAAACCTAGCCTACTTGGATGCCGAAGAAAGCTTGAAAAACTGCTAAATCACAGACTTTTCTATCCTACAAGCTTTCACAAGGTTCCACACTATTAAAATCACATTCTACTCATCAATACGATAAAAATGATACCCATATTGACCTATTGTGATTTGGGTTCAAATATACTCAAAATCTCACGTGGGTCTTGCTTATTGAAATAGTGTTTCCAAAGCAGACACAACATTCCCTCATGCTCAAGGAGTAGATACCCTCAAAAATAGGTGAAATACTAGCTACATTGATTCTAAAATCAAGTCACCAAGTTTTAGAGATATTAAAGAAAGAAAAGGTAAAATCAATCATGGATCAAAGAAATCTTACCATAAATTCAAAGAAAAATTGCAAAATAATTGTTATCCAAACATCCTAAATCACCCAAAAACTTCAATCCAAAGATTTACCAATATTAACGGTTTAAGACTCTTGATAATGGATGAGAAATAGGCAAAACAGGAATAAAAAGGGAATATGTATACCCTTCTATGGGTGCTAATATCACTATCGCAACACTTGGGTCGTGATCGCCATATTTGAGGGTTTCCACAAGGGTTACTATCGCAACACGTGTCTTGAAATCTCTACACTTGATAGCTCCTAAAGGAGTCGCTATCGTAATAAGTGGTTCGTGATCCCTGGTGCATCATCACTAACTAAGACTTAGAAATTTTCAAGTCTCCGCCAACCCCTCGAGATTTATTTGGATCCCATATGCAAACTATGCTACCCTGTAAAATTCAAAGTTTTAGATTCTATGGCATAGTTGACATTTCCATCTAAGGTCGTTTTATTGAAAAGTAGGTCCTACCCTATACCCATTTTCCATTTTCTTAACTTTTTAACCAATAGGTCGAAATAAGCCCAGGAGCTTCGAGACCTAAACTAAGAGTCCCTCTAGCATAGGACTAATATTACAGAGTTGTTGGAATGGTTGGAATTTGCATTCGATATCATTTGATTGAAATTTTTGCCCATGGCCATTTGGAATTAATACAGACTTCAAAACATAGAATCGACTCTAAAAACTAAACTAATTGCCCAATAAACTGTCAGTCCTACAAAGTCATAAATTATTTGGGACAACTATAGGAAAGCTCTAACAATAAAAATAAGAGAAATATGGGAAATAACTAGAAGGGTCATTACAAATATATATCTGTTTTTTGTTTTGGAATAGCTTTAATGTGATTAGTTTAACTTCGATCAATATTTTATGCCAATCTTTGGATGCTAATTCAGATAGTTCTACAAGATCTGAAATGTCAATTTTTTATTAGGATCAAAGTTAGTTCGGTCCCTGAATTTTGTCCTTTACATTTTGACCTCATACATGAAAAATAGTTAAGTATACCCTAAAAGGAGGCCGGGGGTGGGGGTGGGGGTAAATTGATATAAGAGACCTCTTTTCAAAAATCCAATGGTTTTGTTGAGTTTAAAACATAAAAATTAACCTAGTAGCATTATAGTGATATTTTTATGGGGTTTCAGATGGACTCGAGGTCCATTTAGAGAGTTCTTAAGTTATGTCCTTATTGGCTTCATCTATTTCTAATTCATGTCCCCTTTTCTTTCTGTTTGCAAAATCTCCTATCATGTTTATGAAGAACTAATATTTTTTTATTCTCATTGGCAACCCCCATGTTGCATTTGGAAAGAATGAATTATTCCTTTACTGCAATCACAACGGTGGGCACCACTTCGAATATCTATTGGTAGTATGGGTTGGTGTGTTTTTTCATGTTTGTCTCCAAAGTCCCTCATTCATAAAGGTTAGGACTGAGTCATCCTCGTGATTGTGATTGGGAGCCCGCTTTGTCAAATGCTATTTGACCTGGATAGATCATTATTTCATCTTTGGCCCTAAAATGTATTTCTCCATTTTTGGAGCTTAGAACCTTGGCTTTGTGTAATTTTAAAGAATTTTTGAGATTTCTTTCTTGGGTGTATTTCTAAACCTTGAATTAATCCTTTCCATTTATTTCTTTATAAATATACCTTCAAATCCTTGATATTTAACATGATTTTTGGGTTTTTAACTAATAAATTATGAAATGAGTTTTTCTTTTATTTCCAATCTTATTTTAACTCGTTTTAGTTGGGTTTTCAGATTTTGACTCCTCATAACACGAGAATCATGAATCCTTAAAAAAATTAGATTTTACAATTTTTGGGGGGGAGTCGATTTTCAAAGCGAGTTTCGAACCTGAAAAAATATAGTCGATATGGATATTGATTGACACCTTTTGACTTGTTGATGTCTTAATTTATTAGATTAGTAGAGTTTGGAGTTAATTCTAGGAATTAGAGTGTTTAGTTTATGCTTTGGACAATGTATTGTCTTGCGGATTTTCTTTAAAGGCAAGTTGAGATTTACCTTTACTTTTTCCAAAGTTTTTATCTATTTTTGTGCTTTTTTGTTTATGTATTTGAATTGTTTTGGTTTTGGGGGTTCCCTGTTAGATTATCTTTATATAATTTATTACCTTAATTAGTCTTGCAATGTTTCATTTTGCTTTGAATATATTTTAGATAGTTGGCTTATTGACCTTGAATAATTGATAGTGAATACCTATTTTAGAGATCGAATCATTGGATAACTATTTAGAGCTTGAATCATACTTAGTGGACTTTATTATGATGATCGAGGCTTAATGACCTTTTAGGGGATAATTATGTTATTTTCATGGAGTGACTAGGATTTAAAAAATACTTAAATTGTACCTGGACTTGTAATTGTTGAGGCGGTTATCGGGTTTAGTATCTCTAATTAGGGCATTTTGTTAACTAGTATAGTTCTCTATTTAGTTATTTAGACTATGGACTTATTATGCAGAATAATCTAGGTTTAGAGAAGTGTTGATTTATAATATTATGTAATATTCTTCTTACCGTGTGCCTATGTGGGGGCTTATCTGCATTTTTTAATTGACATAAGAGAATAAAATAGTGGTGATGTCTGAGTGAGGGCTTTATCTAGCATATGAAGGCTTATTTATCCATTAAATTCCATTATCATTGTTGTGTTTCCTGTGCGGAGGATTGAATATATATTATAGGCCTTTTGAATATTTTTCGACATTATCGAAATAATAATACTTGAGAAAGAGGTGTTTTGAGATGATATTCTTGATGTTTACATCACTATTCACTTTATTGGTGTTGAGGAGGATTCATGTCATCAATATTATAATATTGATAAAATTTGAGCTCATTTATATGATTATTGAATGGATTCATTATCTTTATATTTACTTAGTTATTTGCATGTATCTTCATCTTATTCATCCATAGTTATGAAAAAATTTGCCATTGAGAAACACGTTATAAGACCCTTGATCCCTAAACAATAGCTAGAGTTCTGAATGAGGAACTTTATAAGGTCCTTGATCTGTGAACATTAGCCAGAGTGATGAATTGAGATATAAAACTGAGACTGTTAAACGTCACGAACTATTGTGCGAGTCATGATGGTACCTACTTTATCCCATCAATAGGTAAGCCGAATCATAGTCTGGAGCTAGAAGCAATGGGCTAATTTTGTGGGAAAAGGGCATAAAACTAGAGATTTGCAAGTGAAGAATTACAACAATAATTCAAGAGATAACAATAATGAAAATACTAATACAAAGGATAAATACGGTAAAGATAAAATCCCATGACCTAGTAGTGTTGGTACGAGAGCTACTAGAAAAAAAGAACTTAAGTACTGTAATATTCAAATACAACTCAGTCTCGAAAAGTGAAAACCTAGATATAGGTAATACAAGGTAAGAGAAAAACTTCAACTCCAAGAGTTCACCCTATTTTCGAACCCAACTCAGCACAAACACCACATCAATAGAGGACACTAGTACTCAGATCTACACAAAAAAAGGTACAGAAGTGTAGTATAAGTACCAAAGCGACGAGTACTTAGTAGGCATCATCGGCTGCCTGAGCTAGATGACAATATAAATATAATAATATGCAGGATAAATAAACTAAGTACAGGTTAAAAGGTAAAGCTGGAATAATGATCAAAATGTTGAAAATAAAGAATAAATAATTTGGATAATAATATAACGAACACGCAATTATCACTACACACTGGCCCCATAAGCTAGTTAGGGCATAAAAGTAACTAACCCAATGCGGGGCCCCATAATGCTGCAAGGTGCAATCAAGGAAGTAAATAATTAGAGTTTCATTAATTGTCCATGTATCAAGCCATAAATCCATTCATACTATTCAACTTAGATTAGAAATAACTCTAAAACCGTCATAAACAACACATCACTGCCGAACTTGAACTGGAACTTATATAATTAAATTCTGGACTTGAACCAAAACATATGCAATCAAACGCCGGACTTGAACCGAAACTCATATCAACTCCCAATCACTAAAATAGAATAATAACCATGTTACTACACTTTTAAAGCTTCCAAACATGCAATCTAAGCAATACAATTAACTGATAAACCTACAAGGAGCTTATAATAATCTTGGCCTAAGGTGGCTGGAGGGGCAAACTTCTAATACCCCAAATTCTATTCTAAGGTAAATTCTACCTTGGACTAAACTAAGGAATATAGGTTCACTTTGAGATGTTAAATGAGTCATATTTAGCGCTAAGATAGAAATTCTAACCTAAACATGAAAAAAAAAGTCAATCATGCCTAATTTATGATTACTTAATAGGCTAAAAGTCCAAAATTGTAGTAATTATTCCTTTTAGACCAAATTCCCAACTCAAATCTAACACATTATTATAAATATCATAAGATTAAGCTCAATCTACAAGATGGGTAAACCTATCCTACCTCAACAACGAAGAATGCACAGTGAAATCTGCTAAATCGAAGAACTTCCATTCCAAAGAGCTTTCGCAAGATTCAACACTATTAAAATTAAAATATACTCTTCAATATGAGAACAATGGTACACTTATTGCATTTTTATGCTTCGGGTCCAAAATTATGTAAAAATCCCTTATGAGTCCTACTTGCGGAATCACATAACTCAAAACTGTCAACATGTTCCTCTACATTCAAGGAACATTTACCCTCAAGAATGTGTAAATTCTGAGCTCAAATGGCGCTACAATAATCGCATCAATATTTTAGGGATTTTGGAAAATAATAAAGGATATAATCAAAAATTAAAGAAAACTTATGAAGAA
This sequence comes from Capsicum chinense, assembly GCA_026120095.1. Taxonomy (NCBI): domain Eukaryota; kingdom Viridiplantae; phylum Streptophyta; class Magnoliopsida; order Solanales; family Solanaceae; genus Capsicum; species Capsicum chinense. Next base: position 94,212,418 of record JAPEIP010000008.1, on the reverse strand, counting down.
TTCGAAGAAGAAACGAGTTACTCGAGCTGACGAGAACCCCAAAATCACCCACTAATAGTTCTTCCAAGTTTTCATACCTCTTATAGTTCTCCACTATTGAAAATGGGTGAAAGAAATAAGAGAAAATGTCTATGTCGAGTATTTATAAGGTTCCTAGGTATCCAGGTGCTGCTTAAGTGGAAACTAGGCCTCTTTAGTGTTCACTGCTTTTGCGGCCTAATGCTGCTTTAGTGACATCTTCAATCTGTACGCCTACCACTTAAGTAGTCCCTTTAATACTTAAGCAGAAATCGCTTAAGTAGACTGCCATAACTGGGCCAACCTGACCGCTTTAGTAGACCTCCACCTAAGTTACCCAAATGGCGCTTAAGCGGGGCACCAGCAGAATATACCGGCTGGAGACTTGAAATTATTTTGAGTCTCCATCGACCCTTTGGGATTCATTAAAAATCATGTGTACACTAACAACTTATGCTTTCCTATCAAAATTTGACGTTCAAGACTCAATGGCGCAGTCAAAATTTTCATCCAACGCAGTTTCAATGAAAAGTGGGTTCCACATCCATGTGCCATTTTTCTTAATTTTTGGTAATATCTCAAAATGAGTCTGCAAGCCTTGAAACCCAAAGCAAGGGTCCACCCAACCTAAAATCGATATTCCAGAGCTATTAAAATTGTTTGAATTAGTATACATGGTCATTTGACACAAGTTACTACTTTGTAGAAAAGTTTAACCAGTAAAGACTTCAAAATAGAGCATTTGCTCTAAAAAAACAAACGAACTGCTCGGTAACTGAACTGTCAACTCTAATAAGTCATAAATGACTTAGGAAAACTATAGGAAAGCTATAAATAGAAAACTGAGCAAAAATATAGAAAATGACATAAAGAGTTATTGGAATATCTACTACTAAAAGAACTTTTGTCTGCAAAAGTATAGGGTTAGGATGTACTTGAATCTCAAACAGGTAAGATACTGTGTCCATATTATGCTTTCACTGTCCCAAGTATCCTTGTCTACTAGGCGGTGCCTTTGAGCATATGAGATGCATCTAGAATGTATAGCCACACCATAAAAACATGGAAAACTAGATGAATAACCACAAAATTAAGGTTTAAGGATAACTCATATTCTACCTCTCCAAATATGTGAAGGATCTCAAAATGTTTGATATATCTGGGGTTGAGTTTGGCTTTCCTATAGAACCTCATGACACATAAAGGAATACACAGTCACTAACTCCAACTCTCAAGGCACAAAGTCTACGGTCTGCATAAGCCTTCTGCCCACTCTAAGTTTCCCTTAGCCTATTCTGAACCACATGGACTCTATCTAATGACTCCTAAAGCAAGTTATTACCACAGGTTCTAACCTCAAATGTCTCAAACCAGTAAACAAGAGTACGACATTATCTACCTTATAAAGCCTCAAATGGCTCAATCTCAATACTTAAATGGTATTTATTACTATATGCAAACTCCGCCAAAGAAAAGTGTTGCTCCCACTAACCTTCAAAATCCATAATATAGGCTCGGAGTATATCCTCAAAAACCTGAAAAGTCCACTACTACCCTTTAGTCTGAGGGTGAAAGGTTGTACTAAGACCAACCTAAGTACCCAACTCCTCCTGAAAAATCTCTCTAAAATCTCAAAGTGAATACCAAGCCTCGATATGATATTATATATATATATATATATATATATATATGAAAACCATGAAAATAGACTATCTCACAAACATAGTTACCAGTCAAACTCTCGATATTGAAGGGCATCTAAATGGGAATAAAATTTGATTACTTGTCAATCAATCTGTTATGATCCAAATAACATCAAAATCATATGAAGTACGAGGAAACCAACTAATAAAGTCCATGGTGAGATGCTCCTGCTTCTTCTCGAGAATGGGCAATCTCAGAATCAGGCCACTAGGTCTCTGATGGTGGTCCTTCACTTGCTAACAACATAGGCACCAAGCCACAAAGTTTACCATATATCTCTTCATAACACTTAACTGATAATGTTTCCTCAATCTATGTATGTCTTAGTTTTTCCCAGGTGAGTTGAATAACTGGAGCTGTGAGCCTCATCCAAAATCGACTGAACAAGTCTCCAACCCTTAAAATACAAATGCAACCATTGAATCTCAAGACACCCTCGGAATCAATGGTAGCCCTGTTAGACTCACCGCTCAACATCTAATCACAAATGATACAAAGTCTCATATCCTCATACTGATGACTCAAAATCATCTCAAATAAAGTAGACCTTGCCTCTACACTAGCAAGATTTCTTCCGAGATAAGAACTATCAAGTTGCATCATCAAGTTGGCTAAGGACTCTATTTCCCACACCAACGTTCTCCAAGAAATAGAGATAGAATCTAAACTACCCATACTCACCACCTTTTGGCTCAAGGCTTCTGCTACCATGTTCTCCTTGCTTGGATGATAAATTATAGAGATGTCATAATCCTTAAGAAACTCCATCTATATACGTTGATTAGAATTAAGATCTCTCTAGGTCATAAAATATTGAAGACTATGATGATTAATGAAGATCTCACAATGCATGCCATATAGATAATGACTTTTAATCTTAAGTGTGAAAACTACCCCAGCCCACTCCAAATCATGAATGGGGTAGTTGCGCTCATGCATATTCATCTACCTTAATGCATAAGAACTCGACCCAACTAAATAAGAACACAACCTAAACTAATACCTAAAGTATAATGTTACATGGAGAATCCCTTACCCTCAATAGGAAGAGACAATATATGAGCTAAAGTAAGATACCCCTTGCATTTCCCAAAGCATGGCTCACATTTCTCAAACTATCAAAAATAAACCACTTTCTGAGTCAATCTGGTAATCGATGCTACAACAGCAGCAAAACCCTCAACAAACCGCCTATAGTACCCAGTGAAACTAATAAAGTTATGAACCTCAGACAGAGATGTAGGTCTGGCCCAATCAAAAATAGCCTCAATATTTGTTGTATTTCCAAAATCCTGTCATTAGATAACACATGTCCTAGGAATGTCATCGACTTGACCAGAACTCACACTTACATAATTTGGCCAAAGGCCTATGATTCTCAAAGTATGGTTCACAATCATCAAGTGTTGCATATTATCCTCGAATACAAAAGTCTATCTTCGATGAATACAATAACGAAGGAATTCATATAAGGCATAAACACACGGTTCATAAAATCAATGAATTCAGATAGGGAATTGGTCAACCCAAAAGTCATTACCAGGAACACAAAATGGCTAAAAAGGGTCCAAAAGGTTGTCTTTGGGATATCCTCAGCTTGAATCCTCAAATGGTGGTATCCGAACCTCAAGTCAATCTTAAGAACATTGCTTCCCTTTGAATCTAATCAAATAAATAATCAATGTGAGGCATAGGATATCAGTTCTTCACTACCACCTTATTATGTTGCATGTAGTTAATACACATATGGAAGGAACCATCCTGCTTCTTCACGTAAAAGAAAGATCTCCCAAATGAGACACACTAAGTCTAATGAAACCCTTACATAAAAGATCTAAAGGTGATAATTCAGCTCTTTAAGCTCGGCAGAATCCATATTATAAGATGCCATAGAAATAGGTTTAGTACTCGTCTCAATATTAATAACAAACTCAATTTCATGCTCAGGAGGAAGACTAGGTATATCAGTAGGCAAAATAGCAAGAAATTTCTAAACTATAGAAATAGAGCCAAGCAATTGACTCTTTACACTAATATCTCAAATATAAGTGAGATAAGACTTACAATGCTTTGAAATAAACCTCCTAGCCATATATTATAAATAACCTCTGTCAACTCACAGCTAATAGATCCCTACCACACAACTAAGGGTATGTTGGGCATGGCTAATATAATGGCTTTGGAAAACTAATCCTAGACTATATGATAGTGGGATAACCAGTCCATGCCTAGAATCATATCAAATCTATGGCAAATATAACGGTCTTGGACAAATAATCCAAAACTTCTTGATAGTGGTATAACCAGTCCATGCCTAAAATCATATCAAAATCAACCATGTTTGTTATTATAAGATCAGCTCGAGTATAAAACTCTTAAACAGTTATAACACATGATCTATAACATAATCCACTACTAAAGAATCACCCATGGTAGTAGATACACATAATGACATAATGAATCCCAAAATAACTTTTACTATAGGGTTTAACAAGTAGACACTTAAAAGTAACTATATCACATATCAACTAAAGAAAAATCCAACTGATGGCATACTAAAATTAAACCTACAATACCAACATCTGAAGACTCGGCCTTATATCTTGTAGGTACGGCATACAACTGACCATAATTGTACTTGGTTGGGATACTAACTATGCTATCCTACCTACATTAGGACCTCCAAAGGCATCCTAGGGACAACTCAAATGATCATAGAAACCATCTCTAGTAGGGGAGAAACTTCCCTAATTAATGTAACACTCAGAATGGAAGGAACCTTTACTCGATGAATGGGGTACTCTCATAAGAAATAGCTAAAGGTACCTTAAATATAACATTCCCTAGGAACTACACAAAAACTAAAATATCCAACTAACCAGGAATAACCACCATGGCTAGAATAACTAGAAGATGAACCCCTCGGAGGCTGACCAATACTCTGGCTAGGATGATAACTGAAACTTGACTGACCTCTATCGGTGATCTAAAAAGTGGCATAAATAAGTTTACTAGACTAACATTGATGTTGATAGGGATGATGCAAAGGGTACCTACCTTGAGAATATAATACTCCGTATTTCCCTAGAATAATTTAGGTCTCAATACATAAGTATTCATATATATTAAATTTTTGAAATACTTGTTATTTCTCAGTTTAGATCCCACCAAGTTGTGGGAAATTGAACTAGCTTTCCAAAGATATAAATTTACCATAATCCGATAACCGAGTAAGAAGTTATGGCGATTTTAAGTTTTAATCATAAAACACCATGATTTAGGCTCTTAGCGCGTCGCGGAGAAGTGTAAAATCACAATTGTCAAATTCCAGTGAGACTTCATGAGTCCACCACATCACGGTAATGTCCCATGTCACAATTGTCCCTTTCCAGCAAAGCTCCTCAATCATGGCGCATCATGAAGGTGGCCAAAATGGCATTCCAAAGGCTTACCAAGATTTCACCGCATCGCGCCAAACTTCTAGGTCCCAGTTGTCAATATCCAGTGGCCCAATACGATAGCACCGTGTCGTGTTGGAGCTAAAAATTGGGATTTTCGGCTTTCAATTCTGAGGTTTTAAATTTCTTTAAAGGTATTTGGGTCTTTTCCCACGGTCCTAATCCGCCTAAAACACGAGATTTGGCCCATTAGTGACCTAAATAATCATCATTATTCAATTCCTATTAAAAATTGAAGATCCTTTTTTCAAGAACAAAAACCCTAACTCTTAAATTCAAGGATAAATCTCAAGAACTCTCCATCAATCCTCTCAAATTCATTAACTCAGGTATGTTAGATGTTCATCCATGTGTTCCTTTCACCCATGAAGTTCAAGTATCCAATTTAAATTGTAAAATTATGATCTTTTTAAGTTATCTTGATTTTAAATTATGATTAAACCATGAATTTACATGAATCTTGTTTTATACCATGTTTTCATGAAATTAATGTCTATTACTACACTCCATATGATTGAATATTCCTTTCCCCTGATCTAATTCATGATTTGTGATAATGGTGTTAAAGTTGTGCTTTACTGAAATCTTTAAACTAATTCTCATGCTCTATATACACCATGCATATCAAGTGTTTGATAAAATGCTTACAAGAATGATTATTTAATAAAAGCCTTCATGTTATGTCCTCCAAGCTTTAATGTCATTTTACTGTTATCATTTTTGAGTCCTGGTGGTATTAAATACCTAAAAATCATAGTTTTTTACTTAGTCTCATCTCAGTATCTTCAAAATAACTTTATAATACATCATGAGCATTACTAGATTAGTCAGTTAAACTCAGAAATAGTCAGTAACTAGTGTCATTTAGTTGGGAGTAGGATTTACCATTGAGTGAGTGTAGGGATGATGGCTTCCTCGTAAGATAGGTAGAGTCACTAGTAGAAGTCCCTATACTTCAAAACTATGGAGCCAGTATAGGATATGAGAAGTCACCCGTCAGTATAGGCTTGTCTATCTCGCAGGAGCCACCCATCAGATTAGGCTTGACACCCTTCGTCTTTCGAGACAATACAGTATACCAGACTAGTGGATCCACATAGCCAGTGTTAGTACCCATGGGACAGTATTAACACCCTTCTAACAAGGGTTATAGTTTGGACCCCGATTAGCTCAGATTGGGGCATGTCGGTTAGATGATAGCTCCCACAGTTTCAGTCCAGTAGTTCAGTCTCAGTGTTGTTTTACCAAGGCATATAGATATCAGTTATTTCAATATTTTAGTTTACAGATTGTTATTCAATTTATGTTATATGCTTGATTATGCATCCTCAATATCTACAGATTTCACGTAACTTTAGTATTTACAAACTTTTATGCATACACAGTATTTACAAATTTCACATATTTTTAGTATCTACAAATTTCATCCTCTTTATTCTGTACTCCATATTTTACTTGTATATTCAGATAGTTATTATTCCTATTCATGAAACTATGCAGTCAGCCTATCTCATTTAGCATACCAGTATATTTAAAGTACTGATCGCATGTTTTTCTTTTGTGCTATGATATATTATATGATAGGTTCTGACGCTCAGTTCCCAGGTCGCGGTTAGACTTCTCAAACTCTCAGCAGTAGCAGTGGTAAGTCGTCATATTTTGAGGACTGATTATTTTACTTTATGTCTTTAGTTTAGTAGTTAGTAGAGTTAGTTAGGGCCTGTCCTATCAACTCATAGTCAGTTAGTTTAGAGGATTTCAGACATTATAATTAGTTATTCAGTATTTAGATTTTGGTTGGCAAGTCAGCTAGTTATTTAGATTTTCTTTATCTTATCAGATTTAGATAGTCATTACTTCAGATTAATAATTTAGTATTTGTTTCAGATACTTAAACTTTATGGCATATCAGTTATTCTTCCATATTTATGATTATGTTATTCAGTGCTCATAGCAGGTACCAACTCATGGGTTAGCTTGTGGTCCTTCGATACTATAAGTACCGTGTGACGCCCAGGATGTACTCTCAGGGCATTACAAACTTAGTATCAGAGCCAGATTTTAAAGAGTCCTAGGATATCTAAAAGTCGCATCAAGTAGAGTCTTGTGCATGGGTGTGTAGCACACGACACTTATGGGCAGCAGGCTATGAGGTATTTAGCAAAAGTTTCCCTTCTTTCAGTATTCATGTCATCCGAGTGAGCATGAGCTCAAGTTAAACTTTTAGTCTAATCTATTTCTTTCTTCTGTGTACAGAACATACCTCCTAAAAAGAATAATAGAAGAGGAGTGAAACCAGCCATCACCTCTGCCCGTCTAAGCAGATCCTTTGGATAAGTATGTCTCTTACGTAGAATTCAGGGCTGCATGCACCACTCTCGCCAACTTCATAGCATCTCAGAATGAATGGACAACTATTGTTCAGGCAAACCCCATGGCTAATACTACTGTAGTCAAGATTTAGGACTTCACCCAAATGAATCCTCCTTCCTTCATGGGATTCAAGTCTGAAGATGATCCACAAGAATTCTTAGATATAGTGTAAAAGGTAATGGATATTGTAGGGGTAGCATTTAGTGAGAGTGCTGAGTTGGCTGCATAGCAGTTACAGGATATAGCCCATACTTGCTATAAGAAGTGGAAGGTTGATAGGGGTTTTGATGCAGGGCCTGTAGAATGGGAAGAGTTTTGTACAATTTTCTGAAGAAGACCAAGGTGTTAGAATTTATTAACTTGAGGTAAGGCAACATGAGCATGAATAAGTATTCCCTCAAGTTTACTCAATTAGCTAGATATGTTCCCCATGTAGTGGCTGATAACAGATCCAAGATGAGCAAGTTTGTGTCTGGTGTGTCTGATAATGTGGTTAAGAAATATAGGACCACAATCCTGATTAGGGAGATAGACTTTTATATGTTGATGGTCCATGCTCAATAGATAGAGGAGCAGAAGATTAAGAAAAGAGAGAGGGAACAAGAAGACTCGGACACATAGTTTCAATTTTAGTCAGCCAAGGTCAGAAGGTGGTAACCGTCCCTAATTTCATCAGAGGTCTTCAGCCCCAGCACCCTCTTCAGCCAGTTCCCCAGTACCAAAATTCATAAATGATAATCGTGATAGGGAAATAGGCTCTAAGTCCCAAGGCAGTGTTAATAGTGACCGTACGAATCCTCCATGTCAGAAATATAGCAGACACCATTAAGGTAAGTGTAGAGCATTCAATGATGTGTACTTTAGATATGGAAATCGAGGCCCATCAGATTCGGGAGTATTGGGTAGTTGCTCAAAGAAATAAGGAGGTGCACCAGCAGGGCAAGTCCAATCAGTCGTCAGTTCTATCCAATCGCCAAACTCAGTAAGGTGCCGCTTCCAGTGCAACTAGTGGTTAGCGTCCGAATAGATTATATGTTCTTTAGTCCCGACAAGATCATGAAAATTCTCCTGACGTATTTACCAGTATGTTGCAGGTCTTTAACTTACATGTTTATACCTTACTAGACCCAGGAGCTTTTCTTTCTTTTGTAACTCCATACATAGCCATCAATTTTGGATTCAGTCTCCAAACTCTAGCAGATCTCTTTTCAGTGTCTACCCCAGTAGGTGTTTCCATTATATCTAGGCAAGTATACAGGAATTTTTCGGTCATAATAACTCAAAAAGTTACTTCAGTTGATCTTGTAGAGTTAGAGATGATGGATTTTGATATCATTCTCGGCATAGATTGGCTCCACTCATGTTATGTCATAGTTGATTGTAGAAATAAAATAGTTTATTTTCAATTCCCAAATGAATCAGTCCTTAAATTGAGGGGTAGTACTACGCTCTTAGGGGTCAGCTTGTTTTGTACCTTAAAGCGAGAAAAATGATATCCAAGGGGTGTATTTACCATCTTTTTTAAGTCAACGACTCAAATTTGGAGACTCCAACCCTTAAGTTAGTTTCAATAATCAAGGAATTTCCAATTGTGTTCCAGAAAGATCTTCCCAGAGTTCTTCCCGAAAGGAAATCACTTCGAAATAGACCTTCTCCTAGATACTCAGCCCATATCTATTCCTCCATACAGAATGGCTCTAGCTAAACTCAAATAACTAAAATAATAGTTGAAGGATCTCCTAGATAAGGGATTCATTCATCTGACCCAGCATCTCTCCATAGAGCGCACCAGTTCTATTCATGGGTAAGAAAGAGTTCTCTCAGAATATGTATTGACTACCGTCAGTCGAACAAAGTCACCATCAAGAATAAGTATCCACTTCTTGGAATCGATGACTTGTTTTATCAACTTCAGACTGCCAGTTACTTTTTCAAGATAGACCTCAAATCAGGATATCATCAGCTCAGACTTAGGGAATATAACATTCTAAAAATAGTTTTCTGAACCTGGTATGGTCACTTTGAATTTCTAGTCATGCCCTTTGGTCTTACTAATGCCCCAGCAACTTTCATGGACCTAATGAATCGCGTGTTCAAGAAGTACTTATATATGTTCATTATAGTTTTCATCGATGACATTCTTGTCTATTCTCGTAGAGAGAATAATCACGTAGAATACCTTAGAATCATACTTCAGACTCTCAGAACCCATCAATTGTTTGCCAAATTTAATAAGTGCAAATTTTGGCTAAGGTCTGTAGCATTGATTAGTCATATTGTTTCAGTGATAGCATTAGAGTTGATCCTCGAAAAATCAAAGTAGTGAGAAACTAGCCAAGACTCATCTCTCCATCAGATATCAAGAGTTTCTTGGGTTTGGCTGGCTATTACCGTTGGTTTGTTGAAGGGTTTTCATCTATTGTATCCCCTATGTCCAGATTGACTCAGAAGAAATTCAAGTTTCAGTGGTGAGATTTTTGCAAAAAAAGTTTTCAGGAGTTGAAGACTCGACTCACTTCAGCCCCAGTTCTTACTTTGCCAGATGGGTCTGTTGTGTACTATGATACATCTAGAGTAGGTTTGGGTTATGTCCTCATGCATAGAGCTAAGATTATAGTCTATGCATCTAGACAACTTAAGCCCCATGAGAAGAATTATCCTACTCATGATCTTGAGTTACACCTTGTTTATTGATGTTGTTGGAACCAAGATTTGGTGTTTGTTGAGCTTTCAGGTTTTCCTTTGTTTGTGAACTATTTTTGGCTTGTTTTTGATACGTACCAAATTTGTATCGTATCATTTGGTATTAGAGATTGTGGTTGATTTTGTTCCAACAAAATCAATCTTGGGCTTGCTTGAAAAATCAAAAAATAAAAAGAGAAAGAAGTGCTCTTATTCTTGTTCTTATTCTTATTCTTGTTCTTGTTCATGGCCGAGAAACTTGTAGTGTTCTTGTTGTAGTCTTGGTCGAAATTTGTGGAATTTAGGTCTAGGATTTCATTGTTGTTATTATTGTTTCTTGATTCACTAACACTAAAGGTATCTAGATCTATATTTGGGCTTAAAAACTTGTTAATGTTGTGTTGTGAACAAAGACCTAGACTAAAATTTGTGGACTTGTTGTGGAGGTTGGAGTGGGCGTTGAAGGTGTTGTTATTATTGTTCTTAAAAAGTTGTTGTGTTCTTGTTGTTCTTCATCACTTGTCTTATCTTGACCAACTTAAAGTAGTTAACAGATCTAGAAAAGGTGAAGACAAAGTTGGAAGACTTGTTGGTGAAAGGACTAGCTCACATCACTCTTGACTTGACAACAACTTTTTCAACCACTTTCCTTATTTCAAGGAGCCTTGTTTTGTGGAAACTAGTACAAGTCTAATCTCACCTTTTTGAGTTGAATTTGAAAAGAGTTACAAGACTTGGGTTTTTCCCTCCAAATATTAATTGTCTCCATTCCAAAAGTATAAGGACTAAACAATTCCAAGAATGGTGATTAAAACTTGTGTGGGCCTATGACCAATTAGGGGTGACACGTCACCAAATACTATTCAGATGATAAATTTTAAGCTCAAATTTGATCTTCTAGTTTCATTTTGTTGTTTCTTTTGTTGATTCCAAGACTAGCTTACAAGCTAGTAACCACTTACTAGATTGTGAGTTGGTTTGAAATCGTTCTTTGTGTTTACATTCTTGTGTATTTTTTTTATTTTGGAGTCATTGTAAATATTGGAATTCACCTCTCAACACCTCAAGTACAATCAAGTATACAACACTTGTGAGATTAAGTGTGAGGAATCCAAGAACAAAGAAATAAAGAGAGTGTGTGAAGACCTTTCTTTTACAACTAACCCATTTGTTGTTTGGTAGTGAAACTTCTTGGATAAAATCAACTGAGCCGGATGAGATTGAATACAAATCTCAAGATGGATAGGAATCCAAGGTGCAAAATGAAGACGCTGGCCAAGACTGGAAATTGTTGTGTTCTCGATTTCTTCTTATTTTGGGGATTGTTTTGGAGCCATTTTCATTTGGCTAGTGCCATGAATTTGAGGTCAAATTCCTCTCAAGATGAAGAGGATGATACAAGCATGATCATAAAGATGAACGTTTTTGAGTATTTTGGATGTAACCTTGGAGGTGTACGAGTTGAAGTGTTAAAAAGGGCTCCAGACCGCCCCTAAAAATACTCCATGGGTGCCTATTTGCCTACTTGGTCATTAAAGGGATTTTTGATCATTTTATCTTTTTATTTGTAAAGTATTATAAATAGAACAATATAGGGTTTTAGTTCATTAGTTTTGTTGAATATTATTGAAAGAACACATCTCTTGAGAGAGAGGGTCTCTAGGCCTAAATTAGGACATGAACAAGTATGGATTCACTTGTGATTGTGTATTTCTTGGAAATGTTGATGCTTGAGCAGTAGAATCCCTCTTGTGTCATGTAAGAGTGTGGTGTTGCTATTGTAAATCTTAGGGATCCTTAGATTTAATACATCTTTGGGTTCTTAACCTTATAATAGTGTATGTCTCACTTCCTATCTTTATATATCATGTACTAGTTGGGTAGTCTAGTGAACCGTTTGGTTCTTGTTGTTCTTGTAATCTTGTAACTGTTGGATTATTGTTATTGTAGTGTTGTTCCTCTCGTTATTGTTGTTTATCTCTTGTTGTTGTTAGTGTTTTTGGTGTCATTTACACTTTGTTTCTTGATGTTGTTGGAATCGAGATTTGGTGTTTGTTGAGCTCTCGGGTTTTTCTTTATTTGTGGACTATTTTTGGCTTGTTTTTTATATGTACCAAATTTGTATCGTATCAAGATGTGTCGAGTAAAGTCCCTTTAATGGGTGTGTAGTATGCCACACTTCTAAGGATGAAGCTACGAGGCAGTTAGGAATGTTTCACATCCTTGTGTTTTATTTCATGCTAGAGAGTCTAGTTATCATGAAACTTCTCTAACTCGTAGATTACTCACATTTCTGATATTGCCTTCCTATAGCTCTAACGGTCAAAGAAACTTAGTTGAAGCCCCTGCCCCACCTGGGGCAAATACATGTGGAGGAAAATCTCCTTATGCATGGAGTGAAAACTCAATCTAGGGTCCCTGTTCCTGACTACACAAGTCCACCTTGGGTTCCACCAGTCCCTACTAGTCCTTCCAAGGCTAGTGAGACTAATGCTCAGTCACCTCAGGGAGATTTTTCAAATGTATAGTTCCATCAATTTATCCATATATTTGCACATACTAAGGCATCACAGTCTCATCGATTTGATCATGTTGGTCCTGTGGCAGTTCATCTGAGGTCACCCGAGTTGGCTAGTTTTTGAGGTTGAATCCCCCAACCCTATTAGACTCTAAGGTTAAGTAGGATCCTTAAGGGTTTATTGATGAGATGGAGAAGTTCTTCAGGGTGATGCATGCTAGTGATTCTGAAGGTGTGGAGTTTGTTGCTTATCAGCTAAATTATATTGCTTACATGTGGTATGAGGAATACGAAGAACTGAAAGGTGATGATGTAGAGCCAATTGTATGGAAGGATTCGCGGGTGCTTTCCTTGATTATTTCTTTTCTCAATGGCTGAGGGAAGCAAAAAGTAAAGGGTTTGTGAATATGAAATAGGGCAGGATGAGCGTTAAGAAGTATGCACTGAAGTTCCAATAATTGTCCCGTTATGCTTCAAAGTTGGTGTTTAATATGAGGTCCATAAAGAGAAAGTTTGCTTCTTATTTATCCAGTGATTTGGTGTTAGAGTGTGAGGCTACTATGCTAAATAATGATATGAACATTTCTAAGCTAGTGGTTTATATGTAGTAGGTGGAGGATTAGAAGAGGAAGCAGGAAAAAATAAAAGAAAGGCAGAGCAATAAATTTAGGTATGCAGTGAAGGGTGCAAATCAGCATGGCAGTGGGAAATATGGTAAGCAATGTACTATGTATATGAACTGGTGAAATTCTTATTCATCAGCTAGTGCTCCTTATCATAAACCTTCGAGCGATCATCATTTTTAGCTTAGTAATGGTCCTAAGTCATAGGGTTCCAAACTTCAGGTGGTGGAGCGCAGTCAGCCACACCTTACCCTCCATGTCTTTTTTGTGGACAACTTCATTGTGGAAGGAGAGGAAAATTTTGGGTTTTTTATTGTAGTCAGCCTAGTTATTTGTGATGAAATTGTCCAATAGCTAGAGTTTCCATCAGATCTAATAATGTTTCGGTAGCAACTTCTTTGCTCCTACACCTAAGAGTGCACGTTTGGGACCAAAAATGGCCAAAATTATCTCAATGTACTTGCTACCCATCAAGAATCTGAGGAATCCCAGACGTTGTCACTAGCATGTTATAAATTTTCTCCCATGATATTTATTACTTACTTGATCGAGGTTCTACCATATATTATATGACTGTATGTGGCTGTACACTTTTGTTTTAGTTTTGAAAATATTTCTAAACCTTTTTTAATTTCTGCTCTAGTGGGTGAGTTAATTATTGGTAGAAAAATCTATAGGAGTTGTTTGGACTCCATTCTTCATAGGGAGACATTGCTAGATTTGATAAAACTTGATATGGTAGATTTTAATGTAATATTGGGGATAGATTGGCTATATTTGTGCTATGCTTCTCTGGACTATAGAACCCAAAAGGACAACTTTTATTTTCCTATTGAACCGGTAATTAAACGGGAGAGGAACTCTTTGGTACCCAATGGAAATTTTTTTTTTACCTTGGAGCTCAGAAGTTGACTTCCAAGTAGTGTCTTTATCATCTAGTTCGGGTTAGGGATTCTATCTCTGAGAGTCCCTATTTACAGTCTGTCCATATTGTTGATGAATTTCCTAAAATTTTTCTTGATGATCTTCTTGGAATTCCTCTCGGTAGAGAAACAGATTTTTGGATTAATATTTAACTAGATACCTATCCCATTTCCATTCCTCCTTATAAGATAGCTCTAGCTAAACTAAAGAAACTAAAAAAGGGTAATTAAAGGATCTTATTGATTAGTGTTTTATCCATCCTAGAATTTTCACATGGGGTGTTCTGGTGTTTTTTATGTTAAATAAAGATGGTTATCTTTGGATATGCATAGACTATCATCAGTTAAATAAGGTTATGGTGAAAATTAAGTACCCTCTTCCTAGGATTGATGAGCTTTTTTATCAGCGTTAAGGTGATAATTATTTCTCTAAGATAGACCTTTGTTCGAGTCACCATCAACTAAAAATTAGAGAGGTTGATATTCCTTAGACAGCTTTTCGAACAAGGTATGGCCTTTAGGAGTTTTTGGTTATGTCATTTGGGTTGACTAATGCTCCGACTACTTTCATGGATCATATGAATCAGGTGTTTAGGCAATTTCTGGATTTGTTTGTTATAGTCTTCATTGACAACATCTTGGTGTACTCCAAAACAAGTATGGTTTTATTTAGGTCAATGGGGATAGAATGACCAAGTCTGCTCACTTCTTGCCTGTGAGGACTAACTACTCAATAGAGGATTATGCTATGTTGTTCATTCAGGAAATAGTTAAGTTGCATGTAGCACTGGTGTCTATCATTTTTTTATCGAGGTACATAGTTCTCTTCTCATTTTTGGCATTTTTTTAGAAAGGTTTAGGTACCCAGCTAAACCTTAGCACCACTTTCCACCCTCAAACGAATGGATAAATGGATTATATTATTCAGACTTAAAGAATATACTAAGGGCCTGTGTAATTGATTTTAAAGGTATTTGGGTTGTCCATTTGCCACTTATTGAGTTTGCTTATAACAACAATTACAATTCTAGTATCCAAATGGCCCTTTTAAAACCATTTATGGTAGAAGGTGTACGCCTCTTATTGGATGGTTTGAGGTGGGTGAGACTATGATTTTTTGACCAGACTTGGTTCACCAACCGATGGAAAAG
Source organism: Capsicum chinense (assembly GCA_026120095.1). Taxonomy (NCBI): domain Eukaryota; kingdom Viridiplantae; phylum Streptophyta; class Magnoliopsida; order Solanales; family Solanaceae; genus Capsicum; species Capsicum chinense. Next base: position 94,196,968 of record JAPEIP010000008.1, on the reverse strand, counting down.
GTAAAGGTAATTTGAGAATGACTTAAGACTGCTCAAAGTCTCCAGAAGTCTTATGCAGATGTGAGGTAGAGGGAGTTAGAATTTGAAGTTGGTGATTGGGTATTCTTGAAGGTTTCTCCTATGAAAAGAGTCATGAGATTTGGTAATCAAGGGAAGCTCAGTCCCTGTTACATTGGTCTATATTATATTGTGAGAACACTTAGGAATGCCAGTTATGATTTAGACATACCAGTGAGTTTGGCCTTAATTCATCCAATTTTCCATGTGCCCATGCTTAAGAATTGTGTGGGTGACTTTTCCTTGATAGTTCCCATTGACGATATTGGGATTAAGAATTTGTTATCTCATGAGGAATTCCCAATTAAAATATTGGATAGGCAAGTTTGGAAATTGAGAATTAAGGAAATAGCTTTGGTAAAGGTGCTTTGGAGAAATCAAAAAGTGGAAGAAGTTACATGATCTAAAGAAGATATGAAAGACAAATATCCGTTCTTGTTTCCCATGTTGGATGAAAGTGCTAAGGATATGAGTTTCATTTCCCTCTTGTAGCATTTTGGATTTTTCCTTAAATTCCACCGTATTCTTTCTATTATCATTGGAAAAATATGTTAAATTCTCATTCAGGGATGAATGATCAAAAGTGGGGATAATGTAAGACCCAAAAAAATTTTACCACTTTATTTTTTACCCTCCCACATGTGTAATAATAATTTTTTACTTAAATCATGATAATGGATGTTAAAGTAGTGTGTGGATATATTTCAAAATTTTTAAAAGGGGTTAGGGGTAATTTTGGGACCCCCGAGGCAATTAGGGTCTACGATAATGGTGTTCCATGCTACTTACGCTCTGCAATAGAAACAACTAGCTACTCACTGCCATAGCAGTGTGCCACACTGCTATGCAATTTTTGTGCTATTTTGGTCCTTCGCCCTATTAAGTTACATAAAGTCCCTTTTTGTTCCCATACCAATCAATTATCAACTCTTAGCTTTGCCCTTCTCCTCTCAAACACTCAAGTCCAAAATCTTAAGGTTTCCTTAAGGATTTTCATACTTCGAGCTATAAACTTGAATTCTACCTCAATTTTTTCTAATTCTCAGGCATGTTGTACACTTCCTACTTTAATTATGGAATTATTGCATATTTTACTTGGTATTTGGGTGTTTTGAATGCTTTATTAAACTAAGGGTTGGGGGGTTTTTGTTGTTTTACAATTGTGAATCACCTTTGTTTTACTGGTTTTTCTTCATTGTTTAAATGGTGAATTTTGAATAGAAATTGTGTCTTATGATAATGGTGGAATTTGGTGTTTGGTTTCACATCGATTATGGATTTTGGAATGATAATGACATGAACCCCAACCCACTGCTTACTTTAATCTTTGAACATGGATTCTATAGAGTTAAACTCACCTTTTGGAAACATTTCATTGCATTAAATGGTAATTGGATAACAAGGTTTTGGGAATGATAGTTTTGGATTTTAAACCAAAAATTAGAGTCTAATGTTTAAATAACTTTGGTTTGCCATAAATGTAATTGCTTGTAAGCATATTTGTATAAAGATATCAAGTTGGAAATTGCCTTAATGAAAGACTCCTTGGTTAGTGGTTAGTTTATGTGCAAATTGTTTAAATTTGGGAGTAAAGAAAATTGTATAGCTCAGCAAGAAGGTGTAGTTCTGGGGGTGGACCAACAATGGAAAACATGTTTTCCAATGTTGGGGGTCTATATATGACCATTATGTATGATGTACACATTATATTTTGGATAGCTATCACCTTGGTGTCTTTGCCCTTTCCTCGGTACATGCGGAACATGGATTTGGGCCCATCCGACAGCGTGAGCTAGAACCATATAGCCCGTGGCTTCTTAGAATATCAGTGCGATCTACACAGTCCCAACTAATATTTTAAACTATCATGTTTCATGACTCTTGTCCTTATCCCGTTATCTTATATATATGTAATTGTTTTACATGTTGTTTAATGATTGAACTTTTAGTAAATGCATTTTTTATCCCTTACCTTGGGTTTCATTCAGTGATCGCCCTACTGACCGTCCTCGGATTCTCGGATGCTACATCATTTTATGATGTAGGTTCTAAGTGATTTTCTATTTATACTATGTTGTGTTAGGTGTTTTGGTACTCCTATTGATCAGCTGTGAAGTTGTAACCCTCCATCCTTCGGAAGGGCCGATCATTTCATTATTTTCTTTTATATTCTAGTACTTCTTGGATTCTTTTGTCATAGTTAGGGGCATGTCCCAACTTAGTTGGTATTCTTGGATTAGAGGATTTTGTGTACAATATTGAGATGTTATGGTTGTGTTTTTTTGTGTAACACCCTGGGTTTTTGGTCCTTGAAAAATGCCTACAATTTTGCAATCACTGCCTTGACTACAAATTGGCCTATAAGTCATAGGATGTATGGACGGGATGTTGGGATAAGTCACAACCAAATCAGTAAGGTTGTATCAAGATTCTTCTTCGAGTATGAGTGGCACACTAAGAACCGTAAAGACTTGTTATGAGTCGTTGGGTGCAAATCGTAGGATGTCCAGTGTTTACCCAATTGAGTTTTGTGTTATCTATGACTGGACCTTAAGAGTTGTAGGGTCTCATTATGAGTGGTGCCAGATGAGTCGTAGGTTTAATAGTGTGTAGGGGTCCTAGAGACTTTCTTGGTTATGACTTGTGGTGATAAGTCGTAAGGAGTGGCTACGAGTCAATGGTTTTTTTTCATCTTTTAAATTAAGGTCATTCTGGACATTTCTCCTCTTATCCAAATTGAAACCTACATCCTATAAACCCTTTAGGCTGTTATTAGCACTCAAAAACAAATCTAAGTAACTTCTCAAACACTCAAAAAGACTCTCTAAATTTCCTTAAGCAAGTCAAGATAGGGTTTCATAAAGTTGGTCATCCAAGGGCTCTAGAGTTAAATTCTCTTTGTATAACTAGATATTTCAGGCATGTGACTCTACCCTTAAACTTAATATCTCTATCACATGATAGTACATGGTTATTTACGTGATTAAAAGTAAGGGTTTTGACATGATTGAGGGTTTTGACAGGAATGGTAAATAAATTATTTTCCCAAGGTTTTATTATGCATTACTGATGTCTTAACTATGGTTTTAAACTTGTGGATGCATTATGGTGAATAAACTAAGGGATTATGATTTCCCAAACTTATAACTTTTGAAGTATTTATGACCCTAATGCCATATTGTGAAGTTGCTTTTAGTTATGAGAAGTACGGGAATTTAACTATTTTGAAAGTATTGCATTATGATATTGAATTGAACTTTGTGGGTTGGTGTTTTCAAAAGCTATTGCATAATTTAACAAAGAGGGGTTGTGAATTCCCTAAGTAATGAAATTTTTTTAGTATGTTGATGTTACCTTACATGTATAGTTGGTAGGACGATACCAACAATGTATGCCTAAATGTGTATTGTTGTTCAATGAACAGGAATGTGTGATAATTATTTTAATTGGGCTTTAAAGAGGGTTGTGTAGTTGATGTGTGAAAGTAGAGGTCTGAGAGACCAACACTAGAAACAGTGATTGCTGACACGAGGGGTCTATATGACCGGGTGGTTCAAGTCCCCCTATTATTATTATTATTATTATATGATTGGGAGGTTTGAGTCCCCCATATATCACTACATGATGTGGTGCTTGTGTCACCTTGATATGCAGGGAGGTTTGAGTCCCCCATAGTGCATATGTTTACTCTCTGGTTCGACGGTCGCACGCACTGGGGCCCCAACCAGTTGGGGGAGAGCTGTGCCAATATATCCCTAGGTTCCTTGTATGTTACAATAGTTCATCTACATAATCAAAACAAAGCTTTTAAAATATATGTTAAGCCTCGTTCCCCCTCCCGACATGTGATATTTATATGCGCATCAGATGATGTGCATGGTATATCATATGATTTTGAACTATAGATCATGGCATTATGTTATCCCATATCCTTGAGTAACATGATAGCGCTCCAACCGCTAACCTTCTTTGGATGATGTATCCACACACGATACAGGAACTAGATATATTTCTACTACTCCTGCTCGGTGATTAGGATTCGGGATCAGCTTTTGAGTTGACATTGAAGTGGTGAGCTACAATACATCGAAAGACTACATTTTATGTTTTGGTCTCTTATATTTTAGATTTTTTAGACTTTTTTTGGTTATAGTCAGGGTCATGCCCCGACACTATTGATATACAGTTTTTGTTCATGTCTAAAAGGCTTTTTTGGATTACTGTGGACTTAGGTGGTGTTGGCCAACTGTTTTGGCCGGTGATTGGTTGTTGAACAAAGATGTATCAATTGTTCTTGAATCTATCTTGTTATATGTTCAAAATTTATCTGGTATTGGGAATGTTGTGTTTACTTGTGTCACGACCCAAAAATGAGGGTCATGATGGCATTAGTCGTGGCGTACCTTAACAAGTAACCCTATCACCCAAACTGATACAAAAGATTAAAAAAAGGACAAAAATATCCCAAAGTAAGGCTTCTAGAATAAAGTTAAACCATATAAGTAATCATAATAATGAGAAAAAAACTTATCCAAAATAGCAATCATGCCCAAATCTAGGTGTCATTAGTGTAAAAACTACTAATACAATCCAAGAGTCAAATATATTGGAAAAATAACCACAAAGGAATAATAATTGTCTCTAAATACTAGCAAAGACATAACTACTATAGAAAGAAAGAGGTGAACTTCAGATGCATGAATGTCCAACCGCTACCTTGGAAGCTCTAACAATCGCCCGAGTCAAGTAAGTTGAGGCTCTCTCGAGCTAGGACCTGCACCGAAAGGGCGCAGTAGGCATGAGTACGGTCCACTTATACTCAGTAGGTATCATAGGTCGACCAAGCAAAGTAGTAAATAAAGCACACAAAATATACACTAAGGGAACGTCACCTGCAATCAGAAAATGTCACACAACAGTAGCACTAACAGTTCTAATATATCTCACATATATTGCAACATCACACCAAGATAGAATAAAAGTAAGTACTATATCAAATATAAGAAGAACAAGAAGGAACATTCATATACAAGATCATCAAATACAATTAAAAGAAGATACAATAAATACATAGATGACAAGTCAATATGCCAATACAACACAACATAACACAATAAAGTAAGTGCAATGTATATGATGATGATGATGATGCACGAGGTCGACACACAACCTCCGGAATCGTTGCACAATCCCCACATACACATACAGAGCTAAATCTTCCCAATGCAGGACCTATGGGGATATCATCTTTCCGGTATATCCCTTGGAAAGGTGTTATCAGGTGTTGCTAGTGTTCTCAGATGTTGCCACGGTGGTACTAATATTTCATGAATAAGTATGATATTAAGATGTTATGCTCACAACCAATCACAATGAGTATATTTCCACAACCAACCACATTATATATTCCCACAACCAACCGATGATATATTTCCACAACCACAATGATACATTTTCACAATTACGTGAGCCAATATCCACTCATTATCTCTGTTTCATTCATGAATTTCCACATGTATCATATGCTAATAAAGTATGAATATAATCACAATACACTAATGGTACCATATTAAGCATCTTAACAACACAATACAGTTCACATGTATTCAAGGCTACTAACATCACATAGGTCCCCACGCTTCATACATATCACATAATAACTCAATTTTAATAATTATATCACATATATGCCCCCACATAGGCACAACACATAAATAACCATTTTTCATGATTAGTTCCCACCCTTAACATACATTTTGTATTTACTACCCAGCACAGTCCGAAAGAGTTAAGCCATAACTTATCTCGAAAGCTGAAACCGATCCGCTACACTTGAACCCGCAACCTAAATTTTCATGAATGATTCCGAACTCCACTAAAAAAATCAAATATGACATCTACGCATCAAAACAAAACCAACGACACTCATATTGACTACATTTGGTCTGGGGTCAAAATGAACCACTGAAATGAGTTTTTGAAAAAGAAGGGAAAAATCGAAACTTCATTTCAAGAGCATGTGTCCCTGTATTTTGTAGGAACCTACTAATGAAAACCCAAGTTAAATCAAGTCAAAAACGAGGTTCAAATTGAAGAAAAACCATTTTTGAGCTTTACCGGGCAAAATCTTTGACATCCGGTTAAAATAAAGAATCGAAGTTGTTTTGAAGGTTAAATTGATGAAAGACTAGTAATTATAAGATAAAAATATTATTCAAGTAAAATCGGGGTTTAAAATCGAGCCCTAAGATTTTTGAAGTTTTGAGAAATTAATCAAGCAATTATTAAGAAAATTGTGAATTCTTACCTTAAATCCTTAATAAAACCAAGAAATAGATGTTAATCTAGCTTCCCAATCTCCCACAAACTTTACTTTTAAGCTCTCACACTATTTTAGGGTTTTACTTTCAAGAGACGAGATGAAAAATAACAAAAGTAAATCCAAAACTGCTATATAAATTGCAGAAAAGCTGCACAAAAAGCTGCATTTTTTTAAAGTCCAATCCGGACTTCGACGGGGTGCTCGAAATTCATTCGGAGTTCGATACATGCAAAACGAACTATGTAACCATACTAAACTCGATGTTCCAGACGCGGTGGAGATATCAGATTTTCAAAAAAACATCATTTTCACAAAGTTGACCCCTGAAATCCGAATCACAATTTTTCACATCGAGGGTCGAAATGAGATTTAGAAGTCGTAAAATCATACCAAACTTGCTAATACCTAAAAATTAACATTCCGAATCTGATGCGAAGTCGAATTTTTCATCCGAGGTCGTTTCGATCAAATGTGGGTCCCACACTCATATTTTCAATTTTCCAACTTTTTGATCAATAGGTCGAAATAAGCTCGGATGCATCGAGACCCAAACCAAAGGTCTACCTAGCCAAAAATTGATATTCCAGAGCTGATGGCGCAGTTCATTCGACCATCCATCGCATGAATCAAAAGATATCCAACATAAGTCAAAAATAAGGCTCTCAAAGTCATCAAAAAACACAATATCGCATAAATGGTATCAAAATGCATCAAAATCATGTCAATCACTCTCACACCACAGAAATACCATAATGCAACTACGGGGAGGGTAAAACAGTCAAATCACACAAAATTATAAATATCACATATTTTATCAAATTTTTAGGTCGTTACATCATCCACCACTAAAAATCTAGTTCATCCTCAACTAAGACAAAGAAATACCTGAATCAATAAAGATCTGAGGATAAGAACTACGCATATCAAACTCAACCTCCCAAGTAGCCTCATCTACAGGTCGATACCGCCACTGAACCTTAACCACAGGGATAACTCTAGAGCGGAACCGTCTAACATCCCTATCCAAAATAGAAATCGGCTCTTCAACAAAGGACAGTCGCTCATTTATCTGAACTGAATCCCAACGAATGACATGAGACTCATAAGGAATATAGCGATGAAGCATAGAAACATGAAAAACTGGATCAACAGCTGATAGATCAGGGGGCAAAGCCAACTTATAAGCCACATCACCAACAGTACGAAGAATCTCAAATGGACCAATATACCTGGGGTTAAGCTTGTCCCTCTTCCCAAACTTCATCACACCCTTCATGGGTGAAACTCAAAGAAAAACACGATCACCAACACCAAATCTCAAAGCACGAAGTCTATGATCAGTATAGCACTCCGGCCTACTCTGAGCCGCTCTATGTCTACCCTAAATGATCCGAACTCTATCCAAAGACTCACGGAGCAAGTTCGTACCTCAAAGTATCACCTCTAAAGCATCAAACCAACCCACTAGGGAGCGACAATGCCTACCATACAATGCCTCAAAAGGAGCCATATCAATACTGGAATGGTAGATATAATTATATACAAATTTTGCTAAAGCCAAATGTTGCTCCCACTGGCCACCAAAATCCATCATGCATGTGTGGAGCATATCCTCTAAAACCTGGACAGTCCGCTCTGTCTGCCCATCAATCTGGGGGTGAAATGTTGTGCTAAGATCAACCCAAGTACCCTACTCATCCTGAAAAGTCTTCTAAAAGTGAGATGTGAACACAGAACCTCGATCTAAAATAATAGACACCGGCACACCATGCAAATGAACAATCTCATAAATATAGATACGAGCCAACCTCTCAGCACTAAATGAGATCTGAACCAAAATAAAATGAGCTAACTTGGTTAATCGATCCACGATGACCCAAATACTATTAGAACCATGATATATACGAGGCAAACCAGTCAAAGTCCATGGTGATCCATTCCCACTTCCACTCGAGATGGGTAACCTCTAAAGCAATCCACCAATCTCATGTGCTCGGCCTTCACCTGCTGACAATATAGGCAATGAGCCATAAAATTTGCTATATCTCGCCTCATACCACCCCACCAGTAGTGTTGTCTCAAATCACGATACATCTTAGTCATACTTGGATGGATAAAATATCTGGAACATGGGTCTCCTCCATGTCAACCCAATCCAATCACCCATTCTCGGCACAAATATTTGGCCCCCAATCCTCAAAACTCCATCTGAATCAAGTAAGGCTTCCTTAGCCTCCCCACTCAACACTTTATCTCGAATTAACGTCAATCCAACATCGTCAAACTAATGAGCTCGAATTTACTCCATCAAAGAAGATCTAGCATCCACAAATGCCAAAATACGCCCCGATGTCAAAATATCAAGCCTAACTATCTAGTTAGCTAAAGACTGAACCTTTAAGGCCAAAGTCCTCTCCTGGTCAAAAGATGTACCAAGTTACCCATGCTAGTTGAATTTCGGCTCAAGCCATCCGCAACCATATTAGCCTTGCCCGGATGGTAGAGAATAGTCAAGTCATAATCCTTAAGAAACTCAAGCCAACGGCGTTGCCTCATATGAAGATCTCATTGGGTAAAGAGGTACTGAAGGATACGATGATCTGAGAGGATATCACAATGGACTTCATACAAATAGTGCCTCCACAACTTCAAAGAAAATACAATAGCGCACAACTCTGAATCATGGGTAGGATAATTTCTCTCATGAGGCTTCAACTGAAGAGATGCATACGCAATCACCTTGCCCTCCTGTATCAACATAATACCCAAACCAACATCGAAAGTATCACAAAACACGAAAAAGCCCACGCCCTCCTTGCGTAAAGTCAAGATATGAGTTGAAGTCAACAAATCCTTGAGCTTTTGAAAGCTCTCCTTACAAGCATCGGACCACTAAAAAGAAATCTCCTTCTATGTCAACTTAGTCAACAAAGCTGCAATAGAAGAGAAACCCTCAACAAAACGCCGATAATAACCTATCAAGCCAACAAAACTCTAAATCTCGATGGGTGAAGTAGGTCTAGCCCAATCGCAACCGCTATAACCTTAGATAGATCAACCATAATACCTTTCTTAGTAACCATATAACTCAAGAAAGAAATAGACTCCAACCAATACTCGCACTTAGAAAACTTAGCATACAACTTCTCATCCCTCAAACTCTGAAGTACAATCCATAAATGCTCCCCATGCTCAACCTCACTCTTGGAATAAAACAAGATATCATCTATAAATATAATAACAAAACAGTCGAGATACGATCAAAACACGCGGTTCATCAACTCCATGAACGTGGCAGGGGCATTGATCAACCCAAAGGACATGACCAAGAATTCATAATGACCATATTGAGTCTGAAAAGTTGGAATATCCGAAGATCTAATCCTCAGTTGGTGATAACTGAACCTCAACTCAATCTTCGAAAACACTACAACACCCGAAGTTGATCAAACAAATCATTAATGAGAAGAAGATAACACTTATTCTTAACTGACACCTTATTCGACTACTGATAATCAATGCACATCCGCATAAACCATTTTTTTTCTTCACAAATAAGACAGGAACACCCCAAGGTGAAATACTAGGCCAGATAAATCCCTTATCCAAAACTCCTGTAACTGATCCTTCAGTTACTTCAACTCTGTTGGGTCCATCCTGTAAGGACGTATCGAAATGGGCTTGGTGCCCGGCTTAACACCAATGTCAAAATCCATATCTTGATCCGAAGGCATACCAAGAAAGTCTGTAGGGAATACATTCGTAAACTCACGGACAACACAGACAGAATTCAAGAAAGGAGACGAAATAACACTAGTGTCACAAAGATAGGACAAGTAAGATAAATATCCCCTCTCAACCAATTTACGAGCCTGGACATAATATATAATCCTCTTAGGACCCAAATAAAGTGTACCCTTCCAAGCTATCATTGGCACACCTGGCGAAACTAAAGTCATGGTCTTGGCATAACAATTTAGGACGGCATGAGAAGAAGCCAACCAATTCATACCCAAAACAACATCAAAATCGACCATGTCTAACATAAGCAAGTCTACCAAATTCTCACGCCCGGTAAAAGTTACAACACAAGATCGATGCACCTGATCCACCACTAAAGGATCACCTATCGGAGTGGATACACGAATATACATGGGAAGAGGCTCACTAACAGAATCAAATCTGAAGTAAAATACACATACACATAGGAAAAAATCGATTCAAGATCAAATAATACAGATGCAGGTCTAAAACAAAGGGGAACGATACCTATAATCATAACATCAGAAGCCTCTACCTCAGGTCTGGCTGATAAAGCATAATATTGACGACGACCACCAACTGCCTGGGTGGCCCCACGACCACTACCACGGGCTCCATCATCTTTACCTCTTGCACTTCTAGTAGAACCCCTACCTCTCACAGCTAAAATAAGAGTGGCCCGAATCACCCAACGAGAATAGTCCCTTGCTACATGAATAATCTCATCACACATATAGAAACCTCTATGACCAGGCTCAACAGAAGAAGGTACAACTGAGCCCGAACAGCCACCCTGAACTGCTGAACTAGAAGATCCACCAACTGAACTCTATAAAGTCACCTGCACTGGCCTACCATGATATCCACGAGAACCTCTAAAATCTCAACCACGATAGGTCTAACTCCTAAACTCACCACAACGTCGTGCCTTCTTGGAGCCTCCATGAGATACACTAAGAATATCCTTTTTCGTCTTAGCATGATCTATTATACTCTAGAAAAAAACCCCAAACACAACCATCTGAGATATAGCCACTAAAGAGAAACATCCAAACCCTTCACAAACTTTCTAACCTTCTCAGACTTGATGAAAAAGCTATCATAGGAATATCTGGATAGGGCATGGAAGTGTGCCTTATACTCAAAAACTACCATGAAGCCCTGCCCCAAATGATCAAACTCGTCCCGCATATGGTCTCTTAAACTGAAAGGCAAAAATCTCTCTACGAAAGCCTCGATGAACTTATCCCAAGTCATCTTGGGAGAGTCACGGGGCCTACAACTGACAAGATCTCTCCACTAATCTCTTTCCATATCTCTCAACTAATAAGATGTAGTATAAGTTATACCATCCGCACAGAATGAGTGAAACACAATTCAGAACACAAGATATAAAAGAACTCCGCACGATAAAGAATAAAATAAAAAAAGTCTCCTAAAGACATCCTATAGTCTCTCGAAGATAGATACAGAAGTCTACGTATCAATCTGAAAGACTCTATTAGACATTCCGTTCTTACACCGTTGAAACCAATGAAACCTAGATGTTTTGATACCAATTTGTTACGACCCAAAAATGAGGGTCATGATGGCACTTGTCGCGGCATACCTTGACAAGTAAGTCTATCACCTAAACTGATACAAAAGATAAAAAAGACAGAAATATCCCAAGGTAAGGCTTCTAGAATGAAGTCGAACCATATAAGCAATCATAACAATGTGAAAAGAACTTATCCAAAATACTAATCATGCCCAAAAGCAGGTGTTAATAGTGTAACAACTACTAATACAATCCAAGAGTCAAATATATTGGAAAAATAACCACAAAGGAACAATAACTGTCTTTGAATACTAATAAAGACATAACTACTATAGAAAGATAGAGGTGAACTTCAGACGCATGAATGTCCAACCGCTACCTTGGAAGATCCAACAATCGCTCGAGTCAAGCAAGTTGAGGCGCACTCGAGCTAAAACCAGCACCGAAAGGGCGCAGTATGCATGAGTACGGTCCATTTTTACTCAGTAGGTATCATAGGCCTACCAAGTAAAGTAGGAAATAAAGCATACAAAATATACACTAAGGGCACATCATTTGCAATCAGAAAATATTCCCACAATGGTAGCCCACACCACTTGCACTAATAAATCTAATATATCTCACATATATTGCAAGACCACACCAAGATAGAACAAAAGTACATATTAAATCACATATAAGAAAAATAAGTGGGAACATGCATATAAAAGATCATCAAATACAAGTAAAAGAAGATACGATAAATACGTAGATGACAAGTCAATATACCAATACAACACAACATAACATAATAAAGTAAGTGCAATGTATATGATGATGATGCACGAGGTCATTGCACAACCTCTGGGATCGTCGCATAATCCCCATATACACCCACGGAGCTAAAACTTCCCGACGTAGGACCCATGGGGGGTTCGTCAACCCATATACAATCCACATATATAATATCTTCTTTTCGACATATCCTTCAGAAAGGTGTTATCAGGTGTTGCCAGTGTTTCTCAGATGTTGTCACGGTGGTACCAATGTTTTATGAATAAGTATGATTTGAAGATGTCATGCTCACAACCAATCACAATGAGTATTTTCACAACCAATCACATGATATATTCCCACAACCAACCGTATGATATATTTCTACAACCAACCACAATGATATATTTTGTGAGTCAATATCCACTCATTATCTCCGTTTCAATCATGAATTTTCACATGTCTCATATGCTAATAAAGTATGAATATATTCACAATACACTAATGGTAC
>JAPEIP010000008.1:94158453-94173296 GCA_026120095.1 Capsicum chinense | reverse complement strand
TCCCAGAAGAAACCCACCACTTTCATTGGGGATATACACAAGCTTAGACACTCAAGATCCGAATTTTGTCACTTAACAGCAGAAAACTTAACAGCTGAAGAGAAATCTTGTCAGAGATAAGAACATGTACTCATTTCTGACGCACCAAGTATCTCTCATGATTTTCAATTAAGTTTTAGTGTACGTGTGAGAATGCGAACAGAAGCATCAAAGTCTCAAAATCCAAAATTGTAATTATCTGATCAGAAAGCTATACAGCTGTACAGAAATCCAAGAAGAACTAAGAAGCGAGAGAATGTGTAATGCAACATACCTCATAAATCTCATGGTTAGCAATGATTCTTTGAGCAACTGAAGAAGTTGTAATATCTTTTGGGCTTTCAATTACTTGGAAGATTCCCATGCTTTTAGGAACTGCATACGGATCCTGTCTCCCCTGTATCAGAGGAAATATTTTTCATTTATAACATGTTTCTCCATATTATATTGTTCAGCAGTTTGGAAAATACCAAACCACCTTTTTTTCTTGTGATTAGTGGAAACTGGAAACAACCAAACAGTATATAGACTTACTTCCATGGAGGAGTTGCTCTCAGAAACTGTTCCGCGTACAACCACAGAAATGTTGAAAGTTGTTATCTAACCCATGCCAAACAAAAGGAGAGAATGAATCAGCAACGAGGACATACAATTTTCTTTTTCTATTTCCATCTAGTTGAAACATAGGATTTTAGGAACAACACCGACGTAACCAGTTAAAAACAAAATTCTGTGTGCAAGAAGTGACAAACACATTTACATCTGTTTTTATTTTATATTTTGCATCATGCAGCATTTTTCAGAAGTGTTGTGTACAGCACTATTAATTAGAGCATCACATTGCCAATCATAACAAAATGGATGTGTCATGCCAATGTACCATGTTAGCTGTGGGATGGTCCTAGATCAAGCGTCGAACTAGTTCAAGATCTTGGTGAAGGATTAACAATATAATCATCAGTTAAAGGGCAAGTATAAGTTTGAACTCATTATGTAGTCCAGCGATTTGATATGATATGAGACACAAAAGTACACAACAGACTAGGACTTAATCAGATACTAGCATGGATCCAATTAATCCATCGTCTATAGACACAGGCCTTTTCTTTTCCTAACATTTGGGATAAAGCCCCAATTGTATTACAGTTCATACCCTTCTAATGAACTTTTCCCAAAGGAAATTAAACTTTTGAAGCAAGGGCTCACAGATGCATATCCAAACAAAAACAAATGCTTCTTTTCTTCCTTTTTCATATTCACAAAAGGATCACCTCTAAAAAACAAGCTGTGGTGCACTTTCTTGGATAAGTAGTCCTACATTTATAAGAATACTAAAAAATACGGAACACGTGCAGATGTAGCTGAAAGTAAGCATACCATATCCTGAGTTACTTCCCAAGGGGCACCAATGATGACCTCATCAACATAACGGCATGCAAGTACACCAAGACTGCGCTCATACAGATTCATCAGTGGATTCTGGTGTCCACGAAGTTCACTAAAAGAAAAAGTAATTTTCATTAAATAAGGTCTTATTATACAAAATTCAGAAATTTAGAAGACAAAAATAACAATTATATTAGAAAGCAAGCATAATTAAACTAGGGTCTAAGAACATAGATCAAAACAATAATACCATGTACCTGACTGTCTGGTCGGGATATATACCAACTAAAAGAAAATCTCCAAGCTGCCTGGCACTTCTAAGAATCTGAGAAGGGGAAAAAGTAACTTGAGGGCAAAGTTATAATATGATGCAGGACGATCTGAAACTATTGCCATGAAATGACAACATAAATAAACTTCCACAAAAAATCCTAGACTTACCTCAACATGTCCAGCATGGAAAAGGTCAAACGCGCCATCAATATACACCACTCGAGAATTAGGCGCTGGCCCCTACAATTGAAATAGTACACAAATGTTTACTTTTGCCCCTCCAGTAAAAGAAAAGGCTACACAGAGATAATCAGAATAAAGGTGAATAAGATTTAGTTTGCTTAGACAATCATCATTGTTATATCCCAAAATCTCGATGATTTTATTTTGATAGCTATCATGCATTTTAAGGCGATTTTTGAGTTGAATAATGATAAGGAATGTTAATGGGACCATTGCGAAGTGTTCCAAGATTTTTGGAACAAGTTTCGGGACATTTCAGGAATCTGAAACAATAAGGGTCGTGATTAGGGCGTGCGACTGTTTTCGTATTGTGGCTTTGTCCATTTGTTTGTTGGTGAGGGGCTTTGTTTTGGTTTTTGAGTAGTGGCTGGAGGGGTTGATGGTGGATTAGGGTCATGTCTAAGGGTGGGTGTAGGGTATAGGTCGGGTGTTAGGGCGGGTTTGGTGAGGGGTTTTAGAGGTAGGTTAGAAGCGAGAGTAGATAGATTGAGGGTAGGGTCCTGGAACACTGGGACCCTTCAGGGTAAGTCCGTAGAGCTGGTGAAGATTCTGAAGAAGAGGAGGATTAATATTGCGTGTGTTCAGGAGACTAGGTGGGTAGGATCTAAGGCTAGGGATGTGGATGGGTACAAGCTGTGGTACTCAGGGAGTGAAGGGCATCGGAATGGAATGGGCATCTTAGTGGATGAGGAGCTGAGAGGTCAGGTGGTGGAGGTTAAGAGGGTCAGCGATAGGCTAGTTGGTCATAGGGGGTTCTATGTTGCATGTGTGTAGTGCGTATGCGCTGCAGGTGGGCCTGGAAGAGGAGGTGAAAGCGAGATTTTGGGAGGATTTGGACGAGGTGATGAGAAGCGTGCCTAGCTCGGAGAAGATTGTCATAGCAGGGGACTTCAATGGCCACATTGGGGTATTACCGGGAGGCTACGACGATGTGCATGGAGGTTTTGGTTTCGGGATAGGAATGGTGAGGGCGTTGCTCTGTTGGATTTTGCGAGGGCTTTTGAGATGGTGGTAGTGAATTCGAGTTTTCCGAAGAAGGAGGATCACCTGATTACCTTCTGAAGTGCAATAGCTAAGACTCAAATTGACTTCCTACTGCTTAGGAAGGGGGACAGGGCGATATGTAAGGACTGTAAAGTCATTCCGAGTGAGCATCTTTCGACCCAGCACAGGCTTCTAGTGATGGACTTATCTATCAAGAAGTGCAAAAAGAGAAGATCTGGGGAGGATCGTCCTAGAATTAAGTGGGGTAGCTTGACGCCCGTTAGTGCACAGGAGATAGGGGAAAAGGTGGGGGGTTTGGGGGTGTGGGAATGCAGGGGGACGTGGATGTTATGTGGGAGAGGGCGGCCAGCTGTATCACGGAGATTGCTAGAGAAGTGTTGGGGTCCTCGAGGGGTCAGCAGGACATCATAAGGGGGACTGGTGGTGGAATGAAAATGTGAAGAAGAAAGTGGAGATTAAGAAGAAGGAGTGTTAAGTTGATTGAGAGTAAAGATGGAGAGGAGAAGTGGGTGAATAGGGAGGTTTACAAAGTAGCAAGGAAGGAAGCTAAGTTAGCAGTTACCTAAGTTGCTCGGACTCTTCCAAATGTTGTGGGGTGCGGGTTGGATCCTTCAAAAGTAGTATATTTTTGGAGGATCCGACACGGGTGCGGCATCATTTTTGGAGAGTCCGAGCAACTTAGGCAGTTATGGCTGCTAAGTCGGCAGCGTTCGAGAGCTTGTATGCGGGGTTAGAGGAGAAAGGCGGGGAAAAGAGGTTGTATAGGCTTGCTAAGGCTAGGGAGCGGAAGGGTCGTGACCTCGATCAAATGAAGTGCATTAGGGGGAGGATGGTAGTGTTTTATTGGAGGATGTTCACATTAAAAAGAGATCGCAGGAGTACTTTCATCGCCTTTTAATAAGGAGGCGGACAAAGCCATTGAGTTAGGGGAGCTGGAGCACTCGGAGAAGAGCCGTGATTACTGTAGGCGTTTTAAGGTTGAGGAGGTTAGAGAGGCTATTCGTAGGATGCAGAGAGGTAGGGCGACAGGGCCAGACGAGATTCCGATGGATTTTTGGAAGTATGCTGGTGGGGCAGGTTTGAGGTGGTTGACTAATTTGTTTAACGGCATTTTCAAGACTGCGAGAATGCCTGAGGCTTGGAGATGGAGTACGATGATTCCGTTATATAAAAAACAAGGGTGACATCCAGAGTTGCAACAACTACAGGGGTATTAAGTTGTTGAGTACACTATGAAGATTTGGGAGAGAGTGGTCGAGCGGAGGCTGAGGAGGGTCGTGTCTGTTTCGGAGAATCAATTTGAATTTATGCTTGGTCGCTCGACGACAGAGGCAATCCACCTGATAAGAAGATTGGTGAAGCAGTATAGAGAAAGGAAGAGGGATTTACACATGGTGTTTATCGACCTAGAAAAGGCGTATGATAAGAGTCCCAAGGGAAGTTCTTTGGAGATGCTTGGAGGTGAGAGGGGTTCCGGTGGCGTACATCAGAACTATTAAGGACATGTACGATGGAGGGAAGACCCGGGTGAGGACAGCGGGAGGAGACTCAGAGCAGTTTTTGGTCGAGATAGGGTTGCATCAGGGATCAACTCTTAGTCCGTTCCTTTTTACGCTGGTGATGGACGTGTTGACGCGGAGTATTCAAGACGAGGTGCCTTGGTGTATGTTATTTGCGGATGATGTAGTGTTGATTGATGAGACGCGAGGGGTGTGATGACAAATTAGAGGTCTGAAGGCAAACCCTTGAGTCTAAGGGGTTCAGGTTGAGTAGGTCAAAGACGGAATATTTGGAATGCAAGTTTAATGACTTGAGGCAGGAGGACGAAGTGGTGGTGAGGTTGGACTCCCAGGACGTTTATAAGAGGGACAGTTTTAAGTGTCTTAGGTCTACGATTCAAAGGAATGGTGAGATTGACGAAGATGTCTCTAAGCGTATTGGAGCAAGATGGATGAACTGGAAGCTTGCCTCGGGGATGTTGTGTGATAAGAAGATGCCCCTTAAGATTAAAGGCAAATTCTATAAAGTGGCAGTCCGTCCGGCCATGTTGTATGGAGCGGAGCATTGGCCAGTCAAGCGCCCCCACATACAAAAATTGAAGGTGGCGGAAATGAGAATGTTGCATTGGATGTGTGGGCTTACTATAGGGGACAGAGTAAGGAATGAGATTATCCGAGAGAAGGTGGGAGTGGCTTCAGTGGAGGATAAAATGCGGGAAGGAAGGCTGAGATGGTTTGGGCATGTGATGAGGAGGGGCGCGGATGCCCCAGCTCGTAGGTGTGAGACTAGCTTTGGATGGCTTCAGGAAGGGTAGAGGTAGGCCGAAGAAATACTGGAGGGAGGTGATTAGACATGACATGGAGCAGCTTCAGTTGACTGAGGACATGACCCTAGATAGGAAGGTATGGAGGGCGCGGATAAGGGTAGAAGGCTAGTGTGAGTGTGTGGATCGTAGCATGCAGTTAGGAGAGATCTTGCGTAGCCGGGGAAGTAACCCTAGGACTGTGTACATAGGTGGGTGCCCTTTTTCTTATGTCTTAGTTCCTATTTGTCTTATTTCGTGTCCCTAGTATTTTCTCATATTTCATATTTCTACGATTACTATTTTTATCATTTCTTATTCCTGATTTTCTTTTATGTCACTCATCCCCCCTCCCTTATTTACTATTCTTTATCTTAGCCGGGAGTCTATCGAAAACAGCCTCTCTACTTCTTCAGAGGTAGCGATATGGACTGCGTACATCCTACCCTCCCTAGACCCCATTTTATGGGAATACACTGGGTTTTTTGTTGTTTTTGTTGTTGATTAGGGCGTGCCACGGAGGCAAGGCACACCCTAAATGCGAAAATCAGTTGCCTGGCACGGTAAGGCATGCCATGTCTACTAGTGCAGCGTTAAGGACGTGCCACGCCCTTGGCATGGCGCGTGACACCAAAATTTCGTTTTCGAGGGTAATTAGGTGATTTACGTCCTAATTGATCCTACAACTAGTACTAAACGTAACTCGCCATTCCCCAACTCAAATTACATTGTTCCCCTTCTCTCAAACTCTCAAGAACACACAAAAAAGGTTTCTTCTCCAAAATTCAAACTTCCAAGGCTTCAATCCAAGTTTCCTTCAAGAAATTCATTAAGTTTAGTATGTGGGATTTGAACAAGGATCATCTTCCATCCTTGTGCTCAAAAAATAAGTTTTTACATGAATTTTAAGGATTTAATGGCTAGAGTTCATACCTATTTTTCAAGCTTTTAAAATTATAATGTTTCCCTATGATTTAAAGTTCATTTAGCACAAGAATTCACATGTACTCATGTTTTTACTCACATGATTGATATTACGAGATGAGCTTTAGTATTTTGACATGAAGTTCCAAGAGTTGGTAAATGTACATGATTTTCTGCATGATCCAGCGAATTTACAAGCAATTCAAACTTATTATTTTAGATTAAAGTTTGTCACAGAATAATTAAGATTTTAGTTTTGATCCTATGATCTCAGATAAGGTATGAAATTCACACAGTTATTCATGAGCATGATTTAGCAATAGAAGCATGATTGGTTTTCAGACTTATAAATTTATATGCTTAATTTAAGGTAAATTTCAAATATTATGAGCACTAGTATGTTTTAGGAGTATTATTTAGCACTAGGGGATATGGGTTCAGCACCCAAATTTCCAAAAACTACGTGCCACTATAGCTTAAAGAGGTCTACGCCAGGGAGTGTCTCCCTTGCCCAAATGGACTCAATTTAGTGATCACACCAGTTCAAGTTCTATACCGATGGCAAGGTATGAAACAGCCTTCCTCAACATAAGTCAGACGTTGGACTCGATACTAGCTCACATGGTTTATGTCGGTTATAAGAATCTCCCACAACAAAGATAATTTTAGAAACTAAGTGTAATGAATCATAAACTTTATTCAACTGTCGATTTATGACTTATGCTTATGTTGATTCAGCTTTCAGTTTTATTCATGATCGTGGTGAGTCTATTTACACTTAGCATGAATGTTCTACGATTTTCGACTATATCAGTTTTACTTATTGCATTCACCTCATATACTCGGTACATTCAAGAAGTACTTACCACATATATGTTTGTGTGGCTACATTGTTTCATAATGTAGGTTTTGGTGTTCGTCCTCTTCAGTACAATTAGCTGCGATCATCACCTCCTACATCCCGTCAGTTGGTGACTCCTCATAGTCCGAGGGCCAAATTTATAATTACTTTCAGTTGTTCAGTCATTAGTATGTTCAGACTTTATGTTTTTAGTTTGGGTCAATTGGGGTCTGTCCCATTGGCTCTTCAGTAGACTTAGGTTTGTCAAGACTAGTCAGTTGGTTTACTTTTCCTTTAGATTTTCATGAGTTTTAGATGATGTTTAGTTCAGTGTTTAGTTGAGATTGTTTACTCCTTTTGAATTCAGATTATTAGTTCTAGTTTCCATTCGTTTTTTAAGTATATTATTCATGGTTCAGTATTGAATACATATCATGGGTTAGCTTGGGGGCTACTTGCAGTCCTAAACACTGTGTATGTCCAGGGGTAGCCTCAGGTCGTTACGAACTTGGTATCAGAGCCTAAGGTTTTAATAGTCCTGGGAAGTCTGACAAGACACGCTATGTAGAGTCTTGATCATGGGTGTGAAGCGCGTCACACTTATGAGCGAGAGGTTAACTATGCCTTCTTTTCATGATCACTATCGTGCTTTGAAGTTACCTCTATCTGCTCTAACTCGTGCTTTACATGTCAGTGAATGTCGCATCGCAGAGCTTACACCCATAGAAATACGGACCAACCGCCCCACTACCACCTCCAGACCCTTTGAAAGAGAATGTCTCCCATGTTGAGTTCCGGGCTGCCTTTTAGATTTTAGGTTTTAGCTCAGGCAGTGAATCCTCAGAGAAATCAGCCAGCAGTAGTCCCGAGTCCCAATTCAACAAAATGGTGACCTAGCTACAGCCAGAGTCCGAGACTTCATGAGAATGAATCCACCAAAGTTCTTTGGGTCAAAGGTGAATGAGGTCCATAGTTTTTCATTGATAAGGCATGTCACAGAAGAGGAGAGTGTGGAAATGGCATCCCACCAGTTGAAGTATGTTGCTGATGACTAGGTTACCATGTGAAAGGAAGGTAGGGGTGAGAATGCAGCCCCAATGAGTTGGAATGTGTCTCAGACGGCCTTTCTAGACAAGTTCTTTCCCCGTGAGATGAGGGAGGCTAAGGTGGAGGATTCATGAACCTTAGGAAGGGCTCTATGTCAATGAAAGAATAATGGCTCAAGTTCACCCAGCTACCTAAGTATGCACCAGAGTTGTTGCCAGATTCCCAAGCTCGTATAAGTAAATTTGTCACTGGAGTGTCTGACTTGGCGGTCAAAGAGTGTAGGACTATCATGTTGATCGGGGATATGGATATTGCTCGATTGATGACCCATGTCCAGCAAATTGAGTATGAGAAACTGAAGGAACCAAAATGGGAGACCAAGAGGGCTAGGACCGAGCAGTTTTGAGTACAGTCAGCATAAGTCAGGAGGGGGAAATCGTTCTCAGTTTCAGAACTATTTGTCAGCACCCGCACTGTCTTCAGCCAGTGCCCCCGCACCCAAGACTAAGCAGGAGCAATGGGGTAGGGCACCAACTTCTAGATCTCAAGATGGCATTTCTAGGGGAAGAACTTATCCAACGTGCAAAAAGTGTGGTAGAAATCATCCGAGTAAGTGCATGATGGGTAGAGATGATTGTTGTGGTTGTGGTAAGATAGGCCATAGGATCAAGGAACGCCCTTTTGCTAAGCAGGGAAATAGAAATGCTCGCCCTCAGGCACAGTCCACCACTTCAACAGCTCAGTCAGGCCGCCTAGCTCCATAGCAGGGAGCATCATCCGGTACTGATGGCAACCAGCGTCAGAACCCATTTTATGCTCTACCTTCCCACCGCACAACCGCACCTTGATGTTTGTGTTGTTAGATCCGGGGTCAACCCTCTCTTTTGTAACCCCATTGATTGTTGTGAACTTTGGTGCATCACGAGAGTCTTTCTGAAGCTTTTTCAATTTCCATTCCCGTTGGTGAGTCAGTTATTGCTAGATGAGTATACAAAAAGTGCCCTATTACAATCCTTCATAGGGTTACTTTAGCAGATTTAATAGAACTAGAGATGATAGATTTTGAAGTCATTCTTGGTATGGATTGGCTTCATACATGCTATGCCTCAGTTGATTGTCTCACTCGAATGGTGAAGCTTCAGTTTCCTAACGAGTCAGTCCTCGAGTGGGGTGGGGGGAGGGGGTTAGAGTTCAATAACTCCAAAGGGTCGTTTCGTCTCCTATCTTAAGGCCAAAAAGTTAAATCTCCAAAAGGTGTATTCATCACCTGGTTCAAATTAAAGATACTAAGTCTGAGACCCCAACCCTCCAATCAGTTCATGTAGTCAATCAGTTCAAAGTTCCTGTTAGGATCTTTGGGGAAGGAACGATTCATAGGGCGATACATAAATTCAGCTCGTTAAAGGGAGGTTGAAACCTTAGAATTCAATGTAAGAGACCACTCCAATCTCTTCATCGTTTAAGAGAGGCTGAAACCTTAGAGTTCAATGGAAGAGAGAATTCCAATCTCTTGCTTTTTGCTGAAATTTGACTTATGAATTCATTCTTCAAACAGCTTTAAATAGGAGTTATGTTACATCAATAGTCTAATCCCTATGAAATTAGGAAACATAAAACCCTATTCTAGAAAGTTTAATCCTTATGAAAGTAAGAAACATAAAACTAACCCTAATCCTTATGTACTAGGACACTTAAAACACTATTCTAGAATAATAAAAAAAGCTACTTAGAATATAATTTAATTCATTGAGTTCCACGCATACATAATATTACTCACCTCATGTTGAAAGAGCTTGTCCTCAAGCTCGAATTTCATGGCAATCATCCCAAACTTCTAGAATAGTGTCAACTGAATCATCCAATTCCAACCCTAGCAAACTTATCTTGAAATTGACTTTGATAACTTTCAATTGTGCCAATTTGTCGGGGCATGACTAATTTGCCCATTTGCTGATAATTCCATAATTGTGCTTCTCCCAAAATGGGAAACTCAACCATTCCAAAAATAGTTTATAATGATGTGCCCAAATTAATGGATCGTTGGTGTCGTTAAGTTGAAAAATCCATCTTTGCATACCTTGGTACGGTTGAACGGGAATTACCACTTGTTGGATGATTCTATCGGCTAGTTGAATAGGTGATGTATTGCCTTTAGTAGAAGAAATAGTTGATTTGTCAATTGTCGGGGAGCTACTCGACTCAAGTCTGTAGACTGCTGGTTTTGTAGAGCCAATTCCCAAGCTAGAAAATTGTTCTAGGATGACTTGTACAATTCTTTCGCAAATCATAGTTCTATTGCTACAATTTTAGAGTCCATTAGGGTTTCTGTAATCGCACTCTCCACTCTCCCTGGATTCTGAAATTGATCTCATCGCCCATTGTGTTAGGCTCAGATACCAAATTGTTAGGATCTTTAGGGAAGGATCGATTCATAAGGCGATACATAAATTCAGCTCGCTACAAGGAGGCTACAACCTTAGAATTCAACGTAAGAGAGAACTCCAATCTCTTCAGCTCGTTTAAGAGAGGCCGAAAACCTTAGAGTTCAATGGAAGAGAAAACTCTAATCTCTCATTTTTTTGCTGAAATTTGATTTATTGATTTATTCTTCAAAAACCCCTTTAAATAGGAGTCATGTTACATCAATAGTCTAATTCCTATGAAAGTAGGAAACATAAAACCCTCTTCTAGAAAGTCTAATCCTTATGAAAGTAGGGAACATAACACCTCTATCCTAACCCTTATGAAACTAGGACACTTAAATCCAATCCTAGAATAATAAAAACAGCTACTTAAAATATAATTTAATACTTAATTCATTGAGTTCCATGCATCCACAACAGTTCTAACGTCTTCCCATAGGATCTTCCCGGGGTAATTCGAGATTGATCTCCTTCCAGATAGCCCGCCCATCTCCATTCCTCCCTACAGGATGGCTCCGACTGAACTTAAGGAGTTAAGGAAACAGCTTAAAGACCTCTTAGATAGGGGTTCATCAGACCCAAAGTTACTCCGTGGGGTGCTATTTGTGTGCAAAAAAAATGGTACTCTTAGAATGTGTATAGACTACAGACAGTTACATAATATCACCATCAAGAATAAGTACCCTATCCCCATAATTGATCACTTATTTGACCAGCTTCAGGATGCACGTTGGTTTTCGAAAATTGATCTCGGGTCGGGATATCATCAGCTGAAGGTCAGAGAATGTGACATTTCGAAAACTGCTTTTAGAACTCGGTATGGTCACTTTGAGTTTGTGGTTATGTCTTTTGGGCTAACAAATGCTCCTGCAGCTTTTATGGACTTGATGAATAGGGTTTTCAAGCAGTATCTAGACATGTTCGTCATTGTCTTCATAGATGACATACTTGTCTATTCTCGGAGTGAGGGAGGAGCATGCAGACCATTTGGGAATAGTATTGCCAACCCTCAAAGATCGCCAGTTGTTTGCGAAATTTAGTAAGTGTGAATTTTGGACAGAGTCGATTACCTTTTTGGGACATGTGATTTTGGATGAAGGTATTCATATAGACCCTTAGAAAACAGATGCAGTGAACCGCTAGCCTAGACCCATTACTTCATCCGACATTAGGAGCTTTCTGGGTTTAGCCGGGTATTACAGGAGATTTGTTAAGGGTTTTTCCTTAATAGTTGCACCATCAATCAAGTTGACACAAAAGAAGGTAAAGTTCTCATGCTCAGTCAAATATGAGAAAAGTTTCCGAGAGTTGAAGGATAGATTAACTTTAGCACTGGTATTAGCTTTGCGAGATGGGTTAGATGGATTTGTAGCGTACTATGATGCCTCCAGAATTGGGTTAGGTTGTGTTTTGGTGCAAAATGAAAGAGTGGTAGCTTATGCCTCCAGACAGCTTAAACATCATGAGAAGAATTATCCAACTTACAATTTGGAATTAGCAGTTGTGGTGTTCGCCTTGAAAATTTGGAGACATTATTTATATAGTGTGCATCTGGATATTTTCACTGATCATAAGAGTCCAATTCGTGTTCACACAAAAGGAGTTAAATCTTCATTAGAGAATGTGGTTGGAGTTGCTAAAGGATTATGACATGAATGTGCTCTACCATTTGGGTAAGGCAAATGTGGTAGCTGATACTTTGAGTAGGTTGTCTATGGATAGTTTAGCCCATGTGCAAAAGGAGAAGAGAGAGTTGGCCAAAGAGGTGCATAGATTAGCTCGATTGGGAGTCCGGTTGCATGACACAGATGATAGTGGTTTAATGGTCCAGAACAGTTCAGAGTCCTCCTTAGTAGCTGAAGTGAAAGAGAAACAATGTGATGATCCTATACTTAGCCAGTTAATAGATGCAATTCATCAACAAAAGGTTGAAGTTTTCTCCACAGGGGAGCTGGTGTCCTCTGCTATCAGGGTCGTTTATGTGTTCCCAGTATCAATTGGTTGAGAGAAAGGATATTGGCGGAAGCTCATAGTTCTAAGTATTTGATTCACCCTGGTGCCACCAAGATG
This sequence comes from Capsicum chinense, assembly GCA_026120095.1. Classification (NCBI taxonomy): domain Eukaryota; kingdom Viridiplantae; phylum Streptophyta; class Magnoliopsida; order Solanales; family Solanaceae; genus Capsicum; species Capsicum chinense. The sequence continues at coordinate 94,160,743 of JAPEIP010000008.1, read as the reverse complement.
TACTACGATCTGCGGGAAATTTATTGGTGGAACGGTATGAAGAGAGACATAGCAGAGTCTGTGGCTAAGTGTCCCAACAGTCAATAAGTGAAAGTTGAGCATCAAAGACCAGGAGGTACGCTTCAGGATATTGCAATTCGTACTTGGAAGTAGAAGGTCATTTATATGGATTTTATTACAAGACTTCCTCGCACCAGACTTTAGTATGATTCGATTTGGGTCATCGGGGATTGAATGACCAAATCAGCCCACTTCTTGCCAGTTAAGACCACCTCAGATACGACTAAAGATTATGCTAAGTTGTATGTTCGCGAGTTAATAAGACTCCATGGGATTCCTCTATCCATCATTTCAGATCGAGGTACTCAGTTTACTTATCAGTTTTGTAATCATTTCAGAAAGGCTTTGGTACAAAGGTGAAGCTTAGTAACGTTTTCCACCCGCAGACAGATGGTCAGGCCGAGCGTACTATCCAAACTCTAGAAGAACTCTAGAAGACATTTAGAGAGCTTGTCTGATTGACTTTAAGGGAAGTTGGGATGATCATCTACCTTTGATTGAGTTTGCTTATAATAACAGTTACCATGCTAGTATTAAAATGGCTTCATTCGAGGCCTTATATGGGCGTAGGTGTAGATCGTGGTTTGAAGTTGGTGAGGCCGCTTTGATTGGACCGATTCTATTCTCGAGGCTATGGAGAAGGCTCAGTTGATTCATGAGATATTGAGAACTGCTTAAAGTTGTCAGAAATCACATGCAGATGTGAGGAGGAGAGAACTAAAGTTCGTTGTAGGTAATTGGGTATTTCAGTTTGGAAGGAAAGAAAAGCTCAGTCCCCGGTACATTGGTTAATACGAGACCTTAAAGTGTATTAGAGATGTCGCTTATGAGTTAGATCTCTCATTAGAATTAGCCGTCGTTCATCATGTTTTTCATGTGTCTATGTTGAAGACATGCACTAGAGACCCATCCTTAGTAGTGCCAATAGAAAGTATTGGCGTGAAAGATAGTTTATCCTGTGAGGAGAACCCAGTTGAAATTCTTGATCGCCAAGTTCAAAGGTTAAGGAATAAGGAAGTGGCTTCAGTGAAAGTTCTATGGGGGAATTAGTCAGTTAAGGGAACAACGTGGTAAGCAAAAACAAACATGATGAGTCGATATCCTCAGCTATTTGCTCCTAGCACGGAGTCAGCTTGACGTAAGAAATCCCTTCTAATCTATTCTACTCACCGACATCCTTACTCATATCAGTTTAACCTATAAGGTTCATGTGTAGTCGGTCATTTCAGTTGCATTTCAGTTGCATACTTGTTCTTTGGGTGAGTAGTTTAAGTTGTAGCGCAAGATAAGCTTCAGACATTAGCCTAACGCACCCATAAGATAGAATTTTTCCCACCCAACCATCATTCGAGGACAAATGGTCCCAAGAGGGAGATAATGTCACACCCCAAAATCTCGATGATTTATTTTGATAGCTCTCATGCATTTTAAGGTGATTTTTTAGTTGAATAATGATAAGGAATGTTAAAAGGATCATTGGAAAATGTTTCGGGATTTTTGGAACAAGATTTCGGACATTTTGAGACTCCAAAACAATAAGGGTCCGTTATTAGGGCGTGACACGGAGGCAAGGCACATCTTGAACGCGAAAACTAGTGTCCCGACATGATAAAGGCGTGCCACGCTTGCTGGTTGCCGCGCTAACGGTGTGCCACGCCCTTGGCATGGCGCAATAAGGGCGTGCCACGCCAGGGATCGTAGCGACGCCAAAATTCTATTTTCTCTTCAGTTTTCAAGGGTAATTAGGTCAATTACGTCCTAATTGATCCTATAACTAGTACTAAACCTAATTCCCCATTCCCAACTCAAATTACAGTGTTCCCCTCCTCACAAACTCTCAACAATAATCAAGAAGGGTTTCTTCTCCAAAATTCAAACTTACAAGGCTTCAATACAAGTTTCCTTCAAGAAATTCATTAAGTTCGGGTATGTGGGATTTGAACAAGGATTATCTTTCGTCCTTGTGTCCAAAAGTTAAGTTTTTACATGAATCTTAAGGATTTGACCGCTAAGGTTCATACATATTTTTCATGCTTTTGAAATTATGATGTTTCCCTGTGATTTAAAGTTCATTAGCAAAAGAATTCACATTTACTCGTGTTTTTACTCACATGATTGATTTATGAGATGAGCTTTAGTATTTTGACATAAAGTTCTGTGAGTTGGTAAATGTACATGATTTTCAGCATGATTCCATCAGTTTCCAATCAATTCAGACTTATTATTTCAA
>JAPEIP010000008.1:94126955-94138462 GCA_026120095.1 Capsicum chinense | reverse complement strand
GAGCCTTTAAAACGCGTCCCAGTTGTGAATTTAATTCTCTTAGGGGCAATTGAGTCTTTTCCCCTCAAACCAATTCGTAAATCCATGACTTAAATCTTCAGTTAGGGCATTATTTGCCCATATTCTTCAATTTCCTCTAAAAAGCAAACCCTAATCATCCACCAAGTTCATCAATTTCATTTATTTCTCTCCAAAGAAACCAAGAATTCAAGTTCCCTAATCCAAGAACTTTCAAGAAAAGCATCAAGATTGTATTTCTTTTCAAGCTTAAGGGTTTAAGCTATGTGTTATATTCAATAGGCTCTTTCCACCCATGGAGTCCAAGAATCCCCTTTTTATATCAAATTATGAGTTTTTACTTGTTTATGATGAATTATCTCCATGAAGTTGTTATTGATTTTGATTACAAGTTATGTCATAAGTGTTTTTCGATGAAATGAGCCCTTATATGATTTGAGTATTGAAATCCTCATATTAAATCCCTAATTCATGGTTTTAGTATTGTAAATATGTTTTCAATTACATGCTTTACCTATTCCCATGCTTAAATTCACGACTCTCATGTGTTTGATGAAATGTCTAAATGTTGGGTTTTGAGCAATGATCCTTTATTATGGGTTTTCAAGCTTTACATGTCCTTATTGATACTTTCATTCAGTACTGGAGGGTTATGAACACCCAATACTTAGCTGCTTACATAATTTTAGTATCTTCAAAATGAATTATGATATACCATGAGCATTATCATTCAGTCAAGTTATTTATGATCAGTTGTTTGTTCATTAAGCTTAGTTCAGTCCAGTAATCAGTGTCAGTTCAGTTGGGAGTAGGATTTAGCACCGAGTGAACCTAGGGATAGGGGCTCACCCGCTAGCTAGGATTATGAGATGTCACCTGCTGATTTAGGACTGACATTCTCTGAGATGTCACCCACTAGTTTAGGACAAACATTATCTTAGGAGTCACCCACCAGATTAGGACTGCCTCCCTAGTCCTTCGGGATGCCAGTTGAGTGGATCCATATAGACAGTGTTAGTACCCGTGGCACGGTACTTACACCCTTCTAACTGGGGTTACAGGTTGGATCCCGATTAACGCAGATTGGGCCATGTCGGTTAGATGATACCTCCCACAGTCTCAGTACAGTATTCAGTATAGTTTCAGTTCAGGTTTGCTTGACCAAAGCATACAGATTCTTAGCTATTCAGTTATAAAATTTTAGTATTTTAGTTTATACAAAGCTGGTTCCAAATGGTAAGATTGTTAGAAGAATAAGACTCCAGGGAAGTAAGCGAAGAAAAACATGACTAGTAGGAAAGCAATGCATACCATATATGCAAGGAACTGTAACATTAACAAGGTATGATCATCTAAACACTATATACAGTAGATGTTGAGACAATATGTTGGGCTACCTACTAATCTTCTACCTTTATCCACGATTTCCGCGCCCTCTTATCTAAGGGCATATCCTTGGTAAACTTAAAATGCATTGTATCTTCTCTAATATATTTGTTGCTGATTATTTCCGTCCAAAGTGATCTTTTTTAATCTCTGCAACCATTTAGACAACAAACATTAGGTATAAAACAGTTTCCAAAATGATAACAACTTTTTATTTGGTCGGTTCATCTCTGTAAATATTTGCATCCTCTTGATACTATTAATGAAGTTATTATTTCATCCCCCTCCCCCCCAAAAAAAAATTGTGGATCCTAATGGTTGAGGGTATCGAAGAAGAAGTTAAAGCGACTAAGAAGAAGAAAGTGGAGAGAACTTTGTATCTGATGGTAAAATTTATAGGTTTTTCTAATTTGAAAAGTGACAGAAATCTAATGAACTTCTTTTGAATTATTCACTCCCTTTTATATTAAGCCAAATTGGTGCTTATGGTTCACCACATTACCCACAGGATTATTTGTTCCATTTCTACTGCATATCTCCAGTGGAATACAACTGTAAGTTAAGGTCTTTGTGAAGATTTCAAATTAAATCATTAATCTTCTACCTGATCAATTTGCTACATTTATTTTATTTTTACAGCTACAACTAAGAGAGGAAACTTACAAAACATCGCTATGAAGGGGAGAGAAATTTCTAGAGGAAAGTTGCAAACTCTTGCAGCCCATTAATTTGCCTGGCAGACAAGCATCAAAATAACAACTTGAGGTACAAGTTGTATACCTATCAAGTGTTCTCATAGGATAATCATGCAAATAATAATTTATTGAGGACTATTAATTATAAGCCCCTCAACTCCAGCAATAAATTAAGGTAATGTTATATTACTTTCTTTGACAACCTTAAAGACACTGAAATAAAATTTGAAACCCGAATTTATATGAGTTCTACTGTTGCAAATCCTTTTTCTTATACCATATTGTGGGGGGAGGGGGGTAGAATGATACAGGAATCCATAACATTTAAGAGTAATAGAAAATATATCTAGAGAAAAACAAATAGATGGAGTTTCAATACATTTTGTGTAAGTATTTAAGAAATGCACATCAGAAGTTTGTAGGATATAGCAGAAGTAGTTACCTGGGGGCTAAAGTTTGTTCTAGCTTACAGTTGAAGCACTGCACCATTTTTTTGTCTTGATGTGTACAAAGTGATTGCAGTGAGCAGGCGAGCAAGTAAAACAACTGGGGATAATTAGAAAGTGATGTTTTCCCTTCCACAAGGAAAATCTGTACCTTTAGTAGTAATTCATAGTGACATTAGAAATTGATCTAAAGATATTTATGGTAAGGCATTGGACAAGTTATTGACGACGATAAAAATTAGTTTAATAGGAGCAACGGAGTTGGAACCGATAGTGGTGGTTGTTATAGTGAAGATAGTGAACCGGATTTGGATGCTATGGTTAGTGAGTTTCTGGAAAGTGGAATAAACTAGATGTAGATAATATTTACACATTACTAACCTGGGATGACAACTCTAGAATTATGGATATAGGAAAAACTTTATATTCAATAGGTGCAAGATTCAGTGAGGAAGGTGATGCCGATGAACTTTGTAAAGTGTAAGATACCAAAATTTGTTCATTGTCCTCCACCCTGGGAAAAACTAGGTCAATAGCGAGTACGTTTTTTAGTAAAAGTATTTGAGCAGTATAACATTATGATGGGGGATAAGTTAATAAGTATCACTTCATCAATGTAGCAACCTACACGTACTTAGGATTCACTAAATCGTTGTCTGATATCTTGTGGCTAATCTTATAGCTGTGTATGTCAGAGATAGAGAGGAATTTTAGTTAAATTCATGGGAATAAGTGCAGAGATAAAAGGTAAAAGTTACAGAGATTGATGTAAACAACATACCACCACGAAATTTAGTAACACCAATACGCTTAGCAAGAATGACGAGGTGCTATGCAAGTGATGTAGTAGCGTAGCGCCTTTATTGTCAGCTAAATCATCCCATATAGTAAATAGGGCAGGTTTTTTGATGATTTACATAATAGAAATATAAATTTTTATGGCACAATTATGCTTTAATAAGCAGAAGGGGGTGAGTAGCTCACCTTTGATCTATTACGATTGCCTCCCGAAAGTGCTTACTTTGGTCGGTGGTATATTGTAGCGTGCTACAGTTAGCTACTACTGCTAATAAGTCTGGCATAATTGAAAATAAGACAAGCTACTACTGCCAATAAGTCTGGCATAATTGAAAATAAGACATTAGCAGTTGATTTAATTAGTAGGGCAAAGTTAGATGGTGCAGGAAAGAGGCGAAGACATAAAGTGGAAGATTACCAAATTCAACACCTGGACGTAAATGCTCAATAGATAAAAAAGAAAATGTGTTCCAACTTTCTTAGAGCAAGCAGGGTCACTTCAATACCACTTTTATTGGTAACAGGCTCAACAATTATGTGTATGTCGACCACCTATTCGTACACACCGACCCATATTGAGTAACCGCAGGGGTCTCTAACTTTTGCGCAAGAAACCAAATATGTCTTAAAAGGAGCAAATAGCCTCTCGTACTTGGGGATATCATCGCCGTAAAGCACTATAAAAACTTGTTATTCCTACAGTTAAGTGACGTAGAGAAAGTTTTAGGCCTGAGAGTAGAATTTATAGAGGAATTTGTTACAATTTTCAACTGTTGTTGCTTTCATCGGGCTTCTACTCAAAGTTTATGAAGTTGTCGTAGGTAATAATATTTTTTAAGACATCTTGAGTATCAAAACCATTTTTCAGTAAGAACGTGTAAAGGTACGCTTTCATCCTGCACAAGCATTGTCTAAAACTACACACTTTGATCTCTGCTCTCACAAGGCCGGAACTTGTCAATGACCTGAACCTTACAGGTCTATCTATAGTTTTTTTTGTAATAACATCGATAGGAAGTCGTTGATCCATTACGATAAATTCTATTTCATTATGCCAGGGGAAGGTGCAGATTAAATAGCAACATATGGTAAAGAGCAAAATAATGAATGAACTTATATAGTAGTAAGCTTATTAAAAGGGAATGTTATGATAGCTATGGTGTTTTCACACCAAAAACCATACACTAATCTTATATTATATTCTGGACACATGATATTTAGGTCGATGTCATAATTTTCCTTCTTTCAACTTTAATCGCTCTTCGCTGACCTATTTTTTTCTTTGTTTTAATAGTCATGTACATAAAAAGGCAGAAAAAATTACAGGTAATACAAATTTGTCAATGATTTGATAAAGCAAACTACTTCTTCCAATAAGTCATCAAGGATGTTGGATATTAGCATTGATACTTCAGTCCCACTGCAAATTATAACTAACTAACCATACAACACTAAAATCAGTATGAATAAACTTTTAACCAAAGAGATTACATGACAATTCAACATTATATAAACCTCAACAATTAATAAAAGAAAATGGTTTTCCCTGGTAGAACTTTCAAAAGACACCTCTGATGTGTCAAACACTGTTAAACTTTAATTTTTTATTTGAATTCTTAATAAAACCATACTTAATAAAAATCATACTTACTCATAGTTTCATATACAATCATATATATGAGAATGAAGCTATGCACACAATCAAACTCGGAGACAGAGAACAACGACTAACAAATCAAGCAGTTATACCTTAGTGGAATCAGAGAAATTGACAACAGAGAACAAAGGGAGAATGAAACTAGATGTAAATTGGAAATTTAGATGAAGAGAGATTTAGGTGAAGACAATATTTGTGGTAAGGTTTTGACGTGTAACGATTTGGCTGAAGAGGGATTTGACGTGTAAGGATGTGGTTGAAAAGGGATTTGACGTTTAAGGTTTCACTGAATTGAGAAGATGAAATAATAAAAGCTTGATTCATGAAATGACCAACTTACCCTTGTTAAAGATTATATTACCCTTCACCAAATGACGGAAATGCCCCTGTGAGGAAGCTGGCAGGACAACTTTCACCAGCTTCCCATACCACTTCTATATATTAGGAAAATAAGAATGCTTCTTTTAATAACGGACATATTTATTTATGTTCAATTTCCTTGATTAGAGATTAAGTAGTGTTGGAACTAAGAATTATATTGTTATTAACTGAGATATCACCCTTTAATTACCGTAAGTCATCTAGATAACTGGAAAAAAAGTCATCTAACTAAAATATAAATATTTTTTGATAATAAGAATGAAATAAAAATAAAATAATAAGTGGTTCATTATTAACTTAACACATATGTTTGGAAATTATAAATAATAGGAGTGATATTACTATTTCACCCTTTAAATATAGTTAATATTATTCTGAACAAAAGAAATATTGGGTAATGACCATAATTAATTATTAAGGATAAAATTAATAGAAATGGATAAATTATTCATTAATTTTTCAAGATGAACAAGTATTGTTGGGCATATATTTTTAGTAATATGGACAAATATTATTGGACAGACAAAGTAATATATTGTCAAATTTCTCTATAACGTCACCTCATTATACTGACATTTTATTATATCAGCTTGATTTTCTTAGAAATTGATTTTTCATGCTATATTTTACTTCTCTATAATGCCATTTACCTATAATGGTAATGACATTTATTATAGTGGTACACTCTTTGTAAAATTACTTCTGGACAACAACAAACTCAAATATTATGTACTAATATTTTGTAAAAAATATATTATGCACACAATAAAATACAAAAATATTTATGATAATCATCATTAATGTCATGCATACAATTAATTTCAAGTATGAATATCTAATTTAAAGAAAAGAATTATATTTAAATGATGAACATCATTTATTCATAACTTTACAGTGGAAAAGGCTACCGATATTTGCTTTTTTTATATTCATATTCTTTCTAATTTTACGTACTTTTATTTATAGTAGCTAATGAGATCTAAATGTCATATATCAATATAAATATATAATAATGCCTCTTTATAGCAGCCATAAAATTTTTGGACAAATGATACTACTATAAAGAGGTATGACTCTACTGAACAAGTAACTATGAACAAAAGTACCTGATTTGTTTTGCTTTCTTGAAATATTTGAAGTCATTTGCTATCATAAATAAGGATAATAACTTTCATAAATTGTTAGATCCTATTGTTGGTTATTATTTTTCTCTTTTCAGTTATTAGTATTTTTTATTTATCAAGTCTTTACAAGTAACTAATTTGTTGAATACAAGTAGCAAAATTTTTTGAGTTTATTAGCAATTAAGTCATAGTAGGAGTTAGTGGAATACTATCTTATTTTTTCATTGATAAAACTCTATTTAAGAAAGTTCAATTATTGTAATTAAGTGAACGATAATTTTAGCCTATTGAATAGAGTTCAAGTATTTTTTTCTCTCCTAAAATAATCTCTGCTTTTTCCATCGATGATATCAGCATCAGTTTTATGAAAAAAAAAACACACAGAAAAATTGCAGAAGCAACATGTGATCCCATGACTTCTGAAAACTTTGTGCAAACAATCATTCCTTATTTTTATAGTTACTATGACAACTGAAGTATGCTAATGAAAAAAAATTATGGTCAAAAGAGTGTTGACCAATTGTTTAGGATAGCATCGACTCTCCGGCAGAAGCTTTGACACATGCTCAAAAGACGGAGTTTGAAGCAAGAAAGTTAAAAGATTTGAAGGCAAAAATTACTTTTTTCAGGCTAGTGAGCATCCTATCTTGGAAACTATTCTTTGCAAGAAACTTCTAACGGACTCTACGAAAAAGAAGTATCAAGACACTATAATAGTAAAGTGATGTCACGATCTGAGGCTACCCCCTAGTCATAACACGGTGCTTAGAGCCACAAATGATCCCAAGCTAACCCATGGTACTAGCATAATGCTTGAGCAACTGATTAAAACATGTATAAAAGCTAAATTAACTTAGCGGAAGCATAATCATGAGATAAATTGTTTAAATACATTACTTTTCAAAGTTTACAACACTGTAATATGAAAAGAATGGGAATTGAAACTACATACAATAACTCTAACTTATCTATGAAGTTTCTACTAATACTAACTATAGGTAGCCGAAACATGACCCCAACTATCTTTAATCATTACATACGAATAAAAAATGAAATACAAGAACTGCAATTGACTTGATTCTTCAAAATAAGAGAACTCATCATCAGCTAGCTGAATGCTATGATCTGCTTGGCTATGATCGTGATAGTAGGCACCTGATTCTACATCACATGAAAAATGTAGGCACAAGAGGTATCCGATCAGTACTTTGAAATGTACTGAGTATGTAAGATATGCACTAATCATGAAAAACTTAAAACATACTTTGAAATTGAGGATATACACCGTTTGCTAAAATATACATTAAAAACATATTTGTACATAAAAGTTGTAGGGCGTAGTCAAATTTCTAAATTATGAGCTAAAATATTTCTGTGAACTGAAAAACGGTAGAAGCATAACTATTATATTTATTCTCAAGTTAATGTTGAATATGATGTAAAACTATATTGAATGCTAATTGAAAATAAAGAGATGAACTTGAGTGCAAATCGAATTCATGGAGCTGAATTATAGTACAATGACCCTATATAATATATATCTATATATATATTGACGTGTAGTGATAGTCTGAAAATTCATAGTATAAAAAAAGTAAAACTAAACAGAGGGTCATATATGAATACTTGGTCTGAAACTAAGCCTGTTAAACGGGCCGGGTTCGGTTCGAACCAGCCCATTTAATAAAACCAAACCGGTTTGACCTGGCTCGATAAGCCCAAGGGCTTTAAGGTACTGAGTGCCGGGCTAATTTTTTTCTTGTTTTGGGCCCGGTTAACCCGGCTTGGACCCAACGCGGTTGGGGCCCCGGCCTGGCCCGTTTTTTTTTTAATTTGGATTTTGGGCCAAAATAGCCGTTGTCCTAATGGATATATAGCCGTTTTCGGTTCAAACGGTTAGTTTGGGACCATTAATTAAAAGAAAAAATTTTACTTTTAAAATTATTTTTTAATCCCAAAATTTTTTCTATAAATACCGTACACCTTCAAATCATTTTTCACACAATTTTTAACTCTCTCAAATCTCATTCTCTCTCAAATCTCAATTCTCAATTCTCAAATATTCTATAAATTTAATTCCCTAAAGTGCTCACTTTAATTTTTTAATTTTGCGATTACAAAGTACGAGTGGAAGTTTCTATAGTCGCAACCTTCGGATACTTTCAAAATTTGGTATTATCGTTCCATCTCTTACGTTTAATTTTTATTTAGTGTATTAATTGTTAAATATTTAATTTTATTATATTTGTGTATTTTAAAATTTTTTTAGTTTAATTTATATTATGGATAAATTTATATTATCCCAGAAGTGGTATGGTAGTAAAAAGCTAATTACTAGCAGTAGAGGTAGTTCAAGTAGTAGATATACCCGTGTGCCTCCGACACCACTTAGTTAACCTTTTGAGGAAGAAGTAGGTGTACCTTTAGGTGTAGGTGCTCACGATATGGATTATATAGAAGCTCAGAAAAATTATGGTATAGAAGAAGAAAATGAAATAGATGCGGTTAATTTAGACGAAGATGATGAAAATATTGGTGAAACACCCGCAGTAGAAAATGCTAACGTTAGATCTGAATTGGTTAATCTCCCTTCCCGTCCCCCCCGTGCCCCAAGAGCTCGTAAAGCAACTAGTATTGCATGATAATTTTTTGAACGTATATCAGATACTGAGGTGCAATACAATATTTGTGAACAAATATATAAACATAAAAACGGAGGCAAGCAAGGGGGTACGGGTACGTTAATGAGACATATAGGTGATGCTTACGAAAGAGAGTTAAATATTGCATGAGGTGGTGGAGATGTTGGTGGGCCAGCGCAAACTAGAATGGACCCAGCAACCGGTCAGGTAACGAAGAAGTATTATAAATTGAGGGACCGAGAAGAAATAGCTAAAATGGTAGTTGTGGGTTGTTTGCCTTTTAGTTTTCCTTCTTCTGATGTCTTTCTTCATTATATTCAAGCAATTTATAATCCCATGTTTAATGGTGTTCCTAGAAGTACTTGCCGATCTGATATTTTTAGACTTCATTCATAATATTATTTTTATTTATCAACATTGTTAAAAAATATTCAATGTAGATTGTCCCTAACTTCTGATCTTGGTCGTGCTGCAAATAAAAATGAGTATTTAACCGTTACTTGTCACTGGATGGATAGTAATTTTGTGATGCAAAAACGTTTTCTTGCTTTATATGATGAAGATCGTAAACATATTGGAGATTTTATTATTGATTCAATTTTTAAAGTTGCCGGATTTTATGGTATCAAAAATAAAATCTTATGTATTGTTTTTGATAATTCTTCTAACAATAAGACTGGTATAAAAAAAATTAAAATCTAAGCTATCTCTGCCGTTGCCTGAAATTTTTTATATTAAGTGTGCATGTCATATATATAATTTAATTGTAAAAGATGGTCTTGAGTTTTTGGAGCTTTATATTGAAAAAATCCATCTTGCTGTTAGTTTTATTCAAGGAAATATTCGAAGAAAAAAAATTAGAAAATTTAAAGTTAAATGTCAAGAAAATGGACTTGCACCGATATTGATGCCTGAGTAATTAATATTAGATGGAATTCTACGTATGATTTTTAAAAAACTTGTTATAAATATAGAGTTTCTATTACACTAGCTTTTAACCAACATTGCGGTTCATTTGCTGATTCTGCTAATTGCATGCTACATGATTCTGATTGGGTTGTAATTAATGATCTTGTTAAGTATTTAGAAAAAATTTATGTAGCTATGGTTGAATTTTTCGGTGCTTATTATCCTACTGTCTGTAACATTTTGGCATATATAGACGATATTTCTGGTTTGCTCAAAGAATATAAAAATAAAGAAGGTTATAAAGAAACTGTTGGTGCCATGTTTACTAAATTTAAAAAATATTTTTTCTCGATTCCCCTTATTTACTTGGTTGGTGCTATGCTAAATCCGTGCATGAAATATAATACTATGTGCCACTTTAGTACTATTATTTATGCTAACTTAGAAATAACTACTAACAACGATTCTGAACAAGTACAACCTGATTTGTGGACGGCTAAGGGTGATGCGAATGAATACATAGAAAAATCATATAATCACTATGCTGATTTATTTGATTTAGTCGTACCTACAAATATCACTCCAACTGTCGCTCCTCATCCTCCCGAGGAGCCATCATCTTCTAAATGGCCGGCACATAGTGATTTTTCTGATTTTTTTTATAATTTACCTTGTTGGAACAGTGTTGATGACAAAGCTTACACATCAACTTATTGGGAAGAGCTGAAATATTATTTTCGATCGCCGCCAGAGGATCAGAGACAACAGATCAACACGTTGGATTGACGGAGGAGTAATGAAACACAATATCCTGTCCTTTCAAGATTATCTAGAGATATCTTGAATGTTCCAATGTCAACCGTTGCATTAGAGAGCGCTTTTAGTCAGGGACGATAACAGCTTGGAGACAACCGAAACTCATTGGGAAGCAATGCAATGAATGTTCTACTTTGCCTCAGAGATTGGATTAGAGCGGAAAGAAGAAACCAAGGAATGGAACCGAAGCCGAACGACGAGTTGAAACTTAAAGAAATTATGTCTTCACGGGAGAACTCAACAGAATCAAGTCCAATGTATGGTTTTGCCCCCGTTGACTTTGACTATCCTATGCAAGTTCCCATTAATATTAACATGAGTGAGTTGGAAAAAATGATGCATAATTTGTAGATTTTTCATTCATGTAAATTATAATTTTGGATCATTTCGCAATCAATAAAATTCAACATTCATTCACTCCTTAGTCCTTACTTTGTAATTTTTTTCATTTAATGATTTAAATTGAAATTCTACTTTAAATTAAAAACTTACTTCTAATATATTATTAATTTACTACCAAATATTATTAATTTATTATATTAAGTAGCATATGTTTTGTATATTTGTGTATATATCTTCTATAGATGTGTATATTTAATGTATACATGTGTATATGTTTTATAAATTGTATATAT
>JAPEIP010000008.1:94099320-94126348 GCA_026120095.1 Capsicum chinense | reverse complement strand
ATATTGTAATGTATTTATATTGTAGTATATTTTATTTAAAGTAGTACATATACATTGAATGGTGCGTATATGTGTGTATATATCTTCTATAGACATGTATATTTAACATATACATGTGTATATGTTTTATAAATTAGTATATAACTATATATATATATATATTGTAATGTATATATATTGTAGTATATTTTATTTAAACTTTAAAGTAGCAATATACATTAAATGATGCATATATATGTGTAATTGTGTATATGTGTATATATTTTTTAAATACTAATGTAGTATATACTATATATATATAGTGTATATATATTGTTTAATGTATTTAAAATGTTTATAGGTGGGTATATATAGTGTATATTGAAAAAAAGTTTTTTTTTGACCAGGTTTGACTGAATTTTTAACCGGGTTTGACCGGGTTTAGGTGGGTTTTATTGGGTTGGGTTACGTGGCTTGGGTTACAGTTGTTTTAAAAAAAATTACTGTTGAGCTCGGCCCGACCCTGCCCACTTAACCCCAACCCAGACCCGGCTCGGCCCATAACCCATATAATTTTAATGAGCTGGTTTTGAGTTGACCCGGCCCAACCCACTTAACACCCTTATCTGAAACTAAGGGATGCGAATTGATGCAATCACCATATAAATAAACATGTAACTGATCAATATTGTACTAAATAAACTGATTATGAGGTCATGTAATAACTGAGTTTGATCAGTGGGAGCTACTATTAACGGACATATAATCATGTGATCTAAACATGGAGTTCGATGTATAAACCCCATAAAAAAGGTCCCAATATATCTTGCCAGCGTATAAAAGTTGATCTGGCGTGGTACCACTAAACTGATGCTCAAATGGACTAAAGTGTCAAGCATGGTCTGACGGGTGACCCTTTAGAACCTACGGTGGCGCCGTAGTTCTGGGACTTAGAAACTTTTACTAAATATCTCATCCTAACTGATGGGTGAGCCTCCATCCCTGTGTTTGCTCGGTGCTAGGTACTACTCCAATTAAATATAAGCTGATATACTGAACAACTTAATGATACTGAAGTACTAAAGTTAAAAGATAATTTATTTGTCTGAAAGCATTCTAAATTATGAAAACTGAATGACCAAATGTTTGACTGAGAATGCATGATATCCTAGGTCAGCAGGTATTCATAACCCACAATCTCTGAAGAATACAACTAACAATGATAATGTAATGCTCAAAAGGAAAAAGGAAAATTTATACCATCATTTGAAAATCATGAATTTATTAATATACTGAGGGTCATAATTCTAAGTATGTAAAGATACTAAATTTTATAGGAAACATGGTATGTCAATAAATATAGACTAAAATCCACTATGTCTTGTGTAATTAATTATGAAACTATAAAGCATGTATAATTCATCACATATTAAAATAACTGAGTTAAAACCCAGAAAATCATGCATAATAACTTTGAATTGGTACTATAGTAATAAAATAACATGATAGAATTAAATTTTCAAGAATTTGGAATAATTAGGTATTAACCTTAGATTACGAGTTCATAGAAATCATAATTGAAATTCATATTTTAAAAATAGGTTTAGGGCATACGGGTGAAAGGAATCCCTTATTGAATATCCACATACCTGGATTGATGAAATCTTGGACTGAAGTCTTGGAAACCTAGTTTTGAGAAAATTCTAGGCTTATACTTGCTTGAGAGTTGAATTGCTTAATTTTTTGACTTATAATGAGTTTGGGGAATATAATGAGGGATTTTGGGTGATAAATAGACTTATACCTTTTGTAACAGCTGAAACAACAGGGTTAAAAGAGTGACGGGAAAAGACCAAGCAACCCCTTTAAAATAATCTGAAAAGTTATTGGTATCAGTCCTAACGAGTTTGGTGATGATACGTAGGGTCTGGAGACGAGTTATAGCCTGAGTCTTCGTCTGGGACTCAAATTTTGGTCCCTATAGCTGTTACGATGAGTCACCTTGACAACCTTGATAGTGTTTCAGTAAATTGACCATAACTTTTTACTTTGATATCGAATTAAGGCAAAATTGGAGGCGTTAAAAAGCTAATTTAATTATCTATATTTTAGTGGATATTTATCTAAAAAATCTTAGTAATATACAAGTTATGCTTGTTTGAAGTTGACTATAGAAATATTTTTCTCAAGAATTCAATCAATAAGGGATATTTTGATTTCGCTATATGATAGGAGATATTTATGGCCTTAATATATGTCTAAATCACTTATAAAACTACCAAAATATGAATTTTGATTTTTGCATGTACTTGTGTCACGATCTGAGGATACCCCATAGTCGTAACCGGTGCTTAGAGCAAGTGATTCCAAGCTAACCCATGAACTGACATGATACTTGAGCAGTTGATTTAAAATGTATATAATAATTAAATTTACTGAGCATAAACATAATCACGAGGAAATATGAATGAATGTAAGATTGATAAAGTTTACAACATATAAATCTGAAGAAAGAACTTGAATTACATATCATGACTTTGACTAATTATCTATGAAGCCTCTACTATACTGACTATAGATACCTGAGACATTTCTCCAATTACCACTAATCAATACATATGGATAATAAAAATACAACACATGAACTGTAATGGACTGGAGTTTCCAAAATAAAGGAGCTCATCACCGGCTTTCTGAATGTTGAGAACTATCTGACCTTGGTGTGTAGACTACATCTGGTACCTACATTATGAAGGAATATAGCACAAACGCATATATGTGGTCAGTACGTTGGAATGTACTGTACTAAGTATATGGAGACATGCACTAAATCATGAAAATATTTAAAACATGCTTTGCAACTAAGGATATAAGCTATTTACTGAAATATGTATTTAAAATAAGGTTGTACATGAAAATGGTAAGTCATAGTAAAATTTATAAGTTCGTAAGTTGAAAATAATTCTGTAAGCTGGGAAGCGGTGGAAACATGAATATTGTATGTAAATCTCATGTAAAACTGAACATGCTGTAAAACTAAACTAAGGATCATGTATCATGTATGGATACTAAGCATGAAAACATAACATGTAAAACTGAGAATGCAAGACCAAGTATAGCATGTACGGACATGATTTGAATAACATGAATAATCTGTAATACTGACAGGATAATTACTGAAATCTGATTACTTGGTCAAGTAAACCTGAACTGAAATAGACTAATTGCTGACTAAAACAGTGGGAGCTATCATGTAACCGACATGGCCCAATCTGAGTTAATTGGGGTCCAACCTGTAACCCCAGTTGGAATGGTGTCAATACATTGCCACGGGTACTAACACATGGTTGTATGGATCCACTAATCTGATGTCCCAAAGGATTAGAGAGTCAGTCCTAAACTGGTTGGTGACCCCTTAGAGAGTGTTAGTCCTAAACTGGATGGTGACATCTCATTAGCTGGCTACGTAGATCTGAAACTTAGGGACTGCTACTAAGAACCAAGTCCCAACTGGTAGGTGAGACCCATCCCTAGGTTTGCTCAGTGCTAAATCTTATTCCTAACTGAATGATACTGGTATTATTATGGGTCTAACATGACATGGTACTGTGCTGATAAGTGCTCAACATGAACATGGAAGTCTGAATATAGTAATAAAAATCATAACTTGTTTGACTTGTAACTTGAAAACAAAGACCTGTATAAACAAATAGGTATCTGGTGTTCATAATACTCCAGCACTGAATGATCAAAAAATTTGTAAACAATGCTTAAAATAGTGGTATAAAATCATAGTTAAAGGACCCAAGACATGGAAAAAATTAAACGTCCATACCCTAAAAAAACCTAAAATCGGCACGTGCAAAACCCTCTATGTTAGCTTACTTTTCAATCACTATGGCTACTACTTCCGGTGGGATTATCCCACAGGGCGATTTCGTTAAGCAGATTACTGAAAATAAGAGTATCGCGCCAACTCCAAAAATATGTTAATCTACTAAAAGCTAAACCATATGTGTATGATAATATTAGGATACCTCCTAAACTCGTAGTTATGTTGTATGGAGAGCCCCCGATTACGTGGAAGTATTCAGAAGTGAAAAGCTTGATTATGCAGGAGAATTTACAATATACAATTGTTGGTAAGTTTTCTTATGGGAAACCAGATGTCAATGAACTTAGAAAAATAATCCTAAAGCAATGTGGGATTAATGGAGAGTGCGCAATAGGCGTGTTAGATACAAGGCATATTTTGATTCATTTGAATTAACTGGAGGACTACGTACAACTGTTATCAACGACTGCATACTATATCAAATCTAGAGATAGGTATTGGCAAATGAGGACTCTTAAATGGGATCCATGTTTCGAGCCTAATGGTGAAACCACTGTGGGTGTGGCATAGATTTCATTACTAGATCTACCACCAAACTTTTTTTCCAAAGAAGCCATGTTCTCGATTGTATCTGCAGTGGGCAAGCCTTTGGTGGTAGATATAGCCATAAGGAATCATACTAGGCCAAGCTATGCAAGAGTAAAGATAAAGGTGGATTTTATTGCTAAATTAATGAAGAAGGTGATATCACTTAGAACATTAAGTCCAAATGGATACAAATTCAATATGATCACAAACCTAAGTATTGGAAAGAATGCTACTTACAAGAGCATGATGAGGAATCATGTTGGAATATTCGCCCTAAGTTATTTGACCAGATATAAGAGCAAAAAGAAGGAAATGACAAAATTAAGGAAGATGCCAAGGAACAAGAAAAACAAAAATGAATGCAGATGCTGTGGATAACAAAAATCAATGAAGGGAAAGAAAAATAGGTATAGAAGAGATGAATGCGGTCATATTGTGGGAGAAATAAAGGACAAGGATACTCAAATAGAAACATCAAATGCATTTGATGTTTTAGAACAACAGGACAAACCAGAAGAGAAATTAGCATCCAACAGTGTAGACAAGAAGGAGAGCACTAACGACTGGGTAAATAGGAGTTTTAGAAAATCAGACACTATACCAAAAGAAGAAATACAAATCAACAAAGATGGGTGTAAAGATAAAAAACAAGTAGAAAAAGACAGCAAGGAAAAGATGCAGTTGGCAGAAAATAATGTGGCACAAAACACAAAAATAAATAATGAATAGGTGTAGCAATGTTGAAAAGAGGAAGGAAAGAACCAGAATGAATTAAGAGAGCTGATGGTGATGCAGAATAAGTAAAATCAGGAATAAATACTAGAGGATATAGTACCCCTTGCAATGGAACATGGAATATGATGGATGTAGCTAATAGCAAGAAGGAGGATATGGATACTGAAGATTTGTTAGAAAATTTAGATAAGGCAGCTGTGGGAGGAGATCTATCTCCCAATCAGATCAAGTCCCTGAAGACAAAGCATGGAAAGCATAGCAAAAGAATCAAACGTATAAGTGCAAGTTTAATGCAGACAAGGAGCCACTATTTAAAATCAGCCTTAAAATGAATGCTCTATCTGGAATATAAGGATTGTTAACACTTAGAAGGCTTTTACAAGGTTGATAACAATGCACAAAAGGTACCAATTTGGTTTTATTAGGCTTATGGAACCATTCCAGGATGGGCAGAATATTGAAGCTTATAAAAGAAGGTTGGGAATGCAGTATGTTGTAGTCAATATGTCAGGCAAGATATGGGCTTTCATGGAATCAACTATGGAGTATTCTATTATTAGTGATGATGAACAACAACTCACACTTAGATTGGAGAATCAGAATGCAAGAGTGGTGGTTATGGTTACATTAATTTATGTTAAATGTAATAAAGTGAAATGAGTACTCTTACAGGAGTCTCTTGGGGAACTGAGGGGTACAATAAAGGAACAATGGATTATGGGTGGAGATTTTAATGTCATAAGACATGAAGAAGAGAAGTTGGGAAGACTACCTGTGACCTTTGAAGAAGCAGAAGATATTAATCATTGTATTAGCAATTGTAACTTAGAAAAAATTACTTTCAAGGGGAGCAAGTTTACTTGGTGGAAAGGAAGAGTAGATGGAGACTGGATTTTCAAAAGACTATATAGAGTCCTTTGCAATGATAAATTACAGGAGTTATTCCCTGTGATGGAAGTGGAAAATTTACCAAGAAGTGGTTCGAATCATACACCAATGATGCTTTACTGCAATACTAATCAGGACCATTTGATCAAACCATTAGGTTTCTTAATTTCTGGATTAAAGAAGAATCTTGCTTGGAGGTTAAAAACCAAAAATGGAAGGTAAAATTTGAGGGCGATGCATTCATTATCTTTCATCAAAAGTTGAAGAGAGCCAAGGCTGCATTGACTCAATGGAGTAACCAAACCTTTGGTAATATTTTCCAAGAGATTGCTACAGTTGAAGATGTGATGTAATACCCCATATATCTTTAGTTTATTTTAATTCTCAGTACATGAGTTATTCTATATAAATTTTTCTAAATACTCAGTAATTTTCACTTTAGAGCCTACCATTGCGTAGGAAATTTAGTCAGCTTTCCAACGATATAAAATTTTCCCAAATCTGATACCCGGGCGAAGAGTTATGGCCATTTTTATAAAGCAGTGTGCCAATTGGCACTTCATCGCGTCGCGGAGGCCAACCAAATGGAAATCGTCAAATTCCAGTGTTGCTCCATGATATTGGTGAGTCGCGCCATAGACCCAGTTCACAATTATCACTTTCCAGTGAGGCAATACGATTCCACCGCGCCGCGCTAAGGGCCAAATTCCCATGCAGTGAAGCAACGTAATTCCACCATATTGCGCCATGCTTCCACGTCGTAATTGTCAAATTCTAGTGACACGGCGCGATAGCGCCGCATCGCGCCAGCATGTCAAATTGAGATTTTTTTAATTAATTCTAAGTTTTAATTCCAAGGGCTTTTAAGTACTTTTCCCTTACCTCAGTCTGCCTAAACATGAGATTAAAGCCCTAAATACCCTATTATATCATTATTTCCTTACTTTCTCTAAAGAATTAAAACATCCTCTCTCAAGATACAAAACCCTAGCTTCAAGAAATCAAGAACAAACTCAAGAATTTCTCCAAGAACCTTCAAGAATTAACATTTCAAGGTATGTTAGGTGTTCATCTATGGGTTCCTTTTACCCATAGAGTCCAACAATCTATTTTTAAAACCACGAGATTGTTGATTTATGATTTACATGCTTGAAATTGGATTGTATTCATGTTCATGACATTAATTGAGTTTCAATCCATGATTGATTATGGTTTCTATAAAATTGAAATAGCATGTATATTGAATTGTGTAATTTTCATGTTATAATCCTTGAATTTGCAAGTTTGGGCATTGTAGTTGCAATGTCTATAAGATATCCATGATTATGTGCATTAGTTGTGCTCCCCAAGTGTTTGATAGAATGTCCATGTGAATAAAATAGTGAAATCATGACATGCTAGTATATGTACAAGCTTATGCTCTACATGTGTTTGATAAAATATCTCAATGAATGAATTATGGACAAATGTACATTGTTATGCGTCTCAAGTTCATGCTATGCTCTATTTTTCATGCTATCGAGTCCTGGGGTATTTATTACTCGAAAATCTAGCTGTTTATCTAGAACTACAGTAGTTACGAAATAGTATCAGTTATGTGATGATCAGTAGAACTTAGTCAATTACAGAACTCAGTAGTACTCAGTCAGCAATAAAACTCAGTAAAACTTAGTATCAGTCCAGTCTATTTCAGTAAAATTAGTTTAGGTTCTATTCAGTTGGGAGTAGGATTTAGCACTGAGTGAATCCAAAGATGGGGGCTCACTTACCAGTAGAGGGTATGATCCTTAGAAGCAGTCCTTGCATTCCTGAACTATGTAGCCAGCGAGGTTGAGGCATCAACCTGCCAGTTGAGGGTTGATGAGGTGTTTTAACCTACCAGTTGATGGTTCCACCGTTCTCATTAGAGTACCTGCCAGATGAGGGTAACTCTTCAATGTTTTTACTCGTGGCACAGTACTGACACCCTTCCAGTTGGGGTTACAGGTTGGACCCCAAATTTATTCAGATAAATGGCATATCGATTAGATGATTACTTTCCACAGTCTCAGTTTTGGTCTTAATAGAGAACTCAGTTCAGTTCTGCAGAATCAGGACTGTCGGATACAGTCAATTAGTTTCAGTAACTCAGTTATTAGTAATCTTAAATATCAGTTACTCGATTATCAGAACTCAAAACTCAGCTTCTATAAGAGCTCAGTTACAGCATACATGTATATGCATAGTATTGCATACTCAGTATTTACAGCAATTTCAGTTATCCACATGCTCTCATATTCAGTTACTCTATATCATCCAGTCAGTTATTGTTCATGCATATAAATCCTTGCATTCAGCCTTAACTCATCTAGCATACCAGTACATTCCACGTACTAACGTATACTCTTTCTTTGTGCTATGATGTCTCATATAATAAGTTTGGATGCTCAGGTTCCTGACCGTGCATAGACAGATCCAGTTATTAGCTGCAGTTTCAGTAGCGAGTCCTCATATATCGAAGGCCTGCTTTTATTTTAGTATTGCAGTTTATCAATACTTTAGTAGTCGTAGTTATTTGGGGGCTTATCCCATCAATTCCACATTTCAACATTTTAGTTAGGGGCTTTTCAGACTAGAATTTTAGATAGTATTCAATTTTACAGATTATTATTACAGTCGATATTCATATTCATTATTTCAGATTTTGAACCTTATGGAATTTCAGCCTATTTTCTGCATTTATTATAGTATTATTATTCAGTGCTCAAAGTAGATATCAGTCATGGGTTAGCTTGTGGTCCTTTGGGGAGGTTGTAAGCATCGTGTAATATCTGGGGTACAGACTCAGGGCGATACAAACTTGGTATCAGAGCCTAACATTCAATAGAGTCCTAGGAAGTTTGAAAGCTGCGTCTAATAGAGTTTTGTGCATGTGTGTGTAGCACGTCATACTTATAGACAAGAGGCTATAAGGTATTTTAGGAAAAGTTTCCCTTCTTTAAGTATTTATGTCGTGCGAGTGAGCATGAGCTCAAGTTAAACTCTCAGTCTAATTCATTTATTCCTTCTGTTTACAGAACATGCCTCCCAAAAAGACTAACAAAAGAAGGACCAAAAATCAGTCAGCACCTCAGCCCATTCAGGCAGATCCCCTGGACGAGCATGTCTCTATGTAGAATTCAGAGTTGCATTCACTACTCTAGCCAATTCTGTAACAGCTTAGATAAACTGCCAGCTACTGTTCAGGCCAACCCAGTGGCCAATACTGATGCAGCTAGGATTCGGGACTTCACCCGAATAAATCCTCCCCTATTCTCAGGATCTAAGTCAGAAAAGGATCCACAAGAGTTCCTCGATCAAGTTTAAAAAGTCATAGATATTGTGGAAGTGACTTCCACTGAGAGTGCTAAGTTAGCTGTTTATCAGCTATAAGATATAGCTCATATGTGTTTTAAGCAGTGGAGGGTAGACTAGACAGGGGCACAGATGCAGAGCCCATAGAGTGGGAGGAGTTTGCTACTGCTTTCCTAGATAGATTCTTTCCCTTAGAGCTGAAAGAAGCCAAGGTGTTAGAGTTCATCAATCTCAGGCAGGGCAGTATGAGTGTGAAAGAGTATTCCATCAATTTTACTTAATTAGCCAGGTATGCTCCCCATGTAGTAGCAGACAGCAAGTCCAGAATGAGCAAGTTCGTGTCTGGGGTATCAGATAGTGTGGTTAAGGAGTGTAGAATTGCAATGTTGATTAAGGAGATGGACATATCTAGGCTCATGGTCCATGATCAGCAGATAGAAGAGGCTAAGAATAGAAAGAGAGAGAGAGAGAGAGGAAGAACAAGAGAGTTAGAATAGGTAGCTTCAATTTTAATCATCCTAAGTCAGAGGGCGATAACCGTTCCTAGCTTCATCTAAAGTCTTCAATTCCAGCCCCGTCCTCATCCAGTGCTCTAGTGTCTAAGTTCAGAAATGGTAACAAAGATAGGGCGCCAGGCTCTAAATTTCAAGGTAGTGTCAGCAAAGCTTGAACAATTCCTCTTTGTAAGAGTGGAAGAAACCATCAGGGTGTCTGCAGAGCTGGCAGTGATGTTTGTTTCGGGTGTGGCAAGCCAGGCCACAGAGTTAGAGATTTCCCTCAGTCAGGTTCTCTGGTTCAGTATAATCATCCTTCAGCTTAGTCAGGTCACCCGAATCAGCAAGGTGCCGCTTCCAGTGCCACAGTGGGCAACGCCCAAATAGGCTTTATCTACTTCAATCAAGATAAGATTAGGAAAATTCTTCTGATGTGGTCACTAGTACGTTACAGATCTTCCATTTACATATTTATACCTTGCTAGATCCAGGAGCTTCCTTATCTTTCGTAACTCCTTATATAGTCGTTAACTTCAAAATCAGTCTAAAAATCCTAGCAGAGCCTTTCTCAATTTCTACCCCAGTGGGTAAATCTATCTTAGTCCAACGGGTATACAAGAACTGTCCAGTTATGATATCTCAGAAAGTTACTTCAACAGACCTTGTAGAGCTAGAGATTGTGGATTTTGATGTCATTCTCAGCCTAGATTGGCTCCATTCATGCTATGCCTAAGTTGATTGTAGAAATAAAATTGTTCATTTTCAGTTTCCAAATGAACCAGTCCTTGAGTGAAGGGGTAGTACCACAACGCTTAAGGGTCAATTGATTTTATACCTTAGAGCAAGGAAAATGATATCTAAGGGATGTGTTTATCATCTTGTGTGAGTCAAAGACTCTAGTTCAGAGATTTCTAGTCTTGAGTCAGTTCCAGTAGTAAATGAATTCTTAGATGTGCTTTCAAAAGATCTTTTTGGAGTTTCTCTCGAAAGGGAAATTGACTTCAGTATAGACTTTCTTCCAGACACTCAGCCTATATCAATTTTGCCATATAGAATGGCACCAACAGAACTCAAGGAATTGAAAGAACATTTAAAAGACCTTTTAGATAAGGGGTTCATCAGACCCAACATTTCCTCATGGGGTGCACTAGTCTTATTCGTGCATAAGAAAGATGGTTCACTCAAAATGTGTATAAACTACCACCAGTTAAATAGAGTCATAGTCAAGAATAAATATCCACTTCCTAGAATCAATGACTTGTTTGACCAACTTTAGGGTGTCAGTTACTTTTCTAAAATAGACCTCAGATCAGGCTATCATCAGCTTAGAGTTAGGGAATGTGATATTCTGAAAACAATTTTCAGAACCCGGTATGGTCACTTCGAGTTTCTAGTCATGTCCTTTGGTCTTACAAATGCCCCAGCAGCTTTCATGGACTTAATAAATCGCGTGTTTAAGTAGTACTTGGACATGTTCGTCATAGTCTTCATTAACGACATTCTTGTCTGTTCCCGTAGTGAAAA
This sequence comes from Capsicum chinense, assembly GCA_026120095.1. Classification (NCBI taxonomy): domain Eukaryota; kingdom Viridiplantae; phylum Streptophyta; class Magnoliopsida; order Solanales; family Solanaceae; genus Capsicum; species Capsicum chinense. The sequence continues at coordinate 94,114,972 of JAPEIP010000008.1, read as the reverse complement.
TGATCACGCAGATCACCTCAGGATCGTACTTCAGACTCTTAAAATTCATCAGGTGTTCGCCAAATTTAGTACATGCGAATTTTGGCTAAGGTCAATAGCATTCCTTGGTCATATTATTTCTGGTGATGGGATTAGAGTTGATCCTCAAAAGATCGAGGCGGTAAAAAACAGGCCTAGAACCATCTCTCTATCATATATCTGGAGTTTCATGGGTTTTGCTGGCTATTATTGTCTGTTTGTTGAAGGGGTTTTATCTATTGCATCCCCCATGTCTAGATTGAATCAGAAGAAAGTCCAATTTCAGTGATCGGATTCTTGAGAGAAGAGTTTTTAAGAGTTGAAGACTCGACTGACCTCAACCCAGTCTTGACTCTACCAGATGGTTTAGATGGGTTTGTTGTGTACTATGATGCATCCAGAGTAGGTTTGGGTTGTGTCTCAATGTAGAGAAGTAAGGTCGTAGCCTATGCCTCCAGATAGCTTAAGCCCCAAAAGAAGAATTACCCGACTCATGATCTCGAGTTTACAGTTGTAGTATTTGCCTTAAAGATTTGGTGGCATTACTTGTATGGGGTGAATGTTCATGTGTTCACAGATCGCAAAAGCTTGCAGTATGTCTTTTCTCAAAAAGATTTGAACTTGCATTAGAGAAGGTGGTTAGAGTTATTGAAAGAATATGATATGAGTGTTCTGTATCATCTGGGAAAGGCCAATATAGTGGCTGATGCTCTCAGTAGATTGTCTATGGGTAGTGTTTCTCACGTTGAGGATGATAAGAAGAAGTTAGTTCAGAAAGTTCATCAGCTTGCCCGACTAGGTGTCTGCTTAGTCGATTCAGCAGAAGGCAGTGTGTGGGTTCAAAATAGTTTAGATTCATCTCTAGTTTCCGAAGTGAAGGAAAAGTATGATAGAAATCCCAGTATTGTTAAGTTGAAAGAGTCAGTAAGAGATAAAAAAATAAAGGTTTTCTCCCAAGTAAGAGATGGTGTATTGCGTTGCCACGGTCAGTTATGTGTGCCAGGTGTAGATGACTTGAGGCAACGAATTCTTACAGAAGCGTATGGTGCCCGATACTCTATTCATCCAGGGGCCACTAAGATATACCGCGATTTGTGGGAGATCTATTGGTGGAGTGGGATAAAGAGAGATATTGCAGAGTTTGTAGCTAAGTGCGCTACATGTCAGCAAGTTAAGATTGAGCACCAGAAGCCTAGTGGGTCCATGCAGGCGTTCAATATTCTTACATAGAAATGGGAGTAAGTTAACATGGACTTTGTGACGGGTTTGCCTCGTACTCGTCATCAATATAATTCCAGTTGGGTTATCATAGACAGGATGACAAAATAAGCTCATTTCTTGCCAGTTCATACTTCCTATTCAGCCGAGGACTATGCCAAACTCTATATCAAAGAGTTAGTCAAGTTACACGGAGTCCTAGTATCCATCATGTTAGATAGAGGTACCCATTTTACCTCTCATTTCTGGAAAGCATTCCAAATGGGTCTTAGTACCCGAGTTCACCTCAATACAGCCTTCTACCCTCAGATAGATGGACAAGCAGAAAAGACCATTCAGACCCTAAAAGATATGCTAAGATCCTGCGTTGTCAATTTTAAGGATAGTTGGGATGGCTAATTGCCTTTGATCGAATTCGCATACAATAACCCCGCTATCATTCCAGTATTCAGATGGGCCCATTTGAGGTTTCCTACGGTAGGAGATGTAGATCTCCAATTGGTTGGTTTGAGGTAGGTGAGGCTATAGTAGTAGGGCTTGACTTAGTGTTTGATGCCTTAGAGAAGGTTCAGTTGATCAGAGAAAGGCTTAGGGAAACCAGAGCCGACAAAAATAGTATGCAAATATGAGAAGAAAGGATCTCGAGTTTGAGATCGATGATTTTGTGTTCTTGAAAATCCCTCCCATGAAGGGGGTAAAGAGGTTTGTCAAGAAGGGAAAGCTCAGGCCCTGATATAATAGTCCTTACAAAATTCTCAGTCATTTAATAAAGGTAGCTTGTGAGATCGAGTTGCCTTCAGATCAAGCTTTAGTACACCCAGTATTCCACGTCTCCTTGCTAAAGAAATACATTGGTGACCCAATAGTCATAGTTCCCTTAGAGGGTGTAGATATTCAGAATGATCTCTCTTTTGAAGAGGTTCCAGTCCAGATCCTCGATTGTCAGATTCGCAGACTGCGGAACAAAGAAGTTTCCTTGGTCAAAGTTCTTTGGTGGAATCATTCCGTTGAGAAAGCTACTTGGGAAGCAGAAGTAGATATGCGAACCAAGTATCCTCACCTCTTCTTTGAAAAGTCAGATTAAGTTTAAGGTAACAGTCTTCCTTAACTCTACTCAGTTCCATGTTCAGTTACAGTTATAAACTTGGTATTCTTTACCGTTGCATATTCAGTCATGCATTCATGAATCAGTTAAGTCATGTACCCATGCATTATATATACGTGTTTAGTATGAAAATTCAGCTTATTAGTACTTTCAGTCATGTATTCCATGCATCAGATATGCATGTTCAGTGTGTAAACTCAGTCAATCAGTATTTCTTAGCTTAATCAGTCTCATTCGGGGATGAATGTTCCCAAGGGGGAGATATTGTAATACCTCGTATTTCCTTAGCTCATTTTAAATCTTAGTACATGAGTTATTCTATATAAATTTTTCTAAATACTCAATAATTTTTAGTGTAGATCCTACCATTGCGTAGGAAATTCAGTCAGTTTTCCAATGAAATAAAATTAGCCCAAATTTGATACCTGGGCGAAGAGTTATAATTGTTTATATAAAGAAATGTACCAATTGGAATTTCATCGTACTGTGGAGGCCAACCAAATGGGAATCATCAAATTATAGTATTGCTCCGTGATATTGGCGTCGCACCATAGACCCAGTTCACAATTATCAATTTCTAGTGAGACAATGCGATTCCACCGCGTCACGCCTAGGGACAAATTCCCATGCAGTGAAGCAACGTGATTCCACCGCGTCGTCCCAAGCTTCCAGGTTACAGTTGTCAAATTCTAGTGACACGAAACGATAGCACCGCGTCGCACCAGCATGCCAAATGGGGATTTTTCAGTTAGTTCCGAGTTTTATTTCCAAGGGCTTTTAAGTACTTTTCCTTACCTCAGTAAGCCTAAACACAGGATTAAATCCCTAAATACCCTATTATATCATTACTTCCCCACTTTCTCTAAAGAATTAAAACATCCTCTCTCAAGATACAAAACCCTAGCTTCAAGAAATCAAGAACAAACTCAAGGATTTTCTAAGAACCTTCAAGAATTAATATTCCAAGGTATTTTAGGTGTTCATCTATGGGTTCCTTTCACCCATAGAGTCCAAGAATCCATTTTTAAAACCACGAGATTGTTGATTTATGATTTACATGCTTGAAATTGGATTGTATTCATGTTCATGACATTAATTGAGTTTCAATCCATGATTGATTATGGTTTCTATGAAATTGAAATAGCATGTACATTAAATTGTGTAATTTCCATATTATAATCCTTGAATTTGCAAGTTTGGGAATTGTAGTTGCAATGTCTATATGATATCCATGATTATGTGCATTAGTTATGCTCCCCAAGTGTTTGATAGAATGTCCATGTGAATAAAATAGTGAAATCATGACATGCTAGTATATGTACAAGCTTATGTTCTACATGTGTTTGATAAAATGTCTCTATGAATGAATTATGGACAAATGTACATTGTTATGTTTCTCAAGATCATGCTATGCTCTATTTTTCATGCTATCGAGTCCTGGGGGTACTTAATACCCAAAAATCTAGCTATTTATGTAGAGTTACAGTAGTTAAAGAATATTATCAATCATGTCATGATTAGTAGAACTCAGTCAGTTACAGAACTCAGTAGTACTCAATTAGTGATAGAACTCAGTAAAACTCAGTATCAGTCCAGTCTAGTTCAGTAAAATCAGTTCAGGGTCTATGCAGTTGGGAGTAGAATTCAGTACCGAGTGAACCCAAGGATGGAGACTCGCCTATCAGTAGAGGGTGTGATCCTTAAAAGTAGTCCTTGCATTCCAGAACTACGTAGCCAGCGTAGGTTGAGACATCAACCTGCTAGTTGAGGGTTGATGAGGTAGTTTAACCTGCCAGTTGAGGGTTCCACCTTTCTCATTAGAGTACCTGCCAGATGAGGGTAACTCTTCAGTGTCTTTACCCATGGCACGGTACTGACACCTTTCCAGCTGGGGTTACATCTTGGACCCCAAATCTATTCAGATAAGGGGCATATCAGTTAGATGATTACTTCCCACAGTCTCAATTTTGGTCTCAATAGAGAACTCAATTTAGTTCTGCAGAATTAGGACTGTCGAACACAGTCAATCAGTTTTAGTAACTCAGTTATCAGTAATCTCAAATATCAGTTACTCGATTATCATAACTCAAAACTCAACTTCTGTAAGAGCTCAATTACAGCATACATGTATATGCACAGTATTGCATACTAAGTATTTACAGCAATTTCAGTTATCCACGTGCTCTCATATTCAGTTACTCTATATCATCCAATCAGTTATTGTTCATGCATATGAACCCTTGCATTCAGCCTTACCTCATCTAGCATACCAGTACATTCCACGTACTGACGTATATTCTTTATTTGCGCTATGATGTCTCATATCATAGGTTTGGATGCTCAGGTTCCTAACCGCGCATAGATAGATCCAGTTATTAGCAGCAGTTTCAGTAGTGAGTCCTCATATATCGAGGGCCGCTTGCTTTTATTTCAGTATTGCAATTTATCAGTAGTTCAGTAGTCGGAGTTAGTTGGGGGTTTATCCTATAAACTTCACATTCAGATAGTTTAGTTAGAGGCTTTCCAGACTAGACTTTCATACAGTGTTCAATTTTACAAATTATTATTACAGTTGATATTCTTATTCAGTATTTCAGATTTTGAACCTTTTGGCATTTCAGCCTATTTTTAAATTTATTATAGTATTATTATTCAGTGCTCACAACAGATATCAGTCATGTTTTAGCTTGTGGTCCTTCGAGGTCGTAAGCACTGTATAGCATCTGGGGTACAAACTCGGGGCATTACAGGTGATCAATATAAAGGAGAGATAGTTTGAGGAGGATCCTCTAGGGTGAATAGGGAAATATTATTCAAGGCATAGGATGAATTAACAATGTAGTTGAAAAAGAAGGAAGACTACTGGAACCAAAAAACTGGTTTTGAGTGGTTCAAGGATGGAGAAAAGAACACAAGATTCTTTCATTCTATTGTGAAGGGAAGAAGGACTAGAATTAAGATTACAAGAATTCAGAATGATGAGGTAGTTGGTTGGAGAATCAAGATAAAATTGCTGAATTTGTAGAGTTATTCTATCAGAATCAATTCTAGAAGCAAGAGGATGCTGAGGACTTCTCAATGTTGGATGCACTACCAACTATTATAACAGATAATCAAAATGCAGAATTGAAGAGGATTCCAACACTAAATGAAGTAAAGGTAGCAGTCATGGGTTTAAATAGGAACAGTGATGGAGGGCCAAATGGTATGACTGGTGCTTTCTTTCAGCATGCTTGGGATATAATTGGTAAAGATCTTCATGAGATAGTAACTGCTTTTTCTGTGGCTATGATCTCCCAAGGTTTATCACTCACACAAATTTGGTACTTCTACCAAAGATATTAGTGTTTAATAATTTTTCAGACCTGAGTCCAATATCACTTAGTAACTTTGTTAATAAACTATTTTCAAGGCTTATTCAAGAAAGAACAAGTGCATGTTGCCTGATATTGTATCTGAGGAGAAAACTAGATTTGTACATACGAGAAGTATAGATAAGAACATATTGGTAGTGCAGGAAATAATGTCTGAAATCAGAAAGAGGGGAAACCCACCAAACATGCTCATGAAATTGGACATAATGAAAGCCTATGATAGAGTGGAGTGGCTCTTTCTGACAAAAGTACTAAGGAAGATTGGGTTTTGTGAAGAAATCATAGACATGGTCTTCAGATTATTTTCAAATAACTGGTACTCCTTATTTCTAAATGGACAACCTAAAGGTTTTTTCAAATCATCTAGGGGTCTTAAGAAGGGGGACCCCCTTTCACCTACTTTATTCATCATTGAGCAGAGGTACTTTCTAGAGGATTAAAGGAATTAATGTGCAGGAAAGAGTTCAAGTTATTTGGCATGCCTAGAGGGAGTCCTAAACTCAATCATCTTGCATTAGCAGATGATATGATCATTCTTTGTAAAGATGAGTTGGGAACTTTACAACTATTGACAACTATATTGGAAGATATGAGTTGGTGTCTCGATAGGGAATTAACAAGGAGAAGAGGCATTGTATTTTTGTGATAAGGTGTCGAATAGAGCAGCAGTTATGGAAGAAGTGGCTACTGGAATTGTAAGGAAGAAATTTCCATTCAAATATCTTGGATGTCCAGTATTCTATAAGAGAAAAAAGAAGATGTACTATCAACAAATCATGAATAGGATCAGTAGCTACAAGCATGGAAGGGTAAGCTTTTATACTTTGGAGGGAGAGTTGTTCTAATTAAGCATGTGCTTCAAAGTATTTCCATTCATTACCTATCAGTCATGAATACTCCTAAGAATGTGTTAATTTCTCTTCAAAAATGCTTTGCTAAGTTTTTTTGGAGTAACAATATAGAAGGGAAAGGTAGGCATTGGGTGGCTTGGTCTAAGTTATGTGTGCCAGAAGAGGGAGGATAACTGGGTTTTAAGAGGTTACAAGATATATCAATAGCTCTTTTCTATAATCTATGGTGGAATTTTAGAACCAAGAGCTTTATATAGAGTGAATTCATGCTAAACAAGTACTGCAGGAAGTTACATCCTAAAGAAGTTATGTGGAAATCAGGAAGAGGATCCAAAGTTTGGAAAAAGATGCTACGAGTAAGTGGCCTCGATGATCATCTGATACTATGATGGATAAGGGTAGGAGATGCACATATTTGGTATGATAATTGGATTGAAATAAGAGATTTGTACTCTTTTATGGAGGAAGTAGGGAATGGGATGATAGACAACAAAGAGTAAAAGATTTGACAAAAGAGGGGCAGTGGAATGTACAAATGCTGAATGAATTGTTTACTAACGAAATTGTGGATCACATATGGTAGAAAGTGAGTATTCCACAGCAAACATTACATAAGGACAAAACAATATGGTCAGTGGATGCAAGAGGGAATTTTAGTGTCAAATCAGCATGGCACTATATCAGGCAGAGAGAGGATCTTAATGATTTCTACAAGCAGATGTGGATAAAGGGTTTATCATTTCGGATAATATTCTTTATGTGGAGAATATGGAAAGGGAATATTGCAGTGGATACAACCATCAGAAGGTGGGGAGTGAAAGGTCCCTCCAAGTGTTGGTGCTGCCAAAATCCAGCACAAGAGACAGTGTCTTATGTGTTACTGAGATTAGATTATGCTAACAGGACTTGGTTCTACTTATCCTCTTTTGTGGTATAAATATTCAAGGATTGAGTTTGAGGAATACAATATATGAATGGTGGAATACAGATATGAAGCCAAGGGAGAGAGTATACTTTAGAGCAATGCCAGGGATTATAATGTGGGAGCTTTGGAGAAGAAGGAATGCACTAAAGCATAAAGGGAAGGGAGCGTTAGTACATAAGCTGATTATGAATGTCTCCAGACATTTGAGGATGTTACTTAAGGTTAGAAAACCCACACTTGAGTTCTCAGTGGAATGGCCAGTCATTATGCAACAACTTAATCAATTAAAGCCTAGAATTAAAGTAATACCAGTGCAATGGGAGTTTTCACAAAATGGTTGGGTCAAGCACAATATAGATGGTGTTTTTAAAGGTAACCCAGGGAGGAGATCTTGGGCATTCTGTCTAAGGGATAAGAATAGGGATCTATTACATACAACAGGTTGAGCAATTGAGCATACAACTAGTATGGAAGCAGAGGCATTGGCTATATTGTATGTAGCTAGACACTGTAACTCATCTAAACATGACAAATTGATCATTCAGACTAACTCTCTACTAATGCAGAAGATGTTAAGCAAGGAATGTGAGATACCTTGGAAAGTAGAAGACATAATAGTACAAATATGGAGCCTACTTTTAAACAAGCAAGTGCCATATAGTTCATACATACAGATAGAGCAATCAACTAGAAGATTTTTTTAGATAACATGGCATTGGAATAAATACATTCACATATATAGCATTCCATTAGCTTCCAAGTACAGGCAGAAGGATCATTAACAGTGACAAGTATCAATCTTCCTACCTGAGGCCAGAAATATCAAACAAGTAAATGAGCTGGACAGGCTATGCTAAGTTTATCCACATATATCATCTGTACATCAACAGATCAGGGGAACAAAAAAGGGGAGTGTCTACTTAGCCTAATTAACCAGCCAACAAAAAGGACTCTTAGTAGATCAGGGGTTATTGGTCAAATCTTTATTGCAAGCAGCTTGGGATCTTGATACCATCTAGCTACACACGAGTCTGAGCTTCTCATGTTAATCTCCCCCCTTCCATAACTAGTCAAGAAGTGCTATGTTATTTTCAAGTTCAATCAATAGAGTTGAGAAAAACAAATGGAGCAGCTTACCAGGATTGCATGTCAAACCTTAGTGGACTAGACCCTACTTCTTAGCACCAAAAAGCATTTCAAAACCCCTTACTCTGGAGAACTCAGCTGCAAATGGAGAGAAGTTCGTGTTAAGCAAGACTAAATAGAAAGAGGTTAGGTTAGAAAAAGGGAATCAACTTACTCTTACAGCTGGAGAAGGATCCACCTCAGAGAGACCAGGGCACCGTATTGATGACCCACAGATGAAGAAGCACAAATTAAAGATTGAAGAAAAAAGCCATAGTGGAAGAGGCGACAAGTTGAGATGTAGTGAGCTGATCTTAGCTCAAATAGGAAACCCTACACTACTTATATGTTGTTTGATTTGGACTGAGTCACGATTTAGGCCGGTCTAGTGTTGTTTTGTTTTTTGGTTTGTAATTTGGATGGGTTGTTCCATTCATACATTTTGTTTTTGATTATTAATAAAAATCCAAATTAAACCAAAAAAAAGAAGGACCCAAGACATAAGACATTTCAATAATAAAGTGAAATACATGAACTTGAACATAAGGATGAGTTAAACTTGAGAAAATAACATATTCACATGATTTAATTCATAACTTGAAGATTTGACATGGAATCACTTGAATAGAACATGAGTAGTTGAAATTTGAGGCATGAAATAAACTAGTTTACATGGGAACACATATTGACATGGCTTGAATTCAAATTACTAAGAAATACATGGATTAAGTTCATAAGTTGCATGGATAATTTCATAAAATAGGATAAAATTAATACCTTAAACCAAAAAGAGGGTTTTGGAGCTCAATGGGTGAAAGGAACCCATTGATAAATACCCCACATACCTGAATTACTTGAATCCTTGAAGAAAACTTGAAATTGGAACTTAAATTCTTGAGTTCATGAGGGAAAAAGTTTGAATTTTGTTCTTGGGAAGAGGTGAAGGGTTTACATAAGTTAATCTCATGAAAAGTGGGCAATAACGTCTTTTTAAAGCCCCTTAATTTGTTCAAGAATGATTAGATATGGTTTAGGGGTGTGAAAAGACCTCAACGCCTTTAAACTAAGTCAAAACAGAGCAATTTTTGCACTTGGATTTTTCTGGGCGAAGCATAGCCAAAGCACACCAAAAGCATACCCTATCCAGTGGCTATTGGCATTTGTCGTGCGATGCACGATCTTAGCGGAGGGTCCAACATGAGCCGCACGCCCATTTTAAAGGCTTAAAATCACCCCCAACTCAACCCATAATATCTAATTATGGTATACCATCGAAATGAGGGTCCCAAAGGTCATTTTGAATGCATTATTGGAGCGTTAAAAGCACAAAATTTTACACTTACTATTTCTCACAACAATGGTCATAACTTTTTGCTCGGATATTAGATTGGCGAAATCGGTATCGATGGAAGGATAATTCAATTATCTATAATTTGATGGGTCTTGAGATGAAAAATTCCACGTATGTAAAAAGTTATACACATTCAAAGTTTACCCTTGTAGAATCGAATACCAAAATTTGGCCAAATCAAAGGCTCTTGGCTCAAATTTGCTTTAAGTGATTCCTATGAACATTTTTCCACCTCATAAGCACTTTTCACACAAGGCTAATGATCACAACACATGTATTCAAATATAAATCATGGGATTTGAGTTTATACACATAAGAATGAGGTTTCAATTTCTAGCTCAAAAAATACGGGGTGTTACTACTTGAAGCATGATTCTAATCTTAGCTTGAATTTTTGTGGTATTACAAGTGAGTAAAGCTTCAATCCTTAAGGAGGGACTTCAAAACTTTACAGATGAAGAAAGGTAAAATTGTCACTAGCTATGGTGCTAGAACTATGTAGATAAGCAACAAAATGGGATTTCATGGCAAGAAAATGAACGATTTTTTCAACATACCGTGTTCCTTGACATTGAAAAATAATTATGATGTATGCTCGATTTTGGAGTCAAAATACATAGATGCTTTGTCACTTGACGAATATCAAAGATCCTTGTTAGTGTATGAGCAGAAGATGAACCATAGTTTAACTTTTATGGAGCAGGCCTCACAGTCTTTTAGTTTTGTTTTTTTTTTAATTCTAGAAGAAGTGTTAGAGATAGAGGAAGAGAAATATGAGACCGAGGCAATAGGGATTGAGGCAATAAAGATGGTGGTAGGAATTTTATAGTGAATGATGACTACAATAAAGGCATGGGAAAATATTTTGACAAATTCAATATAGAATGTTATTGTTGCCATAATTTTGGACATCATTATTATAAATGCCATACTAGATAGCCTAATGAGAAAGAATAAAAGTAAAATTTTAATGATAATAAGAAAGTAAAATCCTTGTTAATGAAAGTTCATGCCGAAAATGAGTCTAAGAAGCAAGTTATTTGGTATGTGGATACTGGGTGCGATAACTACATAATCATAAGTAAGTCTTCTTTTGGTTACCTAACTGAAATCTTTCATTCCAAAGTTGGTTTTGGTGATCTCTCCATTGAGAATATAATGGGCAAGGATAATATCAATTTTAAAATCAAGAATTGGTATTTGGAAACCATATCTAATGTGTTCTATATTTCTTCTTTGAAAATAATTTGTTGAATGTTAGTTGATTGTTAAAAAAAGTTATGCATCACCTTTAGGAGTGATTCTTGCAAAAAATTTTATCCTTCCAGAGTAGTTATTTCTATTGTGAAAATGAGTCAGAACAGGTTGTTTGCTTTGAAGAATGAAATTGTTCAATCTTGCTTTATGGAGAAAGTGAAACACCCTTCATGGTTGTGACATTTTTGATATCGTCATTTGAACTTTGATGGTTTGAATATTCCCTCATAAAAAGAACATGGTGAATGGTCTTTATCAAATTACATCTCTTTCACAAACTTGTAAAAGTGATGTTGTTAGCAGAAAACCCCAAAATCTATTGCTTAAGGCGTTTCTAGGATTGGTGCACTCGGATCTCTGTGGAGCAATAACTCTACATTTCAATGATGGTGAAAGGTACTTCATAACCTTTATTGAAGACTTCAGTGAAAAAACAAGGATATATTTTTTTTTCCAAAAATTCTCTAAAGCATTTAACATTTTAATGTACTTGTTGAGAAAGAAATTGGTAGTCCACTGAAAATTCTTCGCATTCATCGTGGAGGACAGTTCAATTCCCAAGAATTTACAAATTTTTGTGTGGAAAGTAGAACCAAGAGACAACTTACAATAGCTTACACACCTCAACAAAATGATGTTAATAAAAGGAAGAAATCAAACAATCTTCAATATGGTGATCAACATTTTAATAAGAAGTTGTGTTTCAAAAGCTTTTGGCCAAAAGCCGTTGATTTGAGTATACATATTTTAAACATAATTTCAAATTTCTCTGTTAAGAATAGATTCTGAATGAGACATGAAGCGGGTAAAAATCAAGTATTGACCATTTCAGAATCTTCGGATATGTGGCTTATGATCATGTTCCATATTATAAGAGTATCGATCTAGATAATAAAGGAGAAAAATGCATTTTTATTGGTATTAGTAATCAATCTTGAGCTTAGAATTTATGCAATCCTAAAATCGAGAAAATTCTTTTTAGTCGTGATATATTTTTTAATGAAAATGCTACCTAATCATGGAAGGGCATATGAAGATCAGTAGCTTCTTCTTGTAGCTTTTGAAGAGGAAATACAACAGCTAGAGGAGACAAAACAATCAATAAATTCAAATCTAGTTCAATCAACAATTTTGGCTCTACACAAAAAGAGAGTGACCTCAATGATCAAAAAGAAAACCCACATGGATGATGGATTTTAAGATAACTGGAATTCATCAATCTAAAGATCCACTAATTTATTTTCCCTATTTCCATACTGTGATTCTACCAACTTTGAAGAAGTTGTTAAATAAGCAAAATAGTGAAAGGTGATAGATGAAGGAATAACAATAATGGTTAGAAATGACACTTAAAAGCTGACTGAGATTCCAAAGGGAATATGACAACCGATGTCAAATGGATATACAAGAAAAATATGAACAAGAAAGGTGAAGTTGAGCGCAATGACGCACGCTTAGTAGCTAAAGACTATAAGCAAGAGTTTAGTATAGACTATAGTGAAATTTTGGCTCTGGTGGTATGACTTGATACTATCAGATTAGTGATAGCTTTGGTTGCTCAACACTCATGGGCCACTTTTTAAATGGACGTCAAATCGACTTTCTTATATGGGGACTTGGATGAACAAGTTTTTGTTCATCAACCTACTATTTTTGTCAAGGTTGAAGAAGAACATAAGGTGTGTAAACTAAAGAAGGCAATATATGGACTAAAATAAGTTTCGCGAGCTTGATATAGTCGTATAAATGCTTATTTTTCTAAGGAGGGATTTAAGAAATATCCATATGAGCACACAGTCTTTACAAAGACCGATGATATAGGAAAAATACTCATTTTTTGTTTATATATGGATGATTTAATTTACACCAACAATGAATCTCCATGGTTGAAAGTTTTAAGAAGTCCATGATGGTGGAATTAGATATGACTAATATTGGAATGATGTATTATTTTATTAGCATTGAAGTTGTTCAATCTCTTGATGAGATTTTCATAACATAAAAAAAGTATTCTTAAGACATTTTAAACAGGTTTCAGATGAAGAGTTCTAACTCTGCTAACAGTCTAGATGAGTTAAGTTTGAAGCTCACTAAAGAACTAGGGGAAGGATAGTTGACAACACTCTTTACAAATAAATAGTGGAAAGTTTGATGTATTAAACAACCATAAGGCCTGATATTATGCATGTTGTAGGTCTTATTAGCAAATACATGAAAAATCCCAAAAAGATGAATCTTCTTGCCCCAAAGATATGTTCTACGCGAAAGGAAGAAAAATAGACTTAATTGATTATATAGTGATTATATTGGGCATTCGGATGGTTGAAAAAAATACATCTGGCTATGTCTTTGTGATGGGGTTTTGAATGTCAAGACCCGAACTCGGGCTTGGCCTGACGGGCATATGAAGCCCACCGAGGGTCAGAGATAACCCCCTCAGCCTTACCTCAAGAGTACAATAAAAGTAAATATCGAAAGCTAATTACTCAATAAAAGATATATAAAACCATAAGAAAATTTAAAGAGTCAAGACGGACATTAATAACATCCAATCCTATCAGCATAAGACTTTAATCCAAGAATACCAACTAAGTTAGGACATACGCCCGACTATGACAAAAGAAATCCATAAGTACTGGGAAAATAAAGGATATCTAAGAGAATGACTGAGCCTTCTGAAAGATGGAGACTTACCACTTCACAATGGATCAACCAGAGTACCAAACCACCTAACGTTGTACAGGATCACCAGAAAAGCCCTCGAAACCTACATCATGAAATGATGTAGCATTTGGGGATGATCAGTATGACAAGTACTAGCATGCAACCCAAGAAAAGAGATAAAATAATGTATTTACTAGAAATTCAGTTATAAACCACATGGACAACAATTATAAATATATATAGGATGTCGGGATAGGGAAAAAGGTCATGAACTATGATAGTTTAAAATATTAGCCTGGACTATGTAGCTCATATCGACCTTTCAGGCACCCACAAGCTATATGGGTCTGGCACCCCCACCGTAAGGGCCCTAGTCCATGTTAGCCGCATGTACCGAGGAATGAATAAAGACACCAAGGTGATAACCGTCTAAAATATATTTTATATAAAAACACAATGGTTATATAGACCCTGAACATCGACAAATGAGATTTCTAGCGTTGGTCCTCCCAGGACTACACTTTCTCGATGAGCTACACAATTCTCTTTAAGCCCAAATTAAAACAATTCGCTCCTAAACCAACCATTAACTATGGAGTCTTTTATTTAGGCATTTCTAACTTGGTATCGTCATACCAATCTGCTTGCAAGCTACTATGTTTATGCCAAACTAATTCATTTAACCAAAAGGACTCCAATTACCGGTTTAAAAATCCAAACAAAATCCACCAAGGGCATCCAAAACGTTTTTGTCCATTTATCCTTTATTGCATTGCAACGTTTTAAAAAGCTAAGTTAAATTATGTAAAAATCCATATTCATAACCAAGATTATAACATGGGTTGAGGGTATGCCATGGCCAAGCCAAAATTTACCAATTTTGTGAAACCAAGTACCAAATTCCACCATTATCATAACCCATAATTATCATTCCTAATTCACCATTATAATAGTGCACCAATTCAGTTCAAAACCACCGTTTAAACCATGAGTAAACCATTTGAAACAAGATATAACAGTTCAAGATTATCACACTCCAAGGACTCTCAATCCTAGTTCAAACCCATCTTCCAAAACACATGGATATTGACTAAATTGATGCATTAATATAAAATACATGTTTGAAAGTGTACAACATGACGGAAAATTATAAGAATTTGAAGAGGAATCAAAGTTTAAAGCCCGAAGAATGGAATCCTTGAGAAACCCTTGTATCTCTTAACTTGGGAGTTAGAGAAGAGAAAGAAGTGTAAATTGTAAATTCAATCAATTAGGGGTTTTCTAGGGTTCGGGACATTTTAAGATGTATTAAAGTCAAAATGACCAATCCCCCTGATAACACTCAAACTACACTTCTCTTACGAGAGAGTAAGCGGTCGTTGGGGTCGAATCCCACAGGGAATATGATGTTAATTTAAGTTATTCGTGAGTCAATCAACTGATAGTTAGCAGTTTCCTGTAAATAGGGTTTTTGGAAGGGTAACAAGTAATTATTTCTCAATTCAGTGTCAGTGTTTGTAATCATTATTATATGGAAAACCAGAGTTGTGTTCACTATGAGTGTTGGTATTTGACAGACACTAGTAACGGTTCAAGATTCTTGTGGTAGGTAGGAACAACAGATTATCCATATCGAAGTAATGTCTAAATGTTTCTCAACCTATTTAGACATTTAATTACCTAATTCTTTCGAACTTAGGGAATTTATATTTCATAACAGGATGTTGTCTCAAGTTAATTAACCTTGTTACAACGTTAATTATT
>JAPEIP010000008.1:94069903-94089335 GCA_026120095.1 Capsicum chinense | reverse complement strand
CGGATGACAGATGTCAGACATCACAGGAATTAATCCTGCTTCTGTATGCACAAAATCTACATGGAAGAGGGATATAAAGCAAGTGTACAACACCAGCGAAGACTGAGTCTGGTGATGAAATAAGTGATTAGAAAAGAAGTCATTAAGTGGCTTGATGTTGGGATTGTCTATCCCATATCCGACAACAAATGGGTCAGCTCGGTGCACTGTGTCCTAAAGAAAGGCAAGATAATTATTGTTGCTAACAAAGATAATGAGTTGATTCCAACTCACACAGTAAATGGGTGGAGGATATGCATAGATTATAGGAAATTGAATGATTCCATAAAGCAATATCACTATCCCATTCCATTTATTGATCAGATGTTGGACAAATTGGCTGAATAGGAGTACTACAACTTTCTGGACGGGTATTCAGGGAATAACAAGATAACCATAGCACTTGAGGACTAGGATAAGACCACCATCACCTGCCCTTATGGTACTTGTGTATTCAGATGGATGCCCTTCGGTCTTTGCAATGCACCAGCGACTTTCCAATGATGCATAATGACTATCTTCTACGATATAGTGGAATACTTTGTCGAGGTATTTATGGATGATTTTTCCATTTTTGGTAATACATTTGACATGTGCTTGCAGAACTTAGATATGGTCCTGGCCCGCTGTGAAGAGACCGACCTTATTTTAAATTGAGAGAAGTGCCATTTTTTGGCCAATGAAGGTACCGTCCTTGGTCATAAGGTGTCACACAGTGTACTTGAGGTAGACAGAGACAAGGTAGAGGTCGTTGAAAAGCTCCCGTATTTGATGTCAACTAAGGAGGTAAGGATCTTTCTTAGGTACATAGTATTTTACAGATGATTTATTAAAGACTTGTCAAAGTTAGCAGGTCCAATGTGCAAATTGTTGGGCAAAAAGGCCAAGTTTGATTTTGGGCCTGACTATCAGAATGCATTTGATTCTTGAAGAAGAAATTAACGGAGGCACCCATTTTAATTCCTCCTGATTGGGCATTACCATTTGAGCTGATGTGTGATGCGAGTGATGTGGCTGTTGGAGTGGTATTGGGGCAGCACAAAGATAAGGTATTTCACTTTATCTATTATGTGAAAATCTTAGATGTATCCCAGGAGAATTAACTTTCATGGAGAAGGAAATGCTAGCCCTTGTGTACGCATTTGATAAATTCAGATCATACTTGGTGGGTACAAAGGTTATTGTTCATGCTGCCATCCGGTATTTGTTTAATAAGAAGGATGTGGAGCAAAGTTTGATTTGGTGGATTCTTCAGCTATAATAGTTTGATCTAGAAATTCATGATAGAAATGGAGCTGAAAATCAAGTGGTAGATTATTTTTCGAGACTTGAGAGTCATGATCATGTAGTTGATGATACGTTTTGTATTCGAGAGGATTTTCCCGATGAGCAGCTATTGGCAGTGGATGTAGCTGAAATTCCATGGTATGCTGACTTAGTAAACTTATTAGTAGCTGGTGTCTATCCTCCAGAGTCCACTAGTCAACAGAAGAAGAAGTTGTTACATGATTCGTGTATTTATGTATGGGATGAGCCATTTCTTTTTAAGCAGGGTGCTGATCAAATAATCAGAAGATGTGTTTCAGGAGATGAATCTAAAAAGATACTTGAAAGTTGTCATTCCACACCTTATGGAGGTCATCATGGTGGAGAGAGGATATCTCAAGAAGGTAATGCTGTCTGTTTTTTTTGGACAATACTAAGAGATGCTGTGAATTATGTTCAAAGTTATGACCAGTGCTAGAGAATGGGCACAATATCAAGGTGTCATAAAATGCCCTTGAATAATATTCTGGAAGTGGATATCTTTGGCGTGTGGGGAATAGGCTTCATAGGGCCATTTCCACCATCCCATGGCAATTTGTATATTTTGGTGGCTGTTGATTATGTGTCTAAATGGGTGGAAGACTTTTCTCTCCCACAAATGATGCAAGAGTTGCTCTTATTTTGGCACACCAAGAGTGGTTATCAGTGATGGAGGTACGCACTTTGTGAACACTTGGTTTAAAATTTTTTTAGCCAATATGGTGTTAGGCACAAGGTGGCCATAAGCGTATCATCCACAAACAAGTGGCCAATTTGAGGTGTCTAATCGTGAGATCGAGCAGATATTGCAAAAAACAGTCAATGGACAGCATAAGGATCGATCGGAGAAGCTGGATAATGCACTATTGGGAGTAAATTTCCTAGATGATCATCCATGTTTGGGAAATTGCCTACAAATACCATTTTTCTTTCATTTAGGACAAAAATATCACTCAACTCTTTCTATTTTTCTTAAAATACACTTAACACCTCAAAAACCTTCTCTCTCCTACTTGAAATTTCATGCCATTAAAATTTCTTTCTTTTATTGATAAATAGATCTATTTAACTTATAAAACTTATTTAACTAAAGTTTTATCCTAATTCTTTTTTTTAAATTACACATGATATACTAATCATTGGAGATTAATTTAATTACACCAAAAACTTGAATTATTTTATTTGATAAGTACTTTTCAAAGTTTCTTGTATTTAATTATTTATTTCACCACTTAATAATATTTACAATTCAAGTACTTATAAAAATTGGTACTCGTTTAATTTTTTTGTTATTTATTTTATATATTAAAGATTCTTAAAATGTAAAAGAAATAAAAACGATGAATTTCATATTTTAGACATTAAATTTGTTATTTATATGAGAATAAAAGAATAAAATCCACTTTTCTGGATTATACAAAAGAATTTTTGGATTAATATAATCCAAAGATATTATATTTCCTTCAAATATAGAGTAATGGAGAATAAAAGAATATAATTTTTTATTTAAAAACATTGATGGCAAACCTATGGTATTTTTTGTTGCCAAACAAAACTCAATAAGAAAATTTTAATATGTATTATTACCTAAAAAATTTGGACATAGATTGCTTACAATTTTTTATGCAACATAATTTTTGATAAATATATAGTGAAAAGATGATTTTTTTTCTTGTAGTTTTTTTACAAGTAATTGCCCATAAATAAATCAAGTAAATCCATAAGATAAGACATAAATTTAGAAAAAAAATTATTATTTTTAATTTAGTTTCTTCACTTTTTTTGTGATCATTATATTTATATTATATTTTATTATACAATTAAACACTAATTTATATCCATACTTCATTCTAAATCCATCAAAAGTAAAGAATAATTGTTGGAGTAATATTTTAAATATTCACTTGTAATAGTACTGAAGAAGGTATCATTTTGTTAATAAAAGGGCAGGCCGGTGCACTAAAGCTACCGCTATGCGCGGTGTCCGAGAAAGGGCCCTACCGTAAGGGTGTATCGTACGCAGCCTTACCTTGCATTTCTGCCAGAGACTGTTTTCAAGGCTTAACCCTTGACCTCCTAGTCACATGGCAGCAACTTTACCAGTTACTCCAAGGTATCATTTTGTTAATATTTCTTAAAAAATTTAATTTGTTTCAAGACTACATAATTTTTCTATCCTTCGAAAAAGGAGATTTTATTCTTTTATTCTCATATAAATAACAAAATTTATGTCTAAAATATGAAATCCATCATTTTATTTACATTCTAAGAATTTTTAGTATATAAAATAAATGACAAAAAAAACTATTGTACCAATTCATATAAGTATTTGTATTTTAATACTATTATTAAGTGGTGAAATAAATAAGTAAATAAAAGAAACTTTGAAGATTACCTATCAAATAAAATAACTCAAGCCTTTTGGTGTAATTAAATTAATCTTCAATGATTAATATATCATGTATGATTTTTTTTAAAAAAAGAATTAGGATAAAACTTTAGTTAAATAAGTTTGATAAGTTATATATTAATAAAAAAAGGAAAGAAATTTTAATGACATGACATTCCAAGTATGAGAGAGAGATTTTGAGATGTTAAGTATATTTTAAGGAAAAAAATGAAAATTTGGATGATATTCTAGTCCTAAATAAAACAAAAGTGATATTTGTAGGCAATTTCTCAAACATGGGTGACCATTCAGGGAATTTACTTGCACTATTGGTGTATAGGACAACTTATCAAACGCCCATTGGGACCTTTCCTTATCGCTTGACATATGGAAATGCTTGCCATTTGCCTATAGAGCTTGAGCATCAAGCTTATTGGATAGTGAAGAAATAGAATCCCGATATGAAATCTGCTGAAGAGAAGAGATTGTTAAAATTAAATGAACTTGATGAGTTCCGCTTACATGCCTATGAGAATGCAAAATAGTATAAAGAAAAGACCAAAATATGGCATGATAAATATATTCTGACTCGAGCTTTTAAGCCTAGACAACTTGTGTTGTTATTTAATTCAAGATTGAAGTTGTTTCCAGGTAAAATGAGGTCCAAGTGGTCTGGACTATTTGAAGTGGTGCAAATGACTTCTTATGGAGCTGTAGAACTATGGACCAAGTACAAGACTGAAAAATTCATGGTAATGGACAAAGAGTGAAGCATTATTGGGTAGATTGTGGGGATTAGCACAATACATCCATCACCTTTTCAAATGAATGAAATTGAGTTAGGTCGTGCCACGACTTTAACTAAGGCGTTGCATGGGAGGCAACCCACGAATGTAATGTAATAGTGTATTTATTCCTTAGTTATGTAAAGAAAAAAAAAGAAAAAAAAATATATAGAAAAGAAATGGAAAATACAAAAAGATGTTTCGTGCCACAACCGAAACTAAGACACTGAGTGGGAGGCAACCCACTTTTTCTTACGTTATTTTGCTGTTTTTATTTATTTTGAAGGAATGATAAACTCATTAGCATGAGGGAGAACGAGAAGTAAGTGGAATTTTTGTCAAAGGAAAGCTCTCAGGTAAGTAAAATATGCACTAAGGTGATGTATGAGGATGGGAAGCAAAATGGGGGACAAAATATCCCCCCAAACATGCAATTTCCAGTATGTGTATGCGATAGGCCCGTGATGTGAGGCCCAATTCAGTGACATAGTATGGGCTACGTGAGGCCTAAACCAGTGGACTAGCATGGGTGACGCGGAGTGCGTTAAGCCCCACGATGCGAAGGCTTTCACGCGGGCTATGCCCCGCAACATAAACCCCATATCAAGTCGGGTTAACATCTTAAAACCAGTCCCCTTGTCCTCTTTTCCCTTTAAATACTCCCTTAGTCCCTAATTCCCCTCTCCCATTGTAACCCTAGCCGCGCCGCTCCTATTTCCTAAGCTAAATACATTTTTCTTTTTTGTGTTAATTTCAATCAAACAACAATAAGCCTTTCCATCATCTTCCTCAAGACAATTAAGGTAAGTATTCATGACATTATTCCTTTGGCTTAGTTAGGTGCAAGAAGTTAATTTGTTTTACGCACAATTGGAATATGAACTTGATGTGCTTGATAAGTAGTAAAATGATTTTGATTTCATAGAGAATGTTTGTGCAATAAAACAATGTTGTTATGCTACATGTGCTTTGCTTGTTCCATTGTTGTTGAAATAGATTAATGCCATGAGTTGTTAGTGGAATAATACACTATTGGTGTATAGACAACCTATCAAACGCCCATTGGGACCTTTCCTTATCGCTTGACATATGGAAAGGCTTGCCATTTGCCTATAAAGCTTGAGCATCAAGCTTATTGGGTAGTGAAGAAATTGAATCTCCATATGAAGGCTGCTCGAGAGAAGAGATTGTTAAAATTAAATAAACTTGATGAGTTCCGCTTACATGTCAATGAGAATACAAAATAGTATAAAGAAAAGACCAAAAGATGGCATGATAAGCATATTCTGACTCGAGCTTTTGAGCCTAGACAACTTGTGTTGTTATTCAATTCAAGATTGAAGTTGTTTCCAGGTAAAATAAGGTCTAAGTGGTCTGGACCATTTGAAGTGGTGCGAATGACTTCTTATGGAGCTGTAGAACTATGGACCAAGTACAAGACTGAAAAATTCATGGTGATGGACAAAGAGTGAAGCATTATTGGGTAGATTGTGGGGATCAGCACAATACATCCATCACCTTTACAAATGAATGAAGTTGAGTTAGGTCGTGCCACGACTTTAACTAAGGCGTTGCATGGGAGGCAACCCACAAATGTAATTTTTTAATAGTGTAGTTATTCCTTAGTTATGTGAAGAAAAAAAAGACAAAAAGAATATATAGAAAAGAAATGGAAAATACAAAAAGATGTGTCGTGTCACGACCGAAACTAAGACGCTGAGTGGGAGGCAACCCACTTTTTCTTACGTTATTTTGTTGTTTTTGTTTATTTTGAAGGAATGATAAACTCATTAGCATGAGGGAGAACGAGAAGTAAGTGGAATTTTTGTCAAATGAAAGCTCTCAGATAAGTAAAATATGCACTAAGGTGATGTATGAGGATGTGAAGCAAAATGGGGGATAAAATATCCCTCCAAACATGCAATTTCCAGTATATGTGTGCGATAGGCCCGTGATGCGAGGCCCAATTCAGTGACATAGCATGGGCTACGTGAGGCCTAAACCCGTGGACTAGCATGGGTGATGCGGAGGCAAGCCCGTACGTTAAGCCCCACGATGCAAACGCTTTCACACGCGCTATGCCCCGCAACATAGACCACACATCAAGTCGGGTTAACATCTTAAAACCGGTCCACTTGTCCTTTTTTCCCTTTAAATACTCCCTCATTCCCCAATTCCCCTCTCCCATTGTAACCCTAGCCGCGCCGCTCCTATTCCCTTAAGCTAAATACACTCTTCTTTTTTGTGTTAATTTCAATCAAACAACAAGAAGCCTTTCCATCATCTTCCTCAAGAAAATTAAGGTAAGTATTCATGACATTATTCCTTTGGCTTAGTTAGGTGCAAAAAGTGCATTTATTTTACGCACGATTGGAATATGAACTTGATGTGCTTGATAATTAGTAAAATGATTTTGATTTCATAGAGAATTTTTGTGCTATAAAATAATGTTGTTATGCTACATGTGCTTTGCTTGTTCCATTGTTGTTGAAATAGATTAATGCCATGAGTTGTTAGTGGAATAATACACTATTGGTGTATAGACAACCTAGCAAACGCCTAATGGGACCTTTCCTTATCGCTTGACATATGGAAAGGCTTGCCATTTGCCTATAGAGCTTGAGCATCAATCTTATTGGGTAGTGAAGAAATTGAATCTCGATATGAAGACTGCTCGAGAGAAGAGATTGTTAAAATTAAATAAACTTGATGAGTTTCACTTACATGCCTATGAGAATGCAAAATAGTATAAAGAAAAGACCAAAATATGGCATGATAAACATATTCTGACTCGAGCTTTTGAGCCTAGACAACTTATGTTGTTATTCAATTCAAGATTGAAGTTGTTTCCAGGTAAAATAAGGTCCAAGTGGTCTGGACCATTTGAAGAGGTGCGAATGACTTCTTATGGAGCTGTAGAACTATGGACCAAGTACAAGACTGAAAAATTCATGGTGATGGACAAAGAGTGAAGCATTATTGGGTAGATCATGGGGATCAACACAATACGTCCATCACCTTTGCAAATGAATGAAGTTGAGTTAGCTCGTGCCACGACTTTAACTAAGGCGTTGCATGGGAGGCAACCCACGAATGTAATGTAATAGTGTAGTTATTCCTTAGTTATGTGAAGAAAAAAAAGACAAAAAGAATATATAGAAAAGAAATGGAAAATACAAAAAGATGTGTCATGTCACAACTGAAACTAAGGCAATGAGTGGAATGCAACTCACTTTTTCTTACGTTATTTTGTTGTTTTTGTTTATTTTGAAGGAATGATAAACTCATTAGCATGAGGGAGAACGAGAAGTAAGTGGAATTTTTGTCAAAGGAAAGCTCTCAGGTAAGTAAAATATACACTAAGGTGATATATGAGGATGGGAAGCAAAATGGGGGATAAAATATCCCCCAAACATGCAATTTCTAGTATGTGTGCGCATAGGCTATGTGAGGCCTAAACCCGTGGACTAGCATGGGTGACATGGAGGCTAGCCCGTGCATTAAGCCCCACGATGCGAAGGCTTTCAGGCGCGCTATTCCCTACAACATAGACCACATATCAAGTCGGGTTAACATCTTAAAACCGGCCCCCTTGTCCTTTTTTCCCTTTAAATACTCCCTTAATCCCCAATTCCCCCCTCTTATTGTAACCCTAGTCGCGCCGCTCCGATTCCCTAAGCTAAATACACTCTTTTTTTCTGTGTTAGTTTCAATCAAACAACAAGAAGCCTTTCCATCATCTTCCTCAAGACAATTAAGGTAAGTATTCATGACATTATTCCCTTTTTCTTAGTTAGGTGCAAGAAGTGCATTTATTTTACGCACAATTGGAATATGAACTTGATGTACTTGATAAGTAGTAAATTGATTTTGATTTCATAGAGAATGTTTGTGCTATAAAATAATGTTGTTATGCTACATGTGCTTTGCTTGTTCCATTGTTGTTGAACTAGATTAATGCCATGAATTGTTAGTAGAATATAGCACATTTGGGTAGCATGCATGATTGAAAAATGTGTAGTGAAGGTGTGGGTTGAGTAGTGGCACTTAATTTATCATGTGGGGTGTACATTAAGAAAAAGGAAATTCTAAGTACCTTGGGTTTGTTAAGTTACACTACTATGATAGCAACTAAGTGTGGGGTGGTTTGTACATCTCCACACACTTAGTGGTTGCTACAATGTTGTGACACGTGTGCCATTGGTTTGCAATTATGCTTGAAATTATGCATGCACTTACGTAAAAGTGTTAAGTTAGGAATATGTATGAGTACATGTTGGTGTGGTTTTGTTGAAACAGTGAAATATGTATACCTAAAGTTGTTTTGATGAAGTGATTTGGATTATCAATGCCATAAGATTGAATGACAGTATAAATTACTGATTGCTTGGTAGCTGAGGTGTTGAGCTTATGCAAAATGTATATTGAATAGGGGAAGTCTGAGTACCCTAGTTCTCATACTTACATACCTGTACTAGCAACTAAGTGCGGGGTGTCTTCAACCCTTTCTCACACTTAGTGTTTTCTAGTTCAAACTAGGTGCATTGTTTGATGTGTTTGCTGAATGTTATGGTTAACAGGTGATATGTCTAGTCGTCAACAAAAGGGTAAGACCTTGGCTGGACCTTCTGAGCTGGCACGCAAAAAAAATAAGCAAATTGGTCGTGTACCCCGACCTTCGGCTATCCCACACAGGCAAGCTATGAAGTAAACACTAGATGGGTTGTAGAGGCTGGAATGAAGTGGTATGGAAAGTACAATGAGTCTTCTAAGTATTTTGCAGATCAATTCATTGATCGAGCCTGAGAGAGTTTCCCAGCATAGTGCGCCAAATAGAAGAGCTACACATGAACTTCTTATTTAAGCAGCCCCATGAGTGAAATTTGAACCTTGTTACGGAGTTTTACGCAATCTGTGACCCACAGGAGAGGGACTCAGAGGTCAAGATACGAGTCCAGGTGGTCACTTTCACTGCTTATTCTTTGAATGTCCTTCTGGGTACACTTGAGGTATATGTTGAGCCTTTGAAGCAGATGAACATCAAACCGCCTTATGCAGACATTCACCATTTTTTATGCAAGAACCACTCTACAGCTAGATGGACACATCATAAGGACATTGGCATTCACCTCACATTCCCTAATAATCAGATAAACAGGGAGACCAGTATGTGGGCAAGGATTATCTACCATTGTCTCATACCTGGGGCACACATGACTGAGGTGACACGTGATAAGGTATGTCTTATTTATGCCTTAATATGTGATGATATTGATGTAAATATAGGTGTTGTCATCTTTTCAAATATGAGGAAGGTGAGGTTCCATCAGCAACGAAGGTATGGCTTTCGTGGTTTGCTGACGCGGTTTCTGAGAGATCTTGGTGTAGAGGAGGAGGACCTCAATTATAGGTCGGTGGTGGACACTCGTCCGATAGATGTCCCCCATAATAAGGGGATCAGTAGGACTCATGGTCCAATATTTACAATGCTCGAGCGTCTGGCTCAGAATGACGAAATCACAGCTTAGATATATAGGTTACAGCTGCTTCAGTTGAGGATGGGGGGATGCCCAGCTACACAGCATGAGATTCTGGCTGTTGAGATTGACTATCCTCTCGGTCATCATGTTAGGACCATGCTGCGGATTAGACCAGACTTTATAGAGTCGGTAGATGATGATGTGCCCACTAACAAAGAGCATCATCTGCGTGATTCAACTTTGGAGTCAGATGAGGAGGAGGATGTCGATGACTCAAACTTGGAAGCTGAGGCCTATGGTCCAAATTCTAATGATGACATAGATGAGATGTGACTAGAGAGTTGGTCCCCACCTCATACTTGGTTTGCTTTGCAAGCACTGAGACAGTGCTTCATTTTAAGTGTGGGGTGGTGGTATCTCATTCCTTGTACTCTTATTGTTTTTATTTTGTTAGCTATATTGATTTTGTTTTATTTGGTTGTGTGTTGGATTCATTCATTCTAACTATCCTGAACTATGATTTGTAATAGTTAATATTGATGAGATTTGCTTATTAGTTATGTTGCTTAGTAGTTACTTTTGTTTAAAAGTAGGAGTAAAATTTTTCTTTTTGCCCTCAAGGCAATTTTTAATAAGTTTTCATAATTAGGTGTCTCCCCTATGAGGATGGATGACGACCATCTTAAGGGGAGTTAGTTGTAGGAAATAAAGAAGTGGAAAGAACCGAATCACAATCTTAAGGAGAAATGCTTTGTGTTGGGACATGCGGTTGCTTGACTTGTAACATACTTGTTTTGAAATATAAGCATGTCATAACTTAAAAAGGGAGCTAGTTTTAGAGACTTAATATCAATAGGTGTAATTTTTCGGTTTGTTGTCTTAAATCTAAATTTTTCAAAGTGCGAGATCGGAAACCATTGGGATCTGACTTTAATCTAGCATGCACCAAGAGTGAGAGAGGTGTTAAATTATTCTACATGTATAGTGATGTCTAGAACTTGCCTGGTGTGTTTACAAAGCGAAATGAAAAATGTTGGGTTTAGGAAATGATGTAGGCATTTTTGTTGATAGCCATATTTTTAGACCTCATTTACCTACCCTTGTGCATATTCCTAGTTAGCCCCGTTAAGCCTATAGCTTATTTTCTATGGTAGTCTCATAAATAGCCCAGTCCCATATTGTTCTTTAACCGTAATTTGATTCAAAACTCCTAAGCGCTTTAGTTGAAATTTATTAGAGTTGAGGAGTAGGAATTTGAATAAGGATTATGGTGAAATTAAAGCTCTTAAGGAAATTAGATGGCTATTGAGATCGGAAATTGATATTTGTGGTGGTTAAGAGTATGAAATAAAGAAAAGAAAAAAATGATGAAAGAGAAAAAAAAATGGTGATTAGATGACACTCCCAACATAGTGTATGTAATAAAGTTTAAAAAGATAGGGCCAAAGTAGGAGAAGAAAGGAAGGTAGTGAGTAAATAATTTGATTGTTAATCTGATGCTTTAAATGTTAATGTGATGTACTAAAGCTCTTAGGGAGACTAGCCACTATTTACCCAAATAGTTCCTACCCGTCCCTTAGCCTACATTACAACCATAAAAAGACCTAGTTGATCCTTCATCCCAACATTAGACTATTAGTGAACTAGTATACTAAGGGCAAGCTTATGGTTCATTATTTATCATGTATAAATTCTTCGTTGAGAATGAGCGAAGTAGTTGTTGATATTCTCATGCTATCATATAAACTGTAAGATTGTGGAGTGAATGTGGGAATTTTCTTGTTGTGATGCATGTGGATGATAGGCAGGTGACTTATAGTTTCTTGATTGAGTAATTTGACTGAGTTTGCCAACAAATTGGAAGTTCACCTTTGAGGTAAGGATATTTGAAAAGAATAATTCCGTATTTATAGAAGTGAATTGACATGCTTGGCTAGAAAGTCATGTCTGGCTTATGTGTTCCTAACACAAGTATTCTGCTTAGGTTGTAAGGTTAAGCTTAATTAGGTATAGTATTTGCTTGAAGTTGTTCGAGGATGAACAAGATTCTAAGTGGGGGGTGGTGATCTTGAACATATTTATGTCCAAGCATCACTATTTACCCATAATAGAACTTGTTCTACGAGCTAAAATGTGTTATTCTTATTGTATTTGATATGTAATTGAATGATTTAGCTAACAGACATGATTAGTGATGCAGGGTGAATTTTTGATGAAATTGGATGCAGAAGCATGTATTTGAAGGCAGAAGCAAGTAAAGAAGTAATTAGCTGAGAAGGAATGATCCATGTGGCGTGGAGGCTATTCCCCCAGGCCATGCCTCGCGTCACCTTATGTATTTTGGTATCCAAATGCAATTTTCAGTGAGGGTCCGCGGCTGCCCCACGGAGCAGACCCTGTTCCTTTGAACTACGCAGTGCGGTACGGACCTCATTCCCATGTATTGACCCATGTGACACGGCACCCATTCTCATGCAGTGACCTCCGCGACTGGGCTAAAAATTTTCCACTATAAAAGGAATACTTCAACACAATTAAGACTACTTTTGAAACGTAGAATAGAGGCAAAAACACTTTCAATACTTCTCTTAGGATTCTTTGAACTTCATTATTCCAAGATTACTTTTTGGTATGACTAATTATTCGTT
Source organism: Capsicum chinense (assembly GCA_026120095.1). NCBI lineage: Eukaryota > Viridiplantae > Streptophyta > Magnoliopsida > Solanales > Solanaceae > Capsicum > Capsicum chinense. The sequence continues at coordinate 94,076,689 of JAPEIP010000008.1, read as the reverse complement.
TTTGATGTTAAATTCGAACATGAGTGGCTAAACACCCTTATTCTGGGGTTGAGGCCGAAAACGTGATTACACTTTGATATTATTTCTCGTAGTTTATTGTTGAAATATTGTATGGGTTATTCTTAATCTCTTGTGCTTACTATATTGATGATTGGCCACCATTAAAATACATCTTTATTCCTTTGTGAATTCGAGAGAAGAATCATAGATTAGAACGAAGAGTTTAAGGAGAAAGGTTCATATTCTTGAATAAAATAAGGGATTTGAATTAGTGTCTAGGATAGAGATATACCTGGAAGCCTTGTTTGGTTCACTTGCAAGATGAGATCTTAATGTATCTAATTGATTTATTGCATCCCCGCTCAACGATGTAGTTGTAATGTCCAGTTAGGTAGAAGATTAGAGAATCGAGAGACCATGATCATACTCTAAACCCTGCGAATCAATAACCCTATACTCAACTAAGCTACAATAAGAATAGAAAATTGTAAGATTGTTAAAAGTGCCTCAACCCTGGAATTCACACTAGTATTGTTTACAACCCTGCTCACGTTGCTATTGTTGCATATTGTTATTTCTTTATTAATTATATTTTTACTTGAAACTTCCAATCATCTTGATACTTTGAAACACTTAGTACATTCTTGTCTTAAAATAAAGTTGGTTGAATTGTTAGTTACGTAGTCCTCGTGGGTACGATATCCAACTATCTTAGTCACTATATTACTTGTATGATCGCCTGCACTTACGTGTGTGTTAGACCGTAACAGTGCCCAACGGAAAAAAACTAGGGCGGATGAAACCCTTATCAAGAAGATCATTCAATTGCTCCTTTAGTTTCTTTAGTTCAGCCGGAGCCATCCTATAAGGAGGAATGAAAATTGAACGAGTATCCGATAGAAGGTCAATCCCAAAATTTATTTCTTGATTGGGAGGAATTCCAGGAAGATCGAGAAAAACTTCAGAAAATTTATTAACCATAAGGACAAATTGCGAAGAGGGACTCTCAAAGTTAGAATCTACAACAACGTTTTAATCCTACTACCACTCCTGGAAAGTGTGGCTTAAAATAGCAAAAAATGTGTCCTTTGATCAAAGGTTACACTTTCAAACTTTAGGCAACACTTTAGAGGGTGGCCTAACGAAGCATAACCTTTGATCAAAGGACACACTTTTCAAAGGTCGTCATATCAGCTACATTTAAAAAGCGTGGCCATTAAAGTGTAAAGGTCACCCTTTGTAACTTGTCATTGGCAACACTTTTATTTGATAAAGCTACACTTTTAAGTGTTGCTTTTACTTTGTTATTAGGCATACTTTACAAGCGTAGCCTTATATAGCATCTCTATAACACTTAAAAAAACTAAGCCTTTTTTTTATTACTGTCCACACTTCAAAAGTGTAGCCTTTTATACATCCTCTAGGACAACATTTATAAAGTATAAGCATGTTATAGGTACACGCCACAACTTAATTAATAAACCACATTTTTAAATTGTTACAATATTGTCTAAAATTTGATAGTTCAAGCCACATTATACAGCAATGACTATAGACCTAAAAATAATTATTTTGATTCAAACATATACATCACTAACCACATTACAAGTATACATACATATATATAATCTCACGCACCAATTAGCTAATAAATGATTCAAATACATAGATTTGCAATGAACTTCAAAAAAACATGTCTTTTCCTACACATACTAATTAGAAAACATTTTAAAGATTTGTACTAAGTTCCACACAAAACAAAATATGTTTAAACATATATCAGAATATAGCTCAAAAAGTTCATCATTCGCTTCAATCTAGATTGACTTTACTTGTGGTGGCCAACACTAAAATTTGATCACCCGCAGTTTTCCTACACACTCAAAATTAATAAACAGTTAGAAAAAATTATGCTCGATAAATATTCAAATATTTTTCCTATTTGGAATGAGGTTTAAGTTTGGACAAATAAATAAACAGCTAGAAAAAACTCAAGCCAGCTCCAGATATATCATTCTAGAAGTATAATAGGCAATAAGATGTGGAGAAAGGCATGATCACACAAAGGAATTAATATCTTGGAATGATATTGTTTCATAAAAGGAAGTAGAGAGCTCTATAATACCTGGTATTGTTTCCCATGAAGAATCTTGAAATGAGCTATCATACAAATTCAATGGAACGTTGCAAGGTCCAAGAGCCAGCCAGAATTTCCATATGCCAGACACAGATTTAACGAAAGGTAAATCCTTAACCCAAAAAAAAAAGCACAATAAAGATCTCTAGAAACAACATCATCATCCCAAACTGTTAATTTTGATATCAATAGATCCACTTTGTTGCGCTCTTTCCAGTATCTCAGAGATCCTGAATAGCACCAGAGTGCCATTAAAAGTTACGCAATAGGAGCATCAGAAACAAATAATTCAGTGAGCACCCAAGGGTAACAATCAAGTCTGTCCAGTCAAAAGATAAGACAAAACATATGGTGTTTAAATTTCGTCAACTACCAAACTTTTACAGGCCAACATCAATATTAAACTTAATCAAGCTTCCCAACAATAATCCCAGGGTTGCAGTAGGGTCCTACTTGATAATAAAATGGAGAGGGTGTTGTAAGAACTATGACAGTGTACAATCTTCTGAAGAATACCATCAAGAGCAGAATATTTCTACAAATACAATGAAGATGGAGAAACATAAGACTTGGTAAAGTGCAAGGAGTCGGGAAGAACCAAAGACCCTGCTAGCTTAGGTAAGTATAATATGTGGTGTGATCTTTCACTCTAATAAATTAATTGCTAAAACAATTCTTGACAAATAACAAAGCTTTGGATGTGTGTAGCTTCGAATTGATCTTCATGGCTTCTAGTGAAAGACTACTTATCGGTTACTCATGGATTATGTGGGTATTAGCAGGTTACAACAAGCAAACTCGCCATTCAACCAAACTCGCCCAGTAGCATCCTGCTTATAACATATGGTGCATTTTTGTTCTACACATTTTTAAGACCACAAGATTTAAAAGAGTTATTTACTCTTTTAAATTATGTGCCAAATTAAAATTAGACAAACAGTCTGAAATGGACACATGATGGCCGATGAAAAATATCATTTTATATAACTACTGCTATTGTAGTTATTATAATCTTGTTGTATAGTAACAATAAGACAATGTAACATACTGTAGCAATTTCATACACCAAGACATACTCAAATTTGCAGATATGAACACATACCCAGATTCTGTTTCAAATGGTGCCTCAACGAGGCCGACTTCAAGAAGTATCAATAAAGAATCAAAGCAGCATAGACATGACGTATTTGGAGATTTTGGACTTGAGTGAGGGCCCATTCATCTTTCACGTTCAACTTGTCTTCCCGTCCTTTTTGCTTAACCATTTAGAGTACTTCAACTTTTTGTATAGACTCGAGTTCCCAGTCCTTATGGGGCCATATCTCGAGCCTTCCATTGTACATGCAATTCGAGAGCTTAAGAACCAAATGCACTCCTATTTCAGAGAACACTATTAAGATGTACATAACATCCTCTAAAACCTTTGGACACTCCAGCTTTCTCAGCTCAGAAATTCTCCTGGAATTTCAACATATTCAAAAATTAGTGAAAGGTATACATCTACGTGAGACTTAGTAACTATCAGGCAATCGAACAATGCATTTAAGCAGATAATCCGACCATCATAGTGCAGAAACCTGCATATATATATATATATATATATATAGCAGATAATCCGACCATCATAGTGCAGAAACCTGCATTCATTTATCTACAATTTTGATAATTAGCCCGATAAATTAGGCACCTAAGCATATCTTAGGCATTTTAATCCACATAACAATTGATTCCTGTGAAGTCTAATGATGTAAAGATAGTTTCTCGTTTCCTCCTATAATCGAAGGCTTTTATCAAGACAGTTTGTAGTATATACAGCAAGCAAAGTCCAGCTTCTTCAAACACTACTTGACAATGTGATATAGCAGTAAATATGCTTCTTTTGTAATGGTTTTACCTCAAGCTGAGAAGTTCCCGGAAGTATAGTTGACATTATCTTTTTCAAGAATCAAACGAGTTAACTTATGTTATCATTGGTAACATCTAGTCAAGCTTCAGCCGATCCTTCCCATGCAACAATCGGCAATTTCCTCTATCTCAATTTACGTGAAAGAATTAGCATTTTACGCAATGTCTAAAATTCTCTTGAAGCTTCGCAATAAACCATATATTTCGATAACAAACTCCACTCTTACTAAGTACCATAAAATTCAGACACACAAATATGAAGAAACTTCATAAATCTAAGGACCTATATAACAAGACTAGTGAATGCACTACACACCAAAATTCGTGAGGAAAAGTATATTAAGTCCTTCACCACATCAATAGAGCCCTCAAAAATGCAACTCTTTTCCTGTTAATAACTTCTACACTATCATTATGCCTTTTTTTAGATAAGTAATATTACTTATTTATTGATAGTTACTTGAAATTATCACGTGATATCAGTTAAACTCTACAAGAGTAAGGTTAAGCTCACCTACGACAATAATTCATTCTACATACAAAGTCTCACATCACCAACTGTACATAGAGTAATAACATGCTATGACCTGTTAAATTGGATTCGTAACTGGACTCTTACTACTTCCACACTATCAGTATGCCTCAATCATTCAGGTTAATAGTCTCAGTTATTGTGGGCAATTACTTGAAAATTGAAATTGTTAGAGTGGGTAAAAGTCTCACATTGGTTGGGGAATGGACTAGTCGTTTGCTTATATGGACTTGGGTAATCCTCACCTCTTGAGCTAGCTTTTGAGGTTGAGTTAGGCCCAAGGTCCATTTTTTTATCATGGTATCAAAGCCAGGTCCATTGCCGTTTTGGGCTCTCGGTCCACGCGCCAGTGCCAGTTGGACTTGGGCGTGAGGGGGTGTTAGAGTGGGTAAAAGTCTCACATTAGTTGGGGAATGGATTAGTAGTTTGCTTATATGGACTTGGGTAATCCTCACCTCTTGAGCTAGCTTTTGAGATTGAGTTAGGCCAAGGTCCATTTCTTTATCATGGTATCAAAGCCAGGTCCATTAACGTTTTGGGCTCTCGGTCCATGCGCCAGTACCAGTTGGGCTTGGGCGTGAGGGGGTGTTAGAGTGGGTAAAAGTCTCACATTAGTTGGGGAATGGACTAGTAGTTTGCTTATATAGACTTGGGTAATCCTCACCTCTTGAGCTAGCTTGCGCACATTACTTAGACGGGTTCTAGAAGGGCATATAGGAAGGGATGGAGGTTGAGTTAGGCCCAAGGTCCATTTATTTATCAGAAATTATCTCTTATGTCAGCTGATTGAGCACAAACTCTTTCAAACAGGTAGCTTACGAGTTAAACTCGACAAGAGTAAGGTTAAGTTGACCTACAACGACAGGTAATTCCATATATTAAGCTATAAATTAAAGCCATAATCCCCTATTAAATTGCAACTATGGTCAGTATATATAACTTGAACTCTTATGACGATACATGAGCACAACTTATGCCTATGCCACTAGGCACAACAATGCAGACAGTAACTTGAAATTGTCTCTCAAACGACCTCATGGTGTAAAAACATCTCTCTTAGGTGATCTGATAGTGTAAACTCATTAGTATCTATAAGTTAAACTCGATAGGAGTAAGGTTAAGTTGATGACCTACAACATCAGACAATTCTACATTTTGCGCTAATGAACTCAATCACATCAGCGAATTCTACACGAAGAATCATTTCTCTGGGCTGGGCCTCTTCTCATAAGTCTGCTTAACATAAAAATTACAAACTAAGGGGAAATGTCAAAGAGTACTACTCTTAATGAAAATATGGACTGAATCATGAAATATATTACCTACATCAAGTTTAATATAATAATTGGATTTCCATATCTTTGAACAAGATCTTCAAAGAGAAATTTGGTGGCTTCAAACAAAAAGTCCTTCCTAGACACTAAAGGGTAAGAGAGACAATGGAAATTGAGCATATGGATAGTACTAAAAATCTTAAAGAGTCTTTGGGTTAGCGCAAAGTTTCTTGTGACCAAAAAAGAGGTATTGAACCACGGTTTTGCACAACTGCGCTTACCCCAAAAGCGGATCCTTCAGGTTCATCTTCGAACACAATCTGTTCTGTCTCAACATCATTTTCTATGCAAACCTTAACATTACTCCTCTTTTTAAATATCAGCATGAATTAAAAGAAAAATAAACTCAACAATGAAAATGGTTACGTACTTACTGATGTTGAGGTCACTATGTATTTCACAAGTATCACACTAAGCATTCACAGTGGCGGATGTACACGTATTCCAGGGGGTTCATCCGAACTCCCTTCGACTAGTCCATATATGTACCACTGAACCCCCTCACTGAAAATCCTGGATCCGCCCTTGAGCATTCACATGAAAAGTAATTTAAAAAACCTAAGAGGGAAGTGAACTTTCATCATAATTTGTTCTTACCTTGTTCCAGGCCACTTGCCAGAACTTAAAATAGCAAACAAAGATGGCGTATGTGTTTTAACTACTGTGTTGTTGACACATATGTGACTACCTGTTCCACTGATGTGTAGCACTGATAGGAGTAGATATGCAGTTAGTTAGTTAGTTGTATATTGCTGAGTCAACCGTATAAGGGGTTGAAAGTTGTTAGAGGTTGTTAGACAATGTTTAGTTAGGTGCAATGAGGTGTCAAATAGAATATTCTAGAAGGAGGTAGTTATTAGATATTTTGTATATCTTTC
>JAPEIP010000008.1:94058414-94069803 GCA_026120095.1 Capsicum chinense | reverse complement strand
TTCCACTGATGTGTAGCACTGATAGGAGTAGATATGCAGTTAGTTAGTTAGTTGTATATTGCTGAGTCAACCGTATAAGGGGTTGAAAGTTGTTAGAGGTTGTTAGACAATGTTTAGTTAGGTGCAATGAGGTGTCAAATAGAATATTCTAGAAGGAGGTAGTTATTAGATATTTTGTATATCTTTCATAGCCTAATATAAGGTACAATATCAGATTGTAACACGTGATTTTGATGATGAATAAAGCTTACAACTTCACTCTCTCATTTTTTCTTCCTTGTTCATGAATCATCAAGCTGTGATGCTTGATTTTCACATGGTATCAAAGCCAGGTTGGCTGATACAGAGAGTACTTTGATTTTTCTGCAAGTTTGGTTGATTTTATAGCTGAGCTTCTTCATTCATGACACCCAAAATTGATCAAAGTGATCCTTTGTTCATTGGTACTTCAGATAGTTCAAGTTCTGTACTCATTCCAATCAAATTGACTGGTTCAGAAAACTATAGTCTTTGTAGTCGATCCATGCGAATTGCTCTCTTAGGGAAGAGAAAGTATGGTTTTGTCACTAGATCCTGCAACAAGGAGTCATACAGAGTAGAATTTCATGATCAGTGGGAAACGAGTAATGCGATTGTCCTTTCATGGATCATGCATACGGTGAGTGAAAGCTTACTATCTGGGATCGTGTATGCTACAAATGCTTGTGCAGTCTGGAATGATTTGAAGGGGAGATATGACAAAGTGAATCGTGTGCGTATATATCAATTGCATCGTGAAATCAATATACATTCTCAAGATACTGATTCAATCTCAACTTATTTTACTAAGTTGAAAACCTTGTGGAGTGAGTATGATGTCCTGGTTCCAAATCCTAGATGTGATTGCCCTAAATCCAAAGAATACTCGGATCATATGTGTCAACTGAGACTTCTACAATTTTTGAGTGGCTTGAATGAGTCCTACGATCAAGCTAGGAGACAGATCTTACTTAAAAGAGTAACTCCAACTCTCATTCAAGCTTATTCCATGCTCATAGAGGATGAGATACAACACTCAGCTGTACACGACAGATCAGAACCTCTTGCTATGCAAGTGAATCGCAATTATGGTTATGGACAGGGAAACACAAATTACAAGAGTAGAAGGTGTGACTACTGTCAAATTTCAGGTCATACTAAAGAAAACTGCTACAAACAGATAAGATATCTAAATGATTGGAAAAACAAGAAGAAACAGGGTTGTGCTCCTCCAAATTTTAGGTCATATAACACTGGTAGCAAGTCTTCCCAAACTACAAGCATGGTAGCAGGACCAGTTGATACTGCCAGTTCCAGTCATGATGTCAATCCGGTACCACTGGCAAAACCACATACATTCACTGATGAAGCGTACAATCAAATCATGAACATGTTGAATAAGGATACCAAAGATATGAAACAAGTCAATATGACGGGTATTACTACTTGTTTCTTATCCAAGACTTGTACTGACAGTTGGATTGTAGATTCAGGGGCTACACATCATGTGTCTGCCAATAGATACTTGTTTAAAGATAGCAACAGCTTGGTTCCAAGACATTTGGACAAATTGCACCTTCCAACAGGAGATGAAGTCACAATTTATCACACAGAAGAAGCTTACATATTTACAGATGATGTGATCAAGGATGTTCTCTTTGTTCCAGATTTTAGACTAAATCTGTTGTCTGTTGCTAAGATGACCAAGGAACTGTCATGCTTTGTGTCTTTTTATCCTGATTTCTGCATATTTCAGGACCTCTTCAATAGCAAGGTGAAGGGGATTGGTAGACAAGAGAGTGGACTATATGTTCTTAAAGGAGAATGGAAAGATAATGTTGTTCAGGAAGGACCAAAACACAACAGGTTCACTGCAGAGGTTGTTGTTCCCAATTGCAGACTATGGCACCAAAGACTTGGGCACCCAGCTTCTCAGGTTTTAAGAGAATTAAACATTTTGATGAATCATAGTGATGTAAATATATTGAATAAATGTACTGTATGCCCACTAGCTAAACAAACAAGAATGCCATTTCCCACAAGTACTACTAGATGTTCTGCAGTTTTTGAACTTGTACACATGGATTTATGGGGTCCTTATAGAACACCTACATTTGATAATAAGTGTTTTTTCTTGACTATGGTGGATGACTATAGTAGATATACTTGGATTCATATGTTGCAGCTAAAATCTGAAACCATAGTAGCTATTAAGACATTTATATCCATAATCAAAACACAGTTTGGAGTGGTGATAAAAACCATTAGATCTGATAATGGGACTGAATTTGTCAATACTCAATGTCACACATTGTTCCAGTCTCTGGGTATTCTACATCAGACCAGCTGTCCTTACACTCCACAACAAAATGGAGTAGTGGAAAAGAAGCACAGACACATATTGAATATTGCTAGAGCTCTCAAGTTTCAATTCCATTTGCCCATCAAGTACTGGGGATTATGTGTAAAAGCTGCAGTATATATTATGAACAGGTTGCCAACCTCAGTCCTAAGTGGTAAGAGCCCATATCAGTTGCTATTTTCTAAAGATCCCAAGCTGTCTCATTTGAGGGTGTTTGGATGTCTGTGCTATATGACTGTTGTCCCTAGGGGTGACAAGTTCTCTAAAAGAGCTAAACCTGCTGTGCTAGTAGGATATTCAGCATCTCAAAAGGGTTACTTGTTACTGGACATCAACTCAAAAGGATTATTAGTGAGTAAGGATGTTGTGTTTTATGAAGATTCTTTTCCATTTGATCCATCACAAGTAAAATTACAACATGCAGATACTTCCAAAACTGATGAAGACACCAATGACTTCCTGGTCTCCACATATGATGAAGTTGGTGCTGATGTTCCTTTAGAGGACATTCATGTTTATGATGCAAATACTTGTGCTGATTGCCAAGATTCCTCTGATGCTGCAGTACCTGGTGCAACTTCACCTGGCCCCACTCATGAAGAAACATGTCAAGATAACCGTTCCCTGCTTCATCCCTCTTCAAGTAGACCAACGAGAACAAGCAAACCACCTGTGTGGATGCATGATTATGTTGACACTTCAAAATCCCAGAGATGCAAGTACCCCTTAGCCAACAGCCTATCTTACAGTAAATTAAAACCAGCATATCAGTGTAACTTGTCAAGGTTCTCTACTCTGACTGAGCCTCAACACTTCAAACAAGTTGTAAAGGATGAAAGATGGGTGGAAGCTATGAAGTTAGAAATTCAAGCATTAGAGGCAAACAACACATGGACCATTGTTAACCTGCCCAAAAGGAAGAACACTGTTGGTTCCAAATGGATATACAAGATTAAATATCTTGCAAATGGTAAAGTGGAAAGGTTCAAAGCAAGATTAGTTGCCAAGGGATATAGCCAACAAGAAGGGCTTGATTATCATGAGACATATTCACCAGTGGCAAAAATGGTTACTGTCAGGAGTGTGATTGTTGTAGCAGTATCTAAAGGATGGCCTCTCTATCAAATGGATGTCTATAATGCATTTTACAAAGGGATCTTGAAGAGGAGGTGTACATGGAGCTGCCAGAAGGTTTCAAAAGCCAGGGATAGCACAAGGTTGAAGGTTTCAAAAGCCAAGGAGCTCACAAGGTTTGCAAACTACTCAAATCCTTGTATGGCCTCAAACAGGCTTCCAGACAATAGAACCTGAAACTGACTCATGCCTTGCTTGATGCTGGATTCACTCAAAGTTCTCATGACTATTCTCTCTTCTTCCTACATCAAGGTGATGACACAGTGATAGTTCTTGTATATTTTGATGACCTGCTCCTTGCTGGAAGCAATGCTACTTTGATTGATGCAACAAAAGCCAAGTTGTAGCAACAGTTCAAGATGAAAGACAGACTTGGGGAATCTCAAATACTTCTTAGGTATTGAAGTTCTCAGATCATCTTCAGGGGTGATATTAAATCGAAGGAAATATTTCCTAGAATTAATTTCAGATACTGGCCTCAGTGGTTCAAAACCTGCAATCACTCCCTTAGAATCCCATGTAAGGCTGACCTCACTTGAGTATGATCAAACCACAGGTGCACAAGGTGATGGTTTATTGTCTGATGCTTCTTATCAAAGACTAATAGGTAAACTCATGTATGCCACTATTACCAGACCAGATATCAGTTTTGCAGTCCACACTCAGCCAGTTTATGCAACATCCCAAGAGATCACACTGAGAGGCTGCTACCAGGGTATTTAGATACCTCAAAGGTTCTGTTAGTCAAGGAATCTGGTTACAGGCTAAACATTCTACCACTCTAACTTGTTGGTGTGACTCGGATTGGGCTACTTGTCCCACACCAGGAGATCAGTTACTGGTTATGCAGTTCATTTTGGTGAATCCTTGATTTCTTGAAAGTCCAAGAAACAACACACTGTTTCCAGGAGTTCTGCCGAAGCTGAGTACAGAAGCATGGCTTCGGCAGTTGCAGAGATAACTTGGTTATTTGGTTTGTTTCAGGAACTCAAGGTTCCCATTACCTTACCCATATCAGTCTTCTGTGATAGCAATTCAGCAATTCAGTTGGCCGACAATCCTGTGTTTCATGAGAGAACAAAACACATAGAGATTAACTGCCATTTCATAGGGACAAGATCAAAAGTGGACTGATACAAGCTGTACATGTTCACTCTCAGGACCAAGTGGCTGACCTTCTTACTAAAGGGCTAAGCCAAGCTCAACATGCTCATTTATTAGGCAAGCTTGGTGTGCTAAATATATTACACCCTGCAGCTTGAGGGGGCGTGTTTTGACTACTGTGAAAATCAAGCATCACTGCTCGATGATTCATTAACAAGGAAGAAGAAATGAGAGAGTGAAGTTGTAAGCTTTATTCATCATCAAAATCATGTGTTACAATCTGATATTGTACCTTATATAGGCTATGAAAGATATACAAAATATCTAATCACTACCTCCTTCTAGTTAATTCTATTTGACACCTGGTGTCCTGAAGATACCTCGTCTCTTTCAACATGTAAAAAATAACATCAGAACACCACTGTATACTTTCAGGAAATGAACTGGCAATGGGCTCTATGAACGACTTAGCTACAAAAAGCTCAACTATAAACATTCGAAGTGTACTCATCCCATGAACATCTGAGTGACTCGATCAACGTGAAATTCATTGAACAGCGAACACGTTACAAGGTGTATTGGTAAAATAGTATAGCAACTACCTCAACAACTTAGGACTTCTGACAAAATGCAAAATTTAATAGTAAGCAAATAGAAGAATATTAAAACAAAAAATAAAACAAAATAGATAACAGGTCTCATAAATATACAAAAAAATTAGAAGTGTTTTCATTGCATTATAATGCTTTCCTAAAAAGAACTATGGACAATTTACACTGGCATGCAGAATTGACTAAAGACCTGTTTTCATCCATAGAATAAGCCATATCGGAAAGCACAGTAGAATTTTGAACTGGGAGCATCTCGTTCTTAGTGATAGCGTAAATAGGATGACAGCATATCTTTCCAATTTTCCTTCTTTCCGTGATGACCAAAATGTAATAAGGTCCCGAAAACTTTATAAAACCTAGAACAAAAAAGGAAACATTAGTTGTATGACATATTATCACACATCTGTTAATGGATGACACTTTGAATGCAAAATATACCAATAATCCCATAGCAGCGGGAAACGAATTTAAGCCCTCCAGTGGACTTGTTTCTCTCGTGTATTCTATTTAGGAGGTCTATGCTTTCAGATTCTGAATGTGGTAGGATCTTCATGAGTGATTAGCTCTGAAGCTTCGAATCGATCAATCTTTAATACTTTCCAAAATGTTTTGGTCTTATCCCATCCTATCATGTAGAAGGTCCCATATAGAAATAAGTTAAATATAATCAAGCATTTAATATAATGACAAATCATATTTAATGACTATACAACTTCACATAATGACACGTTTGGGTCTAGGTCAGTAAGTTTAATCATTAATCGTTAAATTAAATCGAATGATGAATCAAATCAAATCGAGGGAAAAAACTAACTTATAATTTGGTTTGATTGGTTTGGCGTTGGTAAAATAAAACCAATCATTCTTAATTTGATTTGGTATTAGAAAAAATAAAATCAAACAGAACCGACTAATACATATATAATTTTAATTTTTTATACATAAAAAAATATTACTTATAATCTGTTGTCTAATTACTTTTATTATTTTTTTATATTCAGAAAATAGATATATATTCTTGGGTCTTTAATTATAGTATTTTTCCATGGAAAAAATACATAATGTAGCATACTTACGTATTAAATTATAAAAAATAATAACACTTTTATCAAATTACATTTTGTAGCATATGTATTTGTATGTATTTGTATTTTTGTAGCAATAGTTTACAAAAATACAAAATATATATTGATCATAAGAGCAGTGAAAATCATATGTATTTGTATTTTTGTAGCAACAGTTTGTAAAAATACAAGATACAACTTGCTATATTATGTAATTATGAAACTGTTGCTATGAAACTCATAATTAAGGGAATAAGTATGATAATTCTAAATTTTGCCCTTTTTTCATTAATAACAAATCAATACAAAACTCAATATTAATATAAAAATTTAAAACTCTTTAATTACTTCACTTTTTACATTTTACTTTTCAAGTTTTCGGAGAATTCTCGTTATTTCCTCATCTTACTTTCATCTTACTTTTCTCATTCATCAAGTTGTGATTTAGGTTCGTTTTTTTTTTTATGGAATTATGTTATAATTAATTACTTTATGGAGTTAAGTTTTTAATAAGTTGTCTTCAATTCTTCATTCTTTTGTATGCTCACATTTTATGTGAAGAAAACTTTCAGACAAGCTACTGTGGCTAGTGACTTAGAAATTGAACTACTTGGATATCCACATAATATTACTTTGAGAGATAATAGTTTAGACGACTTAGTAATTTGCCAACTTAATTTTTATTGGAACTACTCTATGACCATTGTTTTTTTAAATCTTTTTAGTGAAAACATTTAATTTTTTTCTTCAATCACATTATAATTGTAAAAAAATTGAGAAAACCAAAAAAATCCAACTAAAACCAAAATAAAAAAAAACGATTGTATATTGGTTTGATTTGGTTTATAGATTTAGAAAACCGACATTATTGATTTGGTTATATTTTAATAAAAAACCGAACCAACCCGATCTATGTACACCCCTATTCAGCATAATAGAAAATCCAACCTACAAAAATGGGAAAAATAAGTAAAACGACTATTATTTCAAAACTACAGCCTTAGAATATTGGGGAGCAGATAAGCTGAAATCTATAGAGCTAAAAAGCATGTAACTTGAAACCTAAATCTGTACCCGATAGTACTTATTACTCATTATTGATGCATTCAATAACGTAGAAACAACAAAACTAGAAGGTAAAATAAAGGCGGGAAACTTGCGCAGGTCAAATGCACCTATCAAGATGGATAGATGGGATTGCACGTGTTTGTGTTTATGGATTGAATGAGATTCAAGCTAGGAAAATGGTGTCAAACAGGAGTTTGAGCAAAACTAAGGACCATAAAACTAAAGTTTACCCAAAAACTGAGATCAATATATCTTAAAAAGTTAATGGCTATACATTTGAAACCATAAAACTCGAACAATCTAAAACAAGAGCTGCAAATAAACATATGAAAGAGTACAAGTCTACATTTAACAAAAGCTTACTTTTATGCGGAAAATTGCAAATAAACGTATGAAAGAGTACAATCTAAGAAAGTTGCTCTTATGTGGAAAATTTGATATTTTTAAATAGAGAATTCTCCATCAGTAAGTAGCACAAAATCTACACACTTGATTGGAAGCATTGGTAAAATTTCTCTCAGCCAGCCAGCCTAAAATACCTTCATGTCTAGTTATGCTACAAAATGGTATCTATGGACATAACAACTACATTAGAGGAAGAAATACGGTTGTCATCTTTAACTTTACCGCCTAGTCACAAGTGATGTATTTTATAATAGCCATAGCCATTATAAATCATCCACGACTAACATTCACAAAATTTCTAACTCCCATACCCATCCAATACAAGTTACATGATAACCAAATTTTAAAAAGGCAATCCAGCTTTCAGACACTTACCACCAGGAAGTGGTAAGGTTTTCAAAAAGCAATATTTGTTTGTAGGGCAAATAAAAGAGATTTTTGATTTATCCAACATCTCAATACAGATTCCTTCTAAGTTAGTGCTCCTCCTTCCTCCTAGAAGAACATCTAGGAAACTTTTCACATATGGCTTTCAAAATATTTTACCCTTTCAATGAGTATCTATGGGCAATTTATCCAGCGTGATGAGCGCTTCAGGTTATCACGCTATATTTTACTTTATTGGACTCAATCGCAAGAAATGCATTAACCAAATTCTCTGGGCTGACACTACAAATGGCATTCCTTGATGAACTATGAAAATCATTTGTACAACTAAAGACTTCCTAGTTCCTACAACCTGAAATTTCTATTGTACTCTATTTATCAAGTCTTGTATCTCATTACTAATTGTACATAGGAAATATTAAAAAGACGTGAATAAAGAGTGAAAAAACACACCAGCAATCCCTATAAGTATCACATTGCTGGCAATAAGCATGAAAGCGCCATAACAATTAGCAGTAAACGACAACATCTCACTTAATTCCCGTTGCATATATTTTGATTTCGCGTCGCAATGACAGTAGAGAAGAAATCTTGTTCACAGAATCTAATACATACTAGTATTACTTGAGCTCTTTCCGTCCAAACACAAGTGGTGTTTGGATAGAAACTGGTTAATTTCAGACGACATGTGAATAAATAAACAGTTCACATACAATGCTCAGGAATAAAAGAGATATGGCACAACAATATCGAAACTAAATCTTTCTTAGAGCACTGACAAAATCACCAAGAGCAAAAAACATTCAGCTCATACCGAAAAACCACCAACTATATTTGATTGATACATCATAATAATTTTCTACAGAAGCACCAAGTGAAATGTCAGTCAAATGACCTACTTCTTAGTGCTCTTCTTCCTGGAACCTGAGTTAGAAGACACTAGTTTGGGATGCTTTTCAGCAAAACTTGGGTCCAACCAATTGAGAGGATTGCGATTAAAGACAGGCTAGTTGGGTAGGGTTACAAGGGTCATAAAGACAACACCACCAGTGTACGTTAACAACATAGTTTGGAACGAGCCTAACACATAGCATGTGAGGAATTCTACCACAGCGAAGTTCACAAGAAGTATCTGCATCAATTGCTCCACTAGCTTATATCCTTGCCAATCTATCTATAATAGACGACAAAAATACAACAAAAAACCTGCACATTATAACAAAATAGATAGAACAGAAGTAATTCAAATTTATACTGAATCAACCAATTCAATTAACTATCAAGTAGTCCAAACTTTAGGGCCATTGGTTAGATCCTCAAAAATGCCTCCGAAGTCTGTCGGATCCTCCAAAAATTACACATTTTTGAAGATCAAAGCAACATAGCTCCAGCAGAACAAGAATTACTAAAACTCGAATCTATCCTCCATTAAGAAGATCTCCTACCATCACTATATTATTGGTTGATATGCTAATAAAGATGAGCTGAAATTAGATGAAATTTGATGATTTTAGGCAAAAATCTTCAATGAATTAGATGGATTTGAGGAGATATTTGGGAAAAGAGCTAAGAGGTTTTTGTGAGTTCTGAGATTTGTGAGATATTTGGGAAAAAAGATCAATATATTTATTAAATATTTACTTTACTCATTTATTTTTGGCTAATAATAAATTGGAGGGAGAGTAAAATATTTTGGAGGGAGAGTGAAAATTTTTTAATGAAAATTTAAGCCACATTTTAAAAATATTGTCTTTTGAATTATTATAATACCACATTTAAAAGTGTAGTCATATGTATAATTAAGTGTTGCCAATTTTATCATGATTTGGCAACGCTTATAAAGTGTGGCCTATATCATTAAAGACCAAACTTTCTAAGCGTTGCTAAAATTAATGTGGCCAGAAGCTAAAAGTTTAGGCTATGCTTTAAAAGCGTGATCTTAAATGTATTATAAGTATGGTCCAAACATCTGTCTGCGAAAATCTCTAACAAATGACTGAGTCAAGTAACCGTATATAAACTGGGACAAGGCCCCCAGTAGACCCCCAAAACTGAATATAAGATAAAAGGACTGCAGGACATAAAACCTTCTGAAACATAGAAAGCTCACCACTTGTCTCTGCAACTCCGTCTGAATGATCTACTGATTCTTTGACCCCTAGACTGGGCCTCTGAACCTGTGAGGTTGGAGAGGGGAGGGGGTCAGCACAAAAGTACTGGCACGCAGAAATATCAAAAGACAACATAATATTTTTACAAAATATAGTTGAGAGCCATTATAAAGCAATTTCGTATCAAATCATTTGAAAACACATGGGTGTAATGCAATAGTTTCTCAACAACAATGAAATGCAACTGAGCTAGGTAGAATACCCTACATAATTTACACCAACTGTCTAACCTAGGTTGCCGCCGAGATTAGAGTATAAGTGAGGGAGAGACACTCAAGACCACAAAGCATGGTATCTCGACCCACTGGTAGTGCCCAAGATCACTTAGCCCGGGCTCCTACCTATAGTCCTAATTTGGGAATGATATGAAGTCAAGTACACAAGATCACTTAGCCTGGTACCAAAATTTCATGTCGGCAAATACGTTTTCCAGCGATGAGCCCTTACTCTCAAACGCCTTCTTCGGGCATCCACCTTTCTTATGTAAAATCAATGCATTCAAATTTCATTTGATTCAATCACATATCATATTCTGTAGGGTATCGTCATATTCGACTTGCAAGTCCTCAAATCACTTCCACATATGCATAACCATGTAAAAACCAAGGTGCTTCATCATTTACAAGTGGTGAACAATATTTATTTCAAATTCATGCTCTCTTTTGTTGATCATAATATGATATGGGGTATCAAGACATTATTATGGGAATTTAAAAGCAATTTATCATTCATATTTATCAAACTTCCATGGAAAATCTCAAATCACATATGCATCGTTTCAACCATTGAAGTATATAGGCAAAAAATTCCCATGACATAAAGAAAGATGACTTAGAAATCATATTGAAAGCATGTTATTAGCATTTGATTGAAAACCCCCATTTAAAAGCATGCATATTCATAAAAACTACTCCCATGAGATTTTTGGATAACCCCACATACCTCTATATGCGAATATGATAGGTGCTTCTTGAAGCCTACGTTGCGGAGATTCCAAATCTTTAATTTGTTTTGAAAACCCATGGTTGAATCTTGAACTATTTGGGTTTTTATTTTGAAACCCTA
>JAPEIP010000008.1:94016939-94036755 GCA_026120095.1 Capsicum chinense | reverse complement strand
ACTTCATCGAATCATGCTGAGATAATAACTATTCATGAAGCAAGCCGAGAATGTGTATGGTTGAGGTCCATGATACATCTCATTCGAGAAAAATATGGTGTGAAATATGACAATCTACCCACAATTTTATATAGAGATAATTCAGCATACATAGTACATCCAAAGGGAGGATTCATAAATGGAGATAGAACGAAGCACATTTTGCCAAAGCTTTTCTACATACATGAGCTATAAAAAAATAATGATATTAACGTGCAACAGATTCGTTCAACTGACAATGTGACTGATTTATTCACCAAGTATTCTCCAATTACAACTTTTAAGAAGATGGTGCACAAGATCGGGATGCAAAGGTTCAAGGATGTTCTCATTAGGGGGAGTTAATATGCGGTGTACTCTTTTTCCCTTAAGAGGTTTTGTCCCACTGGGTTTTCCTTGTAAGGCTTTTAATGAGGCAGCCGAAATGCGTATTATTAGAGATGTGTACTCTTTTCCTTCACTAGATTTTTTTTTCTACTGTTTTTGTTTCTAGTAAGGTTTTAACGAGTCACATTATCTACCAATTAGACATTCAAGGGGGAGTGTTATAAATGTATTTACATTATAGTGAATGTCTATCAAGATCTACTTTGATATCTATTAGGATTTGAAGCATCCGTCTTTTTCTCAGACTAGGAGTAAATTTCTCCTATAAATAGAGGGGTTTTGTTCATTGTATTTACAATCATATGATCTCCCATCCATCAAGAGAAGAAATAAGAATCACTTTCTCTATTCTCTCTACTCTTCTTCTTGTTCTTTCTTGTTCTTTTATAGTTTTATATCATCTTCATATTAGATAATGATGGTAAAAATTTTGAATCTATAAAAAAGAGTAAGATTAAAATTAAGATATAAAAAATTATTTAATTTTATTTATTAGTGAATTTCATATGTTTTATCTATGTTATACACCATCTATTTATTTTTAACTACTAAATAAAATACTTAATTTAAAACTTAAATTTATTAAATAATTTTGTTATAATACAGTAATCTTTAAATATTGCAATATCTTACATAATTAAATATAACTTATTGCAAGTTGAACAATAATAGCAAAACCAAGAATTAGTTCGTCATCGTCTAATCAGGTGGAGTATTAGATATTTGATTTTTCGTTTTTACATCTGATTTGGTATCCGAATTTATGCTTTTGTGTCCCAACTTAAATTATAATTTGAGCTTTTAAATCATGATTTCAACCTTTTAAATAAAATTTGACTTATAAATTTATATTTTATGAAATTTTTTTGTCATTTTAAATTTTACAAAAAAAAAAAAAAAAAGAGTTCAACTTGGTGTAGAAAGATTATTCATACGATGTGATAGAATCACATTAAAGAATAATTAGTTACTATTACCATTGATTAGTTGATCTTTATAAAATTATGTGCGCTTGAAAGTTTGTAATCACAAATATTATAAAATAAAAATAAAAATATGTGATTTATCAATGCAGTGTTTTAGGATATTACAATACCAAGTTATGAGAAAAAAATTAAAAGAAAGGTGTCATTTAAGTCAATGAAGGATTGGTGACATTGACCAACTTAAATGGTCAAATATAATTAAGAAACTTGATTAGATTAATTATAGACTTGATTAATATTTTTCAAACTTTCTAATCTTTTCAAAAATACAAATCAACCCATACCCACAAAACTTTCCTCTCTCTGCAAATCAATCTCTCTTCTCTATTTCTCTCGATAGTTTCTCTCTCTAACTTCTCCCAACCAACAACTTTTCGAATTTCTCCCTTCAATCTTGTGCAACTTCAACATCTGGTGACAAATAGTTTTGAGTTCTTGCCCGTTCTTTTTTGACTTTCAACCGTCAGTCAACGTGATAACATTCTCCGGCGACAACAACTTCAAGTTCTTCATCGTTTCTTTTCGATTTTCACAGGTAAAAAATTAGGGCTTTTTAGTTATGACGAAAATGAGGAACTTGAGTTAACTTCTCTACTAGTATAAGTTAATAATTTCAATATTTGTTGCTTAAATTTACAATGGGGACTCAAGAATATCCTAATTTATGGTATTTCCTTTCTTCTCTTTTTGGAGTAAAATATGATTTTCTTATTGTTACTATAGTTCTTGTTGTCGAACATTGTTGTAATAATAGCAAGAGTTAAATTTTAACTTTTTTTAGAGATATCTTTGTGATGAAATCTAACAAAAAACTGTTGATTTGTTGGTGTTTGTTGTTTTTTTTTTTTGTGTTTTTTGTTATTTGTGTTTGTACAATATTGAAATTATTGGTAAATATTGATGTTCTTAGTGTGTGTTACTTAGGTGATTTTAGTAAGTAAAATTATAATTTTTAGTTGAATTTCTCATTTGGGTGTATCTGCTACTACTGTTTTTTCAACAATGGATAAAACATGTAACGTGAATCCAACAAATGAGTAATCTGTTGCAACATATATGACTAATTTATTGCAACAGATGAGTAATCTATTGTAACAGATGAGTCATATGTTACAAAAATATGTGGGTAATCTGTTGCAACAGATGCGTCATATGTTGCAACAAATTACTCATCTTTTGCAACAGATTACTCATCTGTTGGATTCGTATTATAGTATTGTAATATGAATCTAACATATGGGTCATCTGTTGCAACAGATTAGTCATATATTGCAATAGATTACTCACTTATTACAACAAATGACTCATATGTTGAATCCATGTTGCAGGTTCTATCCATTGTAGCAGTAGTAGATACAACAAATAAGAAATTTAACAAAAATCATAATTTTACTTACAAAATTACCTATGAAGTAATGTCCAAGTGATATACAAACAAAATTTGACCTAAAAAAATTCCAAAATTTTCAACAGGGGCACAACGAATAAGTAAAACACATGAAAAAATTCATGAAACAAGTAAAGAATACAAAAATAGTATAGCTTACATCAAATGCAAAAGGATCAAGGGGACAAATGTTTGAGTTCTCCTAAAAATATTTAAGTTCCCTAGTATTTTAATTGCTTTCTAATAGATGACCCATCTGTTATAATAGATTTTCTATTTGTTTAATAATTTCCAATAGATGAATCATCTGTTGCAATATGTTAGTCATCTGTTGATTCAAATTAAGCAATTATAAATAATAACTAAATTGATTTTGCTAAAATTAAAGATATTTTTAAGACAATGGGACAAACATTTGAGTTTCCTAAAAATGTTTGAGTTCCCTAGTATTTTAATTATTTTTCAACAAATGACCTATTATTGCAACAAGTTAGTCATCTATTGCAACAGATGTCTATAATAGGTTAGTCATTTGTTGATTCAAATTAAGCAATTATTAATAATAACTAAATTGATTTAATTAAAATTGAAGACAAGTCTTTAATATAAGACCTTAGACAAGGGGAAACATGTTTGAGTTCTCCTAAAAAATATTTGCGCTTTAGTATTTTAAATTACGTTTCAACATATATCTTGTCTATTTAATAATTTTCAACAGATGAGTCATATGTTGCAACAATTTAGTCATCTGTTGCAGCAGATGTCTATATCTGTTTGATAATTTTCAATAGAGGAGTTAGTTATTGCAACAGGTTAGTCATCTGTTGCAATAGATATCTATATCTGTTTGGTCATTTTTAATAGATATTTTTAACTATTTGGTCATTTCCAACAGATTACTTATCTATTGCAACATGTTAGTCATCTATTGATTTAAATTAAGCCATTATTAGTAATAATTAAATTAATTTAACTAAAATAAAATATGAATTAATAAGTTCAATTACAGTTTCAATTAATCTCATGGTAATTGCACAATCAGCTAAGTATGTTCGTCTGAGTAGAGTGATCAATTGACCAATTTTATTTGAAATGATTCAAACGAAGCCATCATTAGAAATAATTATATTGATTTAACTAAAATTAAAGATAAATTAGTAAGTTCAATTATGATTTCAATTAATCTCATGGTAAAAATGGTGTATTGATAAATGATGATTTGTTATTATTTCTATTGAATAAATCTTGCTATTGATTAATTTTTTTAACAGATGAATAATCTGTTGCAATAAATGAACAATCTGTTGCAACAGATGAACCATATGTTGCAAAAATAAATCAATTACTCTAATAGATAAGTTATATGTTGCAACAGAAGGGTCATCTATTGTAACAGATGGACCATATGTTGCAACGAATAGATCATCTGTTGGAAGAACCAAGGGTCATGACTTTTCGATCATTTAATTTAAAAAATAATTCATAAATAAATAATATGAAAAAAAAATGATAAACATAATTTTGAAGCTATTTAATTTAAATAACTAAAATACTAAAAAGGTGAAAAGTTATGACTTTTCACCTTTTTTGTATTTAAATCTATTTTTTTAATTTAAATAATTGAAAAGTCACCAAGTTTGATTTAATTAAGAGATATAATTATTAAAAAAGAGGTGAACGGTCATGATTTTTTGCCTAACACAATGCACTACGCACTCATTCAATCTTTTATAAATAGGTCTCCTCAGCTCTATCTCTTGCATCTTATCTTGCATAAAACCGTCATTACATCTTCAATCACTCCTCTTTCAAAAATAAATTTCTTGTTCGTCCGTTGAGGTATGTTTTATTTTCTTGTTCTAATATGAAGATTATTACCATGCATCTATTTTCTAGTTAAGTTTTACATTTTTTTGGTTAAACTATCAGTTGGTAGTATATGTGGTTTAGTATTTTACGTTATTTGTTCATGCATATTCTAGATATGACTGATCTGATTTGGTACATAGCGATTCTTCTTGACACCGTGTAGGAACTTGAAAGGCTAGTTCATGAACTCGAGTGAGAGTTGGGCGCCACGAGGGCAAGGGTGCTTCGGCGGATTCGAAGGTTGAGGGGTCTGCTATCCAATGGATTTTCAATTGACAATGATAATAATATTAATAATAATAATAATAATAATAATAATAATAATAATTAGGTTACATATTTTTCTATCATATGTAATTTATTTTATCGGATCTACCTAATATTGTAAATTTTTTGTTTGTTATGAATGAGAATCTATATTTGATCGACTGAGTTTATTCTTATTTTTTATCATTCTGCCTAATTTTTTAAGATGTTGAGAGGTGCAGGTTTTTGAGCGTTCGGGAGTGGAAAAAATCAATTACAAGAAAAAAAGTGTTTGGTTGAGAGCAAGGTCATAGACTAAATTAAATAACAATACAAGATTATTTACTATTACAACAAAGTTAAAGATAGATTGATAACAGATGGCCCATTTGTTGCAACAGATGGGTAATGTATTGGAAATGACCACTTAGATAAAGACATCTATTGTAACAGATTGATCGTCTGTTGCAACAAATTAGTAATATGTTAAAAATGGCCAAATAGATAAAGAATTCTATTGCAACAGATTAGTCATCTATTGCAACATATTAGTAATCTGTTGGAAATAACAAATAGATAAAGTCATATGTTGCAACAGATTGGTCATCTGTTGGAAATGACCAATAGATAAAGACATTTGTTACAACAGATGACCAATCTATTGCAATATATGTATATATATATTTGATAATTTTCAACAGATGACTCATCTGTTGCAACAAGTTAAATATGTTGCAATAGGTTATACACTTAAATGATCGTGTATTTACTATAAGATTAATTGAAATTGTAATTATTAAATCAATTTAGCTATTACTAATAATGACTTAATTTGAATCATTTCAAATAAAATTAGTCAATTGATCACTCTACTCAGGACGAACACACTAAGATGATCGTGTAATTAATATGAGAATAATTGAAATCATAATTAAACTTATCATTTCATATTTAATTTTAGTTAAATCAATGTAGTTATTACTAATAATGTCTTAATTTGAATCATTTCAAATAAAATTAGTCAATTGACACTTTACACAAGACGAATATACTTAGATAATCATGTAATTACAATGAGATTAATTGAAATCGTAACTAAACTTATCAATTCATCTTTAATTTTAGTTAAATAAATTTAGTTATTACTAATAATTTATTAATTTTAATTATTTCAAATAAATTTGATCAATTGATCATTCTACTTAAGACGAAACACTTAGTTGATCATGTAATTAATATAAAATTAATTGAAATTGTAAGTGAACTTACTAATTCATCTTTAATTTTAGTTAAATCAATATAGTTATTTATAATTATGGCTTGGTTTGAATCATTTCAAATAAAATTGGTAAATTGATCACTCTACTCAGGACGAACATACTTAGTAGATCGTGTAATTGCCATGAGATTAATTGAAACTGTAATTGAACTTATTAATTCATGTTTAATTCTAGTTAAATCAATTTAGTTATTACTAATATAATGACTTAATATGAATCAATAGATGACTAACATGTTGCAAAAGATGAGTAATATGTTGAAATGACCAAACAGGTAAGGACATATGTTGGAAATGACCAAACAGATAAAGACAACTGTTGGAAATGACCAAACAAATATAGACATATGTTGCAACAGATGACTAACCTGTTGCAATAAACGACTCATCTATTGAAAATTATCAAACAAATATAGATATCTATTGCAACAGATGACTAAGTTGTTGCAACATATGACTCATCTGTTGAAAATTATCAAACATATAGGATATATGTTAGGAAATAATTTAAAATACTAAAGCTCAGATGTTTTTAAGAGAACTCAAAGGTTTTTCCCCTTGTCTAAGGTCTTGTCTTTAATTTTAGTTAAATCAATTTAGTTATTATTAATAATTTCTTAATTTGAATCATTTCAAATAAAATTGATTAATTGATCATTCTATTTAGGACGAATACACTTAGTTGATCATGTAATTATTATGAAATTAATTAAAATTGTAGGTGGACTTATCAATTCGTCTTTATTTTAGTTAAAATCAATTTAGTTATTACTAATCATTTCAAATAAAATTGGTCGATTGATCACTCTCCTCGAGACGATACACTTAGGTGATTATGTAATTACTATGAGATTAATTAAAAATTGTAAGTGAACTTATCAATTCATCTTTAATTTTAGTTATATCAATTTAGTTATTACGAATAATATCTTAATTTGATTTATTTCAAATAAAACTGGTCAATTGGTCACTTCATTCATGACGAATACACTTAGTTGATCATTTAATTAATATGAGATTAATTGAAATTGTATGTTCATCTTTAATTTTAGTTAAATCAATTTAGTTATTACTAATAATGACTTAATTTGAATCATTTTAAATAAAATTGGTCAATTAATCACTCTACTCGGGATGAATACGCTTAATTAATCATGTAATTACCATGAGATTGATTGAAATTGTAAGTGAACTCATCAATTCATGTTTAATTTTAGTTAAATCAACATAGTTATTACTAATAATGACTTAATTTGAAGCATTTCAAATAAAATTGGTCAATTAATTATTCTACTAAGGATCAAACACTTAATTGATCATGTAATTACTATGAGATTAATTAAAAACGTAATTGAACTTACTAATTCATCTTTAATTTTAGTTAAATCAATATAGTTACTTCTAATAATGGTCTAATTTGAATCATTTCAAATAAAATTGGTCAATTAATCATTCTGTTTAGTATGAAACACTTAATTGATCATGTAATTACTATGAAATTAATTGAAATCGTAATTGAACTTAATAATTCATCTTTAATTTTAGTTAAATCAATATAGATATTTCTAATGATGACTTAGTTTGAATCATTTCAAATAAAATTAGTCAATTGATCACTCTACTGAGGACAAACATACTTAGTTGATCGTGTAATTACCATGAGATTAATTGAAACTATAATTGAACTTATTAATTCATATTTTATTTTAGTAATTAATTTAGTTATTACTAATAATGGCTTAATTTGAATCAATAGGTGACTAACATGTTATAACAGATGAGTAATATGTTGGAAATGATCAAACAAATAAAGACATCTGTTGAAAACAACCAAACAGATATAGACATCTGTTGCAGTAGATAACTCACTTGTTGCAACAACTAACTCATCTATTAAAAATTATCAAACAGATATAGACATCTGTTGCAATAGATGACTAAGTTGGTGCAACATATGATTCATCTGTTGAAAATTATTAAATAGACAAAATATTTGTTGAAAAGTAATTTAAAATACTAAAGCTCAAATATTTTTTAGGAGAACTCAAACGTTTGTCCCCTTGTCTAAGGTCTTGTCTTCAATTTTAAATAAATCAATTTAGTTATTATTAATAATTTCTTAATTTAAATCAACAAATGACTAACATGTTATAAATATTTGTTGCAACAGATGACTAATATGTTGTAACAAATAGGTCATCTGTGGAAAAATAATTAAAATACTAGAGAACTCGAACATTTTTAAGAGAACTCAAATGTTTGTCCCATTGTCTTAAAGACCTATCTTTAATTTTAGCTAAATCAATTTAGTTATTACTAATAATTGCTTAGTTTGAATCAACAAATGACTAGCATGTTGCAACAGATAATTCATCTGTTGGAAATCATCAAACAGATAAAAAACCTGTTGTAACAGATGGGTCATATATTAGAAAGCAATTAAAATACTAGGGTACTTAAACGTTTTAGGAGAACTCAAATGTTTGTCCCCTTGATCCTTTTGCATTTGATGTATGATATATTATTTTTGTCTTCTTTACCTGTTTCATAAAATTTTTCATGTGTTTCACTTATTCGTTATGCCCTTGTTGAATTTTTTGGGTCAAAATTTGTTCGTATATCACTTGGACATTACTTCATAGGTGATTTTGTATGTATAATTATTATTTTTGTTGAATTTTTTATTTGATTTATCTGCTACTGCTATAATGGATAGAACCTGTAATATGAATCCAACATATGAGCCATTTGTTGCAACAAGTGAGTAATCTATTGTAACATATGACTAATCTGTTGCAACAGATAACCCATATGCTGGATTTATGTTACAACACTATAATTAGAGCCGTCAATATGAGCCAGGCCCATTGGATCGGCCCGACCCAACCTGTAATTTGATAGAGTTGGGCTTCAGTCTTTGCAGCCCATTTAAGAACAGAGCTTTTTAGCCCAACCCGAATAAGCCCGTAGGGCTTGAGAAATGTGGGTTGGGCTAGACCATAAGTCAAATACATGCAACTATATAGATTGCTTATTAGTATTTTTATTTGGTCTGAAGGATATCATGCCAAAAATTATTTAATTTTGCAATTAAGAGTATTTGTTTGGGGTTTTAGAAACTTGATGAACATGTATTAACACTTTTTAATATTTTCTGGTAATATTTATGTTTATTAACATTCTAAAATTAAATTATAAAATATTATTTTTTAAAAAGTGGGTTGGCCCGTGAGGCCCACAACCCACAGAGTAATGTTATGTGCTTGGGCTGGCCCGACAAACTCAAAGCCAGAATAGGCTGGTCCAACCCGTATTGATAGCACTAACTATAATACGAATCCAACAAATAAGTAATCTGTTGCAACATATAACGCATCTGTTGTAATAAATTACCTACATGTTGTTACAACATATGACTCATCTGTTGTAATAGATTAGTCATACATTTTGCAACATATTACTCATCTATTGCAATAGATTAGTCATATATGTTACAACAAATTACTCATCTGTTGAATTCACTTTATATATTTTATTCATTGTTGAAAAACTAACAATAGCGATACACCCAGATGAGAAATTCAACTAAAAATTATAATTTTACTTACTAAAATCACCTATAAAGTAATGCCTAAGTAATATACGAATAAAATTTGACCTAAAAAAATTTGATCAAGTAGCAACAGTAGCGGTAACAACAATAGTGTTCAACAATAAAAAGATTATGATGATGAACAATAAGATATGATAATGAAGAACAATATGATGATAATGAAGAACAAGATGATGAATAAAGCAACAACAAAAATTGCGAAGAGAGAGAAAACTCCAATAAATGAGAAGAGAGAGAAATACACCTCTATTTCTAGTTATATTAGGTTTTACATTGGATCAAAGTATAAATTAAAAAACTTGTGGGTTATTTACAAACTTTTCTTACTTTCTTAATCCTTAATAAAGTAATTGTCACCAACACTCAATTATTAAAACTTGAGTGTAATACCCCGAACTTTCCTAGCTCAAATTCGTTCCAAAAAGGTCAAGGATTAGCTTCTAAAGTGAATGATAATTATTTGGTATGAAATTTTTCATATTTAGACTTCCCATTGTATGGAAAATTTAATAAGCTTTCCAACGATATAAGATTCGCTCAAATCCAATAACCAGGAAAGAAGTTATGGCTATTTTAAGTTCTAGTTGCAAAACACCATCATTTCGGTCACTAGCGCGTCGCGTAGAGGGTTTAAATGACGATTGTCAATTTTCAATAGCCATCCATGATATTGGTGCATTACGGAGAGGGCCGATTTCCCATTCATCAATTTCTAGAGGTCCAGCACGATAATGGCACGTCGCCCCATGTGCCAAAATGGCATTTCAAAAGGGCACCACGATGGCTCTGCATCGTAGAGTCTGCCCAGTTTCTATTTATCAATTTCCAGTGAGCCACCATGATAGTGGCACGTCGCGGTGGACATCCAGTTTGAAAAAATATGCATTTTTCAGTTCGTTTAATTATTAAAAAGGGTACTTTGGTCATTCTCCCAGCCCCTAATCCATCTTAAACAGTGAATTAAACCTCTTCGAAGCACTTTACATCCACTTTTCATCAAATCTCTCTCAAGCAAAACCCTAGTTCATCGAACTTTCCCTCTAAGGAATCCAAATTTATCCATTTATTTCTTCAAGGAAATTCAAGATTGATGATTCCCAACACAAAGGCTCTAAGAATTTATCATCAAAGCATCAATAGGAATCCAAGATTCAAGTTTTCATCAAAGATTACCAATTAAGGTATGTGGGGATATGAACAAGGATACTCCTTTCATCCTTGTACCCAAACTTATTTTAATTACGAATTTACTGAATTTTTTATGAGTTTCCATGAAATTGAAGCTAGGGTTTATACCCATTAATGTTGTTTACAAGCTTATGAGATTTCTAATGATTTAGAAGTTGAATTACATGATTATGTTCATATTTTCATGCATATTGCTGAAATTTCCAGGTTTTAAGTTGAGTTATGAATGTTTACATTACCAAGCATGAATATAATGATGTTTTAACATGAGATTCTATCATGAATTATTTTCCCAAGATTGATTTTATGATTTTAAGAAATATAATGCTTTAAACATCTTATGAGCAGATTATTTATAGTTTTTTCAGTAAAGCTTTGATCTTTCGATCACTGGTTTAGCTTTCGAATGCACTTTACAGATTATTATAGTTTATAGAACTCAAATTAGCTTTATTTACAAATGTACTCATATAAATGCATAATTGGTTTTTCCATATGAACACTTATGCTAGTTTTAAAAGTGGATTTCCAATGGTTTGAGCATACAAATTTAAGATGGAGTAGTATCTATCACCAAGCGGGAAGTGTAGGATTAGCGTGCCCTATCTTCCACAAAACTACGTAATCAACGTAGGTACAGATTATCAGATTATTCCCATTTCTATATGAATGACAGTTTTAGCTTGTGATCGATCATATGTATTACTTTATACTCCCTGGCAAGAGTATGTCACCTCTTCCCAACACGAGGTTTCTTTCTTAGGAGGTCAAGACGTCTGACTCCATGTAGCTCACATGATTTATGTCGGTTAAGTGAACCTCCCTTAACAGTAAAGATTTTTAGAATAAGTTTTTGATTTCACTTAGCCTATATGATTTAAGAATAAGAACAGAATACAAATTTCAGAACTAAGTGTTGTGACTCACAAGAATTGTATTGCATGCTTTACTGTTCATGATTTATGATCTTCCAATTTCAAATTTACTCAACCCTATATGAGTCATTTATATTTAGCATGCATGATTTTATAAATTGTGATTACATTGTTTACTTATTACAATCACCCCCATATACTCAGTACATCCTCAAAGTACTGATCCACATATACGTCTATGTGCTATATTGTCTCATAATGTAGGTTCAGGTGCTCAACCATATCAACACGAGTGATTTTCGATCATCTCATCTATATCTCTACAGTTGGTAAGTCCTCATAGTTTGGGGACTTAGCTATTTATGTTTTTAGTTTATTAATAGATATTTTCATATTCATTTTAGATAGTTTAAGTCAGCTGGGGCCTGTCCCAGTGACTCTCTAGGTTTAGTCAATAGAGGCTTGTCAGACTACTAGATTCAGTTTTAGATCTTAGTTACAGTATTCAGATTTTTAGTATCTGCTTTATCAAACTTTTGAGATTAGTATGATTCAGATATACCCAGATAATTCAGATAGTTTTTGCATTTATTATGATTTTTCGATCTTTCGATCACTGGTTTAGCTTTCGAATCCACTTTACAAATTATTATAGTTTACAAAACTCAGATTAGCTTTATTTACAGATTTACTCATATAACTGCATAATTGGTTTTTCGATATAAACCCTTATTCTAGTTTTAAAAGTGGATTTCCAATGGTTTGAGCATACAGATTTAAGAGGGAGTAGTATTTAGCACCGAGCGGGAAGTATAGGATTAGTGTGCTCTATCTTCCACAAAACTATGTAGCCTATGTAGGTACAAATTATTAGATTATTTTCATTTCTATATGGATGATAGTTTTAGCTTGTGATCAATTACATAGATTAGATTATATTCCCTGGCAAGAGTATGACACCTTTCCCCAATATGAGGTTTCTTCCTTAGGAGGTTAAGACATTAGACTCCATGTAGCTTACATGGTTTATGTCGGTTAAGAGAACCTCCCTTATAGATAAACTTTTGAAAAAGTTTTTCACTAACAGTAAAGATTTTTAGAATAAGTTTTTAGATTTCACTTAGCCTATATGATTTGAGAATAAGAACAGAATACAGATTTCAGAACTAAGTGTTGTGACTCACAAGAATTGTATTGCATGCTTTAATATTTATGATTTATGATCTTCAGGCTTCAGATTTACTCAGGTCCATGTGAGTCATTTACATTTAGCATGCATGATTTTATCAACTGTGATGACATTGTTTACTTATTGCATTCACCCCCATATACTCAGTACATCCTCAAAGTACTAATCCACATATACATATATGTTCTATATTGTCTAATAATGTAGGTTCAGGTGCTCAGCAGCAGTAACGCGAGTGATTTTCGAGCATCTCATCTATATTTCTGCAGTTAGTGAGTCCTCATAGTTTGGAAACTTAGCTATTCATGTTTTTAGTTTATTAATAGATGTTTTTGTATTCATTTCTGATAGTTTGAGTCAGCTGGGGCCTGTCCCAGTGACTCTCTAGGTTTAGTTAGTAGAGGCTTGTCAGACTACTAGATTCAGTTTTAGATCTCAGTTACAATATTCAAATTTTTAGTATTCGCTTTATCAGACTTTTAAGATTAGTATGATTCAGATATACCCAGATAATTTAGACAATCTTTGTATTTATTATAATTTTTCATTCATACCTTCTCGAATTTTGGATTCAGATTTAGAAAAGGTAGCTAGGGTTACCTTAGAACTACTTGTAGTTTGAAGCACCGTGTGGCATATCGAGAATCAAATTTCAGGGCTGTTACAAACTTGGTATCAGATTCCAAGGTTTAGAGAGTCCTAGGAAGTCAAACAAGCCACGTTACGTAGAGTCTTGATAATTGGTGTGAAGTGCACCACATCTATGAGCAAGAGGCTATGGAATGTTTTAGGAAATCATCTCTTCTTTCATGATCTATCATGCATTCAGTATCTTTATATGCTTCTAACTCGTGCTTTAATATGACAGAAAATGCCTCCTCATTGAGCTAATTCACGCAGAAATGATAATCATCCACCTCAGCCCCGCAGATCCTTTGAATGAGAATGTGTTACATGCAGAGTGTTGGAATGCCTTTCAGGCGCTAGCCCAAGCTGTGACAGCTAACGTTCAGGAAAATTGTCAGGCTGCAGCCCCACCTAGAAAGATGGGACCTTAGCCGCAACTAGAATTTGATATTTTATAAGGATGAATCCATCGGAGTTCTTTGGATTAAAGGCAGGTGAGGACCCATAACTCTATCTAGATAAGGTGAAAAAGATCACCTAAATTATGTATATTTCTGAAGAGGAGAGTGTAGAATTAGCATCCTATAGGCTGAAGATATTGCTTATGATTGGGTAGTGATGTGAAAGAAGAGTAGAGGGGAGAATGCAACTTCCATGACTTGATAGATTTTTCAAGATGTGTTCCTATACAAGTTCTTCTCACATGAGATGAGGGAATCTAAGATAAAAGAGTTCATAAACCTTAGGCAAGGCTCAATGACAGTGAAAGAGTATTGCCTTAAGTTCAACTAGTTGTCTAAGTATGCCACTGATCAGATGGCTGACCCTAGGTAAAGCATGAGTAAGTTTATAATCGGTGTGTCTGGGTTGGTAGTTAAGGAGTGTAGGACTGCTATACTCATTAGAGACATGGATCTCCCTAGATTGATGATGTATGCCCATTAGATTAAGGTAGAGAAAATAAGGGAAAGAGAGAGAGAGTAAATAAGAAGGCTAGAACAGGGCAGTTTAATTATGGTCAGAATAGGTCTAGAGGAGAAAATCGTTTGCAGTTTCAGAATCGTTCATCTATGCCTGAGCCTTCTTTAGCTAGTGCTTCGACACCCAAAAATAGACAAAAATAGTAGGGTAAGTCCTCTATGTCCAAATCTTAAAATAGTGTGAGTGGCAGGCCCAACTATCCTTAGTATGCTAGGTGTGGTAAGAATCATCCTAGTGAGTGTTAGCTGGACGGAGAGGTTGCTATGGTTATGGCCAGTCGGGTCATGGAATCAAAGAGCACCCGCATGCTAGACAGGGAAACAAGGATGTTCATCCTCAGACTCAGGCTACTAGTGCACCAGCTCCTTTAGGTCACCCAGCTCCTCCTTAGGGGGCATCATCTAGTACCGGTGGCGGTCAGCGCCAGAATTGATTTTATGCCTTACCATCCCACCATGAGCAGAAGGATTCACCAAATGTTGTTACTGGTATACTTTATGTCTTTCATTTTGATGTTTATGTGTTGTTAGACCCTGGGTCGAGTTTTTCTTATGTGATCTCACTAGTTGCTGTGAATTTTGAGATAAATCCTGAAAAGATCCCTGAGCCCTTCTTGGTTTCCACTCTAGTAGGTGAGTCAGTTGTTGCTAAGAAAATATATAAGAAGTTTTCTATCACTGTCCTTTATAAAGTCATGTTAGCAAACTTGATAGATTTAGATATGGTTGATTTTGATCTTATCCTTGGTATTGATTGGCTCTATTCCTATTATACCTCTATAGATTGTCGCACCCGTGTGGTGAAGTTTAAGTTCCCAGATGAGCAAGTCTTCGAGTGGTCAGGTAATTTAGTGTCTCCCAAGAGTCATTTCTTATCTTTTCTTAAGTCCAGAAAGTTGATATCCAAAGGTTGTATTTACCACCTAGTTCGAGTCAGACACAAAGTCTGAGACCTTAATACTTCAATCTGTTCGAGTGGTCAATGAATTTCCTGAAGTTTTTCCAGAAGATTTCCCAGGGGTACCTCTCGATAGGGCAATAGAATTTGGTATTGACCTTCTCCCAGATACTCAGTCTATTTTTATCCCTCCATATTGTATGGCTCTTACAAAGCTTAAGAAGTTGAAAGAACAACTCAAAGATCTTTTAGATAAAGGTTTCATAAAGCCTAGTATTTCTCCATGGGGTGCTCCTATCCAATTTGTGAGAAAGAAAGATGGTTCTTTACGAATGTGCATTGACTATCGTCAGCTAAATATGGTCACAATCAAGAACAATTACCCTCTTTCTAGAATTGATGACTTGTTTGACCAACTCCAAGGTGCAAGTTATTTCTCAAAGATAGACCTTAGATCCAGCTATCATCAGCTTAATGTAAGGAAGTGTGATATTCCAAAGACAACCTTTAGAACCCGTTATGGTCCTTTTGAGTTTATAGTCACGTCCTTTGAGCTAACCAATGCTCCAACAGCTTTTATAGACCTCATGAACCGAGTGTTCAAACAGTATCTAAACATGTTTGTCATAAACAGTATCTAAACATGTTTGTCATAGTATTCATAGATGATATCCTTGTATATTTTCGTAGTGAGAATGACCATGTAGATCGTCTTAGAATTGTCTTGCAAACTCTTAGAGATCATCAATTGTTTCCCAAATTCAGCAAGTGTAAATTCTGGTTAAGATCAATAGCCTTTCTTGATCATATTGTTTCTACCGACGGCATTAGAGTTGATCCCTAAAAGACAGAAGCCTTAAGAAATTGGCCTAGACCTATCTCTTCATCAAACATTAGAAGTTTCTTAGGTCTAGCTGGTTATTACAGACATTTTGTTAAGGGTTTCTCATCTATTTCATCCCTTATGTCTAAATTGACCCAAAAGAAAGTTAAGTTCTAGTGGTTAGATTCTTGTGAGAAGAGTTTTCATGAGTTGAAGACTCCACTGACTACAACCCCAGTCTTAGCGCTACCCGATGGTATGGATGGTTTTGTGGTGTATTGTGATGCCTCTAGAGTTGGTTTGGGTTGTGTGTTAATGCAGAGAGGTAAGGTCATAGCCTATACCTCTAGACATCTTAAGCCTCATGAAAAGAATTACCCAACCTATGACCTTGAATTAGCTGTTGTGGTGCTTGCGTTGAAAATCTAGAGACATTATCTATATGGTGTACATGTTGATGTATTCACGAACCACAAAAGTTTGCAATATATGTTTACCCAGAGGGAGTTGAATCTTCGTCAGAGAAGATGGTTAGAATTGTTGAATGATTATGACATAAATGTGTTGTATCATCTAGGCAAGGCCAATGTAGTGGCAGACACCCTTAGTAGATAGTCTATGGGCAGTGTTGCCCATGTGGATAATAATAAGAAAAAGCTAGCACAAGAAGTTCATCGTTTGGCTAGATTGGGTTTTAGGTTGGTTAATTTAATTGAAGGGAATGTTTGGGTTCAGAGTAGTTTTGAATCTTCCCTAGTTTCAGAAGTGAAGGAGAAGCAAAATATGGATTCTAGTTCGGTCAAACTAAAAGAGTCAGTGAGAGACCAAAGGGTAGAGGTTTTCTCCCAAGGGGGAGACAGTGTGTTGAGATACCAGAGTAGATTGTGTGTTCTATGTGCTGATGAGTTGAGACAACGGATTATGGCTGAAGGTCGTGGTGCACGTTATTCTATTCATCCAAGTGCTACCAAGATGTACCATGACTTGCGGGAAATCTATTGGTGGAATGATATGAAGAGAGATATAATAGAGTTTGTAGCTAAATATGTAACTTGTCAACAGGTTAAGATAGAACACCAAAGACCTAGTGGTATATTGCAAGAGTTTGGTATCCCCACTTGGAAGTGGGGAAAGATGAATATAGATTTTGTGACTGGTTTACCCCATTGGCATCGTCAACATGATTCGATCTGGGTTATTGTAGACAGGCTGAATAAATCAACCCATTTCTTACTAGTTCACACGTCCTAAACATCTGAAGATTATGCTAAGCTGTACGTCAAAGAGTTGGTCAGGTTGCATGGAGTTCCCTTGTCTATCATCTCAAATAGAGGTACTCAATTTACTTCCTAGTTTTAGAGAGCCTTTTAGAAGGGTCTTGGTACCCAAGTCCATCTTAGTTTAGCTTTTCACCCTCAAACAGATGGTCAAGTAGAGAGGACCATCCAAACTCTAGAAGATATATTGAGGGGTGCTCTTGATTTCAAAGGTAGTTGGGATGAGCATTTACCGTTGATTGAGTTTGCTTATAATAACAGTTACCATTCTAGCATTCAGATGGCCCTGTTTGAGGCTCTTTATGGGAGGAGATGTAGATCACCCATAGGCTGGTTTGAAGTGGGTGAGGCCATTTTACTTAGGCCTGATGCAGTGTGTAAAGCTATGGAGAAAGTTAAGTTGATTAGAGAAAGATTGAAAACAACCTAGAGTAGTTAGAAATCATATGCAGATGTGAGAAGAAGGGACCTAGAGTTTGAGGTTGGTGATTTAGGGTATCTAAAGATTTCACCCATGAAAGGGGTGAAGAGATTTGACAAGAAGGGGAAGCTTAGTCCCCGGTATATTGGCCCTTATAGAATTCTGAGTCTCGTTGGGAAAGTAGCTGATGAGCTTGAGTTGCCCATAGACTTGTCAGCCTTTCATCCTGTATTTCACGTCTCTATGCTTAAGAAGTGCATCGGTGACTCCACCATTGTAGTTCCTTAGAAAGCTCAGATATCCAAAACAGTCTCTCATACGAAGAGACTCTGGTTGAGATTTTAGATCATCAGATCCGTAGACTAAGAAACAAAGAAGTTTCCTTGGTCAAAGTTCTTTGGCGGAATCAGTTAGTTGAGGGTGCTACTTGGGAAACAGAAGCAGATATGTGAGCCAAGTACCCTCACCTCTTCTTCGTTAACTCAGATTTCGCCGAAGGTAATACTCTTCCTTAATTAAGTTATTTTCTAATCTCAGATTCATCTATATAGCTATTTTCATGTGAACTCATACACTTATAGATCAGTTCAGTAAGCTCATTATGTTGAGAATCAGTCATTTAGTTAATTCAGTTGTGCATGATAATTTATAGCCCCATATTTCCCTAATATTCTTAACTTAACAGGCCATATTCGAGGATGAATATTCCCAAGGGGGAGATATTGTAATACCCTAAACTTTCCTAGCTCAAATTTGTCCCAAAAATGTCAAGATCAGTTTCTAAAATGAATGATAATTATTTTGTGTTGAATTTTCCAGATTTAGACCTTCCATTGTGTGAAAATTTAATAACCTTTCCAATAATATAAGATTCGGTCAAATCCAATAACCGGGTAAGAAGTTATGGCTATTTTAATTTCCAATCGCAAAATACCGTCATTTTGGTTACTAGCGCATCGCATAGAGGGTGTAAATGATGATTGTCAATTTCCAGTGTCCCTCCGCGATATTGGCGCATCACGGAGAGGGCCAATTTTTCATTCATCAATTTCCAAAGGTCCAGTGCGATAATGGCACATCGCGCCATGTGCCAAAATGGCATTCCAAAGAGGCACCGCGATGGCTCTGCGTCGCGGAGTCTGCCCAGTTTCCATTTGTCAATTTTCAATGAGCCACCGCGGTAGTGGCGCATCGTGGTGGCCACCAATTCAGAAAAATGTGCATTTTTTCGTTCGTTTAATTACTAAAAATGGGTACTTTGGTTATTCTCCCAGCCCCTAATCCGTCTTAAATAGTGAATTAAACCCCTTCAAAGCATTTTACATCCACTTTTCATCTAATCTCTCTCAAGCAAAATCCTAGTTCATCAAACTTTTCCTCCAAGGAATCCAAATTCATCCATTTATTTCTTCAAGAAAATTCAAGATTGAGGATTCCCAACACAAAGGCTCTAAGAATTTATCATCAAAGCATCAATAGGAATCCAAGATTCAAGTTTTCATCAAAGATCACCAATTAAGGTATGTGGGGATATGAACAAGGATACTCCTTTCATCCTTGTACCCAAAACTTATTTTAATTACGAATTTACTGAGTTTTTTATGAGTTTCCATGAAATTGAAGCTAGGGTTTATACCCATTAATGTTGTTTACAAGCTTATGAGATTTCTAATGATTTAGAAGTTGAATTACATGATTATGTTCATATTTTCATGCATATTGCTGAAATTTC
>JAPEIP010000008.1:93967794-93996582 GCA_026120095.1 Capsicum chinense | reverse complement strand
CAAGCTTTCCAGTATTTCCATTCCAACTATAGCTACAAGTGGGGAGACAAGAGTCAGACTAGATCTGAAGCAAATAGGAGTATAGGTGAATAGGTCAAGACACTTACAAGAGGAAAGAAACAACTTTCTATAGATGATACCTTACTTTTAGTACCAAAAAACATAGATACAATACTAAAGACTTTACCTGAAGAAAGCAAAGGTCAGAGACGAAAGTGTACAAGAAGAAATGAAGATGCTTACATACTCATGCAAGCTGGACCGAAATGAATAAAAAAGGAAAGGTATTGACCACCCAGAGCTAAACAAGGACAGATCGAAGCTTTAGGAACATAGCAATGGAGAAAGAGGCGGTGAAAGGGAAAGATCAGCTAAGAGGATTAATTTAGAAACCCTACTCTTTCTTAAAAGAGTAACATGGGACGGATAAACCAAGTGGGTTGGACCTTGTTTATTTGATCAATTTTTGGGCCACATAGGTTTAAAGTTTACAATTTCCGTACATGTATTCAAAACTCCTTTTAAGTTGATTAATAAAAAGCCAAATTAAACCAAAAAAAGTAATTGTAATACATTTAAAACTTACTCTATTTTGCAAAATTTTTATTATTTTTTTGATAAAATTTGAGCTTTCCCCCCTATTTTTTGATGTTAAAAGTTTCTTTTCCCACATTGCACAAAAATTTCACTACTAAATACTAATGTGCCATGATTTTATGGCACTGTTGATGCTTAAAATTAAAAAAAAAATGCAAGTACTTAGGTCCTTTTTGGTGGATATGATGTGTTTTTGTGTTTATTTTGCAGGAAACTATGTTTTGGAGCTTAAACGAAGAAAAAAGTTTAAGTTGTTGAAAAGACTTCACTTACGAGCCTACTTACATGGAGTAAGTACTGCTTATTAACATCGTAAGTGGCTTCATAGGTCTCAGAGATTACAAGTTCAGAGAATCGAAAAGTTGATTTTTTTTCTGACATTGATAAAGAGAATAACTTATGGTGCGTAGATACTACTTATGACGCTGTAAGTACCAATGTATGTATTAGAAGTTGAAGGTTCAGAGAAGCTGAAGAATGAAGAAGTTTTTGACACCTAATATGGGGTCATTTACGGGACTTAAGTACTACTTACGCCCCATAAGTGCCTTTGTAAGTTGGCCTCTTGCAGATTTCAGAATTTAGGTCACTTACAACACCAACTTATGGGACGTAAGTACCACTTGCAACCCATAAGTGGGTTCCTAAGTGGCCACCAACCTAGTTTTTTTGATTCATTTCGGATAGGATCTTTTTGGATTTTGATGTAACCTATAAATATCCTTTTGACGTTTTGTACTAGTTTAAACACTATTTACATTCACAAACATATATTTGATTTAAGATTGACTTTTGATCTTAGAATCCTTTGTTCTTGACTATTAGGTTGATTATTAATTTGAGACTCTGGGTTTTTCTACAATTATTGTGAGATTATTTCTATGATTTCTTTTATGAATTTCATGGCTTTTCTTGCAACTATGGGCAGCTAAACCTCTTAGCTAGGGTTTTAGGAATCTTGGTGGAATAATAAAGTAGGGGAAGTGTGAGGTTATTCTGAATCAAATGCATGTATTATGATCTTTTTCAGATTGTTTGCTTTCTTAACTACTGCAGAAGTTAAGGACTTGCCTGTATTCGAGATCATCTTCACAAGAGAGGTCAAGATTCGGAAAAGAAGATTACAATAGTGATTCGAGCCAACCAACCCTCGTCTAATTAACTTGATACTCAAAAGGTGATAGTTAAACTGGTATCATAAACAAGGGTTAGTAAGGTGACACTCTGAGGCTCACAAGGTGAAAAGTGAAATTTATCAAGGTGTTCACAAGACACTAGGTGATACCTAGCTTGTCAGGTTCTGCATGTAGAGCATTGAGATAGTCGAATTTAGTACGATAAGTCTATTGAGTTAGGAAGTTAGGGGGAACACAGTCCAAGTACTCATCTCAGATTGATTTCAACCAACAACGATCAAGACTTGTTTCTATTTGCTGTTTACTACACATTACCCCCATTTACTTTCTTGCATTGTCTGATTACTTCAATAAGTTCATGAAGAATATTTGACCTATATCCTGTGGGTTCGACCCCAATTATGTTTGGTTACTATAATTTGACAGCGACCGCATTGTACCTTTTTTTGGAGGGTATAGTTTGGGCGATATCAACTAACTCTTATATTTAGAAGTCTTTTTTATTTTAGTGTTACCAACCCATGTTAGATTATGATTTAATATTATTAATTGAATTAGAATTGAATTAGACTACATAAAATTTGATCGTATCAAGAAAAGTTCTAACTTCAGGTCATAAATCTTGGGTTTTCCTCTTCGTTCTTAGACCACTTTTGTATTCAGTCCTTTATGTTAGCAAATTTCAAGTTGTTGATCGGAGTTCTACCATTTTAATTTTACTTGAAAAATAACACTATATCACAAAAATAATGGTAAATATCAACACATTACATCTATTAAAATAATAAATATCTCAAACGATGTAATGTGCATTTTTTTGTAACGTAAAGATTTGACAATTTTAGGCTCATCTATTTCTGAATGGGCAAGTATGTAGTGGTATGAGGATAGAACAAATAATATTTATATTTTTTACTATAATAAAACATAAAGTAAGTTGCTATAAATATTGGTGTTTCTCTTTTAGTTGAAAATTTTTTATTGAAAAATTAGACGAAATAAGTATGTTGTCGTCAAATGAAGTAGCCCAAAATAGAAGGTTTATCGCTTTATTTTTTTCCTTTATTTTCTTAATCATGACGTAATTTTGATTATGCTAACCACATGGGTATAGAGGTCCGGTACTAGGGTAGAAGGTTAAATTTTTTTAATATATGAATCATGTTCTTTTTCTTTTTTGTAACTGTAGCTTTTATGTGCAATTTAGTTGTAATGTTGTTGCATGCCCGTAGTATATTTGTTTTAAGAAATTTGTGATTCTTTTTTTATACAAGTATGTTTGATAAAATAGTATGAAAGTTGTGGATTAGGGTAGTAGTTTAAATTCTTTTTGATTTATGAATCATGTTTTTCTGTAATTTCGTGGCTTTTATGTGTTATTAGTTCTATGTTGTTGCATATCTGTAGTATATTTATTTTCAAAAATTTGTGATTTTATTTTTTATACAGGTGCATTAGATAAGAGGGTATGGAGGTCATAGATTAGATAGAAGATTAAATTATTTTGGATTTTGCATCATGTTTTTGTAATATCGTTACTTTTATGTGCAATTTGATTCTAATATTGTTGTAATGATCGTAATGTATTTTTTTAAAAAATCTTAATTGTTCTCTATAGCATTAGATTGGAGGGTGTGTAGATCATGAATTAGGATAGAATGTTAATTTATTTTTATAAATCATATTTTTTGTAATATCATAGCTTTTATGTACAATTTGATTCTAATATTTTGTTTTAAGAAATTCGTAATTTTTGTATAGAAATGCATTAGATAGGAGGGTATGGAGGTCACGGATTATGATAGAAGGTTAGTACGTAGTTATGCTTTGACTTGCTTTTTGGCAAGTTTAGGTTTGGTGGGAGTATGAGAATATTGTGTCTATTGTAGTTTTAGTGTCATACATGTATTTTCTTGTTTTTGTGTCTATTATCATCTACTGTATATTGTGTTTCAGTTAACACATTTTTTTGTACATTATTTCTCAGAATTCTATCCATTGCTTTCCTTACAAATTTATATGTTTTCTTCACTGTTGTATTTCTTCTACGTGTTGGCATCTGTTTGATTAGTTAAGATTTCTAAATAGCACAATTCAGAATTTTATTTTATATTATATTAAGAGTGTAATATCTCGGTGATTATCAATTAAAATTTACGTACAAAGTCACGTACCCTAAACTAGTAAGTTAAAACATGGATTATAGTTTATTTCATTCAATTTTTACTAAGTTATAATTATTTTATTTACTTTTTATAAATTTGTAGTACCTAATAAAAGTCATGTATAGCATATCAAATTTTGAAAAATATGTCTATTTAAAATTATTTTGACAAGATTTTTCATTAGTTTATTTGGGCTTCATATCAATGCAACTTTTAATGCACCAAAATGAGTTGAGCTGAAATAAGTTAAGCTAATCAAGAGGCAAATAACCCACCCAATCTTGAACATTAGAGAGGTTTGGGCTTGATTT
The DNA here is from genome assembly GCA_026120095.1 of Capsicum chinense. Classification (NCBI taxonomy): domain Eukaryota; kingdom Viridiplantae; phylum Streptophyta; class Magnoliopsida; order Solanales; family Solanaceae; genus Capsicum; species Capsicum chinense. The sequence goes on along the minus strand of JAPEIP010000008.1, from coordinate 93,992,373 downwards.
CTTACTCCCATTCGAACCAATATGGGAAAAAAATTTTGAATGAATCAAGATGATGATCAGAATAAAATCAGGAAATTACATGCCATAGACCTAAATGTGAGTGACTTTAGATTTTTGACCCTAATAAGAAAAGTCTTTGAAAATTATTCTTCCTTCCTTTTTAAGTATTGTACAAGTACAATTTTTTCCCTCTACACCTCAAATATAGTTTTAAATTTTCCATACTCATTTGTCTCTTAAATTCTATTTTTTAGTATTTTCACTTTTTAATTTTTTTCTTTAATTTTATTTTCATGTTTTAATTCATTTGTCTCAACCTTTATTTTTCTCTCTCTTTTACTGTCTCAAGCATTATCTATTTCTTCATTTTTTTTCCTTTTTTCAATTCATTTGTCTTTAACCTTTATTTTTTATTTTTATTATTCTTTTCCTTATTTTTCTCAAATACACCCTCGACACCTCAAATGTTTTTAAACTTTTCATACTCATTTATCTCTCATGTTCTATTTTTTATTATTTTCACTTTTTATTTTTTCCTTTAATATTTTCATGTTTTAATTTATTTGTCTCAACCTTTATTTTTTCCTTTTTTTTTTCTTTTTCTCAAGCATTATCTATTTCTTCCTTTTTAAGTATAGTACAAGTATAATTTTGTCCTCTACACCTCAAATATTTTTTAAATTTTCATACTCATTTGTCTCTCAAATTCTATTTTTATATTTATTATTTTCACCTTTTTTATTTTTTCTTTGATTTTATTTTCATGTTTTAATTCATTTATCTCAACCTTTATTTTTTCTCAAACATTATCTATTTCTTCATTTTTTAATTCATTTGTCTCAACCTTTATTTTACTTTTCTTTTTGATTTTTATCATTTCTCTTTTTTCCCTCATTTTTCTCAAACTTTGTTTTTATTTTTTCCTCTCATTTTTATTTTTCTCAATTTTTTAAATTCTTCTCTTTTTTTTTAATCTTTAGTATTTTCTTGACTTTTTTTTTCTAAATCTTTTTTTATTTCTCTATTTTGTATGATCGCTTTTTTCTTTTTTCTCAACTTCTATTTTATTTTGCTAATAAATAACAAATTGGATAATCTGCAAAGAGATCTTCTTTTTTTGACATCAAAGCAAATTTAAGGTGATGAAAACATAACGTGGTAGAGTCAACTCTTACTCGTGGAACATAATTTATTGTTTGAAAGTTCTTGAGCTAAGTCTTGCCTCTAAGGCAATAGTTGTAGAACATCTCATAAATCAAAATATAACGTAGTAAAGTCAACTCTTGCCCATGAGGCATAATTTATAGTTTGAAAGTCCTTGAGCCAAGTCTTGCCTCTAAGGAAATAGTTGTAGAACATCTCATAAATATGATCCATTCCTTGAATTTAATGTGGTAGAAATAAATCATATGTATGCCTCAATTTGCTTTTGTAGTAGCTATCATAATTTGATACGCTTAAGGCATGATTATATTTCATTCCTGGGAATGGGAATTTTTATTATTATAAATACAGATCTATAACATGGGGTGAATGTGACTGTTTATACACTTGAACGTATTCTTTGTTGTGAAGATATCACAATCCACCTCTAAAAGTGGTAGAATAATTGGAAGATTGAATATCTTCAAGTTACTTTGGTAAGAAATATGAATGTGAAGAGTTACTCAAGCATGATGAAATCATATGCTATAATAAACTAAGAATTTATTGTTTATTGATACAAAATTCATGTCACAGTAAACAAGAAGTTTACTAAAATAAAAGACACATGTCATGGTAAACTTGGAGTTTACTAGAACAAATAAATTTATAAGTTGACATGAACGATTATGACATCCCGAAGATGTGAATATTGAGTATTAAACATATATTGAAGAATTCAAAATTCTTCATGAACTTTAATATTACTTGTTCTTATGATACGTTGGTTGGACCAACTAATTTTGGGATTGACTTCCTTAAAATCTGAAAATTATAGAAGGTGAACAAGGGTCCGTTTACCTATCATATGATTTATTAAGATGCATCAATAACATGATCACTATGTATGTTTATTTTCAACCTACAGTTTTACATTCATAAAATTTCTTGTTCAACAAAATTAAGTCAAGAGCATAATTTTCAGATTGTGTAATCAAGACAATTCATCTTGATGATGATGGTTTGACATTGAATGTCTTTGATAAATAGCTAAACCATTGATAATGAGATCAAAGCTTTATGTGTTGGTATGAGACATGATATGTTGCATACAATAGCGCTTGTATGTATTAGAAAAATAAATTATGATTAATTCCCCCTCAAAGTTGGTTCTGAGTCAAGAACCACACGTTGTCCATCTAATAATTTTGTTGTGCAATATACGATTAATGAATATGCCATAATGTACAAAGGTGGATTACCCTAAGAAGATGGAGGATGTATGTTAATTTTCCTAATATAAGGGGGAGATTATAAGAAGCTAAGAAATATGTTAGAAATTATCATCAGATCCTCTTCAAAAGATAATTCAATTCAAATACCGAAAACATCTCATATTAAGCTGCAAGTGCTCCTATTTTGTGTCCCTAAAGGAAAAAGTTTATGCATGCGTGAAGCATAGTAGACCAATCGGTTCGAAATAAAATAATTCTTAAAAAGGATAAGGAGAAAATAATCATAAGAAGAAGACAATGTGCTCTTCAAGAGCTTACGACATAACATTTCATGAAATCTTAAGAGAGGTTCAGGTACCTGAAAATAATAAAGTAATGAGATCTCAAAATGTTATGTCGCATGTGAACCTATACGAAATGATATATCATTAATATCTTTGACACATTATTGGCGTAATATTATGAAAGATTATGACGATCTGAATTCTACGTTTATTTAAGCATGCTGACGTAGAAATATTTATCAAGTAACATGAAAAAGTGCATCTTGGTAAGTGAAAAATTATTTGATTTGCATTCCACACACTTGAAGATGTCACACATGAAATGTTGAATATTTTCACTTGACAAAATATATCTTGCAAATACTACAAGGCCTGATATAGCCTTTTCGATTAATTTGTTGGCAAAAAGTATAGTTTTGCTCCTACTAGGAGACATATAAATGGGATCAAATACATGATCTTATATTATTATAAATATTGAAGTCTCGATCTTATTGATTATGCTGATGCTGGGTATTTAATTAATCTGCATAAATCTCGATCTCAAACAGGCTATGTGTTCATATGTGAGGTTACTGTCATATCTTAGAGATATATAAAACAATCTATCATAGCCACTTTATTGAACCATGATGAGATAACAGATATTCATGAAGCTAGCAGAGAATCTGTATGGTTGAGGTCCATGATACATCTCATTCGAGAAAAGTATGTTTTGAAATGTGATAATGTACCCATAATTTTATACAGAGATAATGCAGTATGCATAGTACATCTTAATAAAGGATTCATAAAAGGAGATAGAACGAAGCATACTTCACCAAAACCTTTCTACATATATGAGCTACAAAAGAATGGTGATATTAACGTGCAACAGATTCGTTCAACTGACAATGTGTCTGATTTATTCGCTAAGTCTCCTCTAATTGAAACTTTCAAGAAGATGGTGCATAAGATCAGGATGCAAAGATTCAAGGATGTTATCATTAGGGGGAGTTAATATGCGCTGTACTCTTTTTCCTTTATGAGGTTTTGTCCCACTAGGTTTTCTAAAAACCCCCATAGAATTTCTAAGCTTAATTCATCCTTTTAGGCTTGTCAAGAGGTCTTAGACTTAGAAAATTTTAGTTAAGTTCCCAAACTTAGTTTATTTTTGGCCTTCAAAAATTGGCAACCTCATTTCGTTACCTTAATATCCCTTAATGGTCTATATTTTTTCTGATTAATGATTAGAGAGGTCAATAGGTGTTTCTGAACGAGTTTCAAATGTTTCAAAACTCGTTTAGACCATGTTTGGTGTCCCAAAATAGTGGACTAATGCGATCTTGGTGCGCCATATCGCCTATTACGTTGGTTAACATTGTTGTAAGTTGATAGAGTCAAAACTACTGAGGCTTAGCGCGATCATGCCATGATGCATCGGGTATCGCATCGATGCCATCGATGCACCACATTGCTAATTACATCGATGTCCAATTTTTAGTCATTAAATATCCATATCTTTAAGGGCAAAAGGGTCAATTTTCAACCCCTATATAAGACCATAACACGAGATTCAGCTAGGTTTCGCCAAAATATAGTTGTTTCTCTCAAATTCCCTCAAGAACAAGTCTAGGATTTTCAATTGAAGGCTCTAATCCTGGAGATTCCATTGTTAATCTTCAAGAAACTTCCTTCTGAGGTACGTAAAGTGTTGATTCAAGGGTTCCTTTCACCCATAAAGCTCAAGAAACCCTTTCAGAAATATAAATTTTGAATTTTATGTTATGAATTGAATCATATCCATGTTTACATTGTTGTATGATTATCAAGTTGAAATCTTTAATACATATAATGAAATTATGTTAGCATGTGGTTGGAATTCTTGTATTTGAAGTGAAAAATATTGTCATGATGTATTATTTTATTGTTCATACCTAAGCCTCAAGTTATGCATGCAAGGTGTTTGCTAAAATGCCTAAGAGAATAAGAATTATGCTTTATGACTCAATTGTGATCAAATTGATGAATCCATGCTTTACCTTATATTCACAATGACCTCCATGTTATTGTTATGCATTGTAATGGTTTGGTGGAATGCTTATGAGATTAGACTTAGGAAATTATGACATATTTATATGTATTCCTATTCATGTGTAAGCTTATGACATACAAATACTTAATGAAAATCCCCAACATTTGTACTATGAATTGTTGACTATGGTTATCTGTTCAAGAAGTATCATGTCTTGTCAGTGTCATGCTATCGAGTCTTGGGGGTACTTTTACCTGTCAATTTAGCTGTGTGCCTAGAGCCAGTGTTAGTTTTAAGATAACCTCAATCACGCCATGATCAGTAGTATTCTCAGTTAGTTTCAGAACTTAGTAGAATTCAGTCAGTTACATGACTCAGGAAAACTCAGTAATCTCATGAACTCAGTTAGTTAACAAAATTCAGCAACATTCTGTTAGTCCACAGAACTCAGTGAACTCAGTCCAGTTCATCTCAGCATAATTAGATCGGTGTCTATTCAGTTGGGTATGGGATTCAGCATTGAACGAACCCAAGGATGGGGGCACACACTGACAGTAGATGGTATGACCCTTAGAAACAATCCTTGTATTTCATAACTATGTTGCCAGCATAGGTTGAGACATCAAAACTGATAGTTGAGGGTTGATAAGGTAGATTAACATAGCCAGTTGAGGGTTCCACCGTTCTTCTTTGGGGAAACTACCAGATGAGGGTCACTCACAACTTGTCCTTACCAGTGGTGCGGTAGTGACACCCTTCCAATTGAGGTTACAGATTGGACCCCAACTCTATACAAAAAAAAGGTCATGTTAATTAGATGAATACTTTCCACAATCTCAGTCTTAGTCTCAGTAAAAGAACTCAGATAGTTCTTCAGATTCAGGACTGTCATATACAGTCATTCAATTTAGTATGGAACTCAGCTAGTTCCATCAGAATCAAGACCGTCAGACACAGTCACTCAGTTAATAGTATATCAGTTATACAAAACTCATATTATCAGTATTCAAACTCAGTAGTCAGTATTATCACGATCTCATTTACAGTTATGTATTTATGAATGTATTCACATATTTATGTTATTCAGTTAGTTAGTATTGTTCATGCATATGAACCCCATGCATTGAACCTACCTCACTTTGTATACAAGTACATTCATACATACTGATGCATACTTTTCTTCTATGCTATGGTGTTTTATATCATAGGTTCGGATGCTCAAGTTACCGATCGCACTTAGCTTCAGATTCAACCAATAATAGTAGTTTTACAGTAAGTCCTTATTATTCGAGGATATCATGATTAGTTCATTACTTTATTATTTTAGTTTTAGTAGATAGAGTTAGTTGGGGATATGTCCCATCAACTACACAGTTTTAAGATTGTTTAGAGGCTTTTAGACTAGAATGTTCAGATAGTTTATTCCAGTTTTGATATTTATATACCGTATTTCCAGATGTTATGTTTTATCAGATATTTGAACCTTATGGATTTTCATCCTTTTTATTCCATATTTATACAGTATATTATACAGTGCTCAATTACAGATATCAATCATGAGTTAGCCTATGGTCCTTTGGGATTGCTAGCATCGTGTAGCATTTTGAGTATCAGATTTCGGGTGTTACAAACTCAGTATCAAAGCCTATTTTTCAATAGTATCCTAGGAAGTTTGAAAAGCCGAATCTAGTTGAGTCTTGTGCATGGGTATGTATCACGCCATATTTATGTATAGGAGAGTATAAGATGTTTTAGGAACAATTTCCTTTCTTTCAGTATCCATGTTGTGCCAGTGAGCATGAGCTCAAATTTAACTCTCAGTCTAATCGGTTTCTCCCTTTTCACTTACAGAACATGCCTCCCAAAAGAAGAAATAAAAATCAGTCAGCCCCTTAGCCCGTCCAAGCAGATCCCTTGGACAAACATGTTTCTCATGCAAAGTTCAGAGATGTATTCACTACTCCTACTAATTTAGTTGCTGCCAAGAATGAATGACCAGCTATTATTTTGACCAACCTAGTGGCCAATTCAGCTGCAGCCAAGATTCAGGACTTTACCCAAATGAATTTTCTATCCTTCTTTGGGTCTAAGTCAGATGAGGACCCTCAGGAATTCCTTGATTAGGTTCAAAAGGTTACAGATATCATGGGGGTTACTGCTAGTGAGAGTGCTGAGCTAGCTACATATCAGTTGTAGGATATAGCTCAAACATGGTTCAAACAGTGAAAGACAGATAGGGCTATAGATGCAAGGCCTATTGAGTGGGAGGAGTTTGCCACTGTATTTCTAGATAGATTCTTTCCAATAGAGTTGAGAGAAGATAAGGTGTTAGAATTTATCAACCTTAGGCAGGGCAACATGACAGTGAAAAAATGTTCTCTTAAGTTTACTCAATTAGCTAGATACACTCCTCATGTAGTGGCAGACAACAGGGCTAAGATGAGTAAGTTTTTTTCTAGAGCGAATGATAGTGTGGTCAATGAGTGCAAGTCTGTGATATTGATTAGTGAGATAGATATAGACAAGATTATTATCTATGCTCAACAGATAGAAAAGCAGAAGATTAAGAGGAGAGAGAAGTAGAATAAAAAAAAGCAAGAATAAATAGTTTCAACTTTGCTTAGCCTAAGTCAAAGGGTGGGAATCATTCTCAGTATCGTCCAAAGTCATCCATTCTAGCTCCTTCCTCATCTAGTGCTTCAGTGCTAAAATTTAGAGACGGCAACAGGGATAGGGCGTCAGGCCCTAAACCTCAGGGCAGTGGTAATAGTGCCTGCACTCATCTTCTTTGTCAGACTTATGGTAAAAATCATCAGGGTATTTACAGAGCTGGCCGCGTCATCTATTTTGGATGTGGCAAGCCAGGCCATATAGTCAGAGATTATCTCCAGCCAAGCTTTCAATTCAGCGGAACTATTTCTCAACTCAGTCTGATCGCTCGAACTAGCAGGGTGCCACTTCCAGCACCACCAGTGGGCAATGCCCAAATAGACTTTATGCTCTTCAGTACTGACAAGATCAGGAAAATTCTCCTGATGTGATCACTGGTACATTATAGATCTTTTACTTGCATATTTATGCTTTGCTAGATCCGAGAGCTTCTCTATCTTTTATTACTCCTTATATAGCAGTTGATTTTAGAGTTAGTCCTAAAATTCTAGCATATCCCTTTTAACTCTCTACCCAGTGGATAAAACTATCATAGCCCAGCAGGTATACAGGAACTGTCTGGTTATGATATCTCAGAAAGTTACATCAGTAGACTTAGTCGAATCAGAGATGACTAATTTTAGTGTCATTCTTAGTATGGATTGGCTTTATTCCTACTATGCCACAGTCGAATGTAGAAATAGAGTTGTCCAGTTTCATTTTTTGAATGAACCTGTCCTAAAGTGGAGGGGTGGTTCTTTCGCCTTCAGAGGTCAGCTTGTTTCCTTCCTTTGGGCAGGGAAAATGATGTCTAACGGATGTGTCTATCATCTTGTTTGAATTAAGGACAATAGTTCCAAAACTCCCAGTCTTGAATCAGTCCTTGTAGTGAGTGAATATTTAGATATCTTTCCCGAATATCTTTTAGGAATTTCTCTCGAATTGGAAATAGACTTTCACATTGATCCTCTTCCAGATACTCAGCCTATATCTATTCCGCCATATAGAATGGCACCAACAGAACTCAAAGAATTGAAAGAACAGTTAAAGGATCTCCTAGATAAGGGATTCATCAGATCCAGTGTGTCCCCATGGGGTACACAGTCTTATTTGTGTGAAAGAATATGGTTCTCTCAGAATGTGCATTGATTACTGTCAGCTTAATAAAGTCATGTTTAACAACAAGTAGCTATTTTCCAGAATTAATGACTTGTTTGACCAATTTTAGGGTGCCAGTTACTTCTCTAAGATAGACCTCAGATCAGGTTATCATCAGCTCAGAGTCAGAGAATGTGATATTTCAAAAACAGCTTTTCAAACCTGGTATGGCCATTTTAAATTCTTAGTCATGTCCTTTGGTCTTACCGATTCCCCAACGGCCTTCATGGACTTGATGAACCGAGTGTTTAAGTAATACTTGGGCATATTCATCATAGTCTTTATAGATGATATCGTTGTTTTCTCCCGTAGTGAGCGTGATCATGCAGAACATCTCAGAATAGTGTTGCAGCCTCTCAGAAATCATCAGCTGTTCGCCAAATTTAGTAAGTGAGAATTTTGGCTAAGGTTATTATCCTTCATTGGTCATATCATTTTCGGTGATGGCATTAGAGTTGATCCTTAAAAGACCAAGCAGTAAAGAACTGGCCTCACCCTGTCTCTCAATCAGATATAAAGATTTTCTTGGGTTTGGATGGCTATTACAGATAGTTTGTTGAGGTATTTTATTCTATTGCATCCCCTATGTACAGATTGACTCAGAAGAAAGTTAAGTTTTAGTGGTCAGATCCTTACCAGAAGAGTTTTTAGGAGTTGAAGACTTCACTCACCTCAGCTCCAGTTTTGGATCTTCCCAATATTTTGGATGGGTTCATTGTGTACTGTGATGCGTCCAGAGTGGGTTTGGATTGTGTCCTTATGCAGTATGGTAAGGTCATAGCGTACGCCTCCAGATAGCTTAAACCCCATGAGAAGAATTATCCGACTCATGATCTTGAGTTAGCAGCCGTAGTTTTTTCCTTAAAGATTTAGAGGCATTACTTATATGGGGTGCATATAGATATGTTCACAGATCACAAAAGCCTTCAGTACATATTCTCTCAGAAAGATCTTAAACTCTGTCAAAGAAGGTGGTTAGAGTTTTTGAAAGAATACGACATGAGTGTCCTTTACCATCTGGGCAAGGCCAATGTAGTGTCCGACACTCTCAGTAGACTGTCTATGAGTAGTGTTACTCATGTTGGGTACAGTAAGAAGAAGTTAGCTCAGGAGGTCCATTAGCTTGCCCGACTAGATGTTCACTTAGTCAATGCAGCGAAAAGTAGTATATGGGTTCAGAATAGCTCAGAACCATCTCTAGCTTTTGAGGTGAAAGAAAAATAGGATAGAGATTCCAGTATAGTCAAGTTAAAGAGTTAGTCAAATAAGAAGGTTGAGGTTTTCTCCCAAGAGGGAGATAGTGTATTGTATTATTAGGGTCGTCTGTGAGTGCTAGGTGTAGATGAATTGTGGCAGCGCATTCTTGAAGAAGTGCATAGTGCATGATACTCTATTCATCCAGGGTCCACTAAGATGTACCGCGACTTGCAGGAGATCTGTTGGTGAAGTGGTATGAAGAGAGATATTGTAGATTTTGTAGCTAAGTGCTCTATATGTCAGCAGGTTAAGATAAAACATTAGAAGCCTTGTGGGTCCATGCATGATTTCAATAGTCCTACTTGGAAGTGGGAAGAAGTGAACATGGACTTTGTGATAGGTTTGCCCCATACTCACCATCAGCATAATTCAGTTTGGGTCATTGAAGACAGGATGACCAAATCCACTTATTTTTTCTAGTCTATACCTCTTATTCCACCGAGGATTATGCCAAACTCTTTATCAAGGAGTTGGTCAGATTACATGGTGTTCCATTGTCTATTGTTTCAGATAGAAGTACCCAGTTCACCTCTTTTTTTTGAAAAGCATTCCAAAAGGGTCTAGGTACCCGAGTTCATCTTAGTACAACCTTTCATCCCCAGAAAGATGCTCAAGTAGAAAGGACTATCCAGACTTTAGAAAATATACTGTGAGCATGTGCAATTAATTTCAAGGGTAGTTGGGATGACCACTTTCCTTTGATTGAGTTTACATATAATAATAACTATCATTCTAGTATTAAGATGGCTCCATTCGAAGATCTCTACGGTAGGAGATGGAAATCTCCAATTGGTTGGTTTGGAGTAGGTGAGGCCAATATAGCAGGGCCTAACTTGGTATTCAAAACCTTAGATAAAGTCTAATTGATCAGAGAAAGACTCAAGACAGCTCAGATCTGACAGAAATCATACACAGATATGTGCAGGAAAGATCTCAAGTTTGATTTTAGTGATCATATTTATTTGAAAATCTCTCCCATGAAGGGAGTAAAGCAGTTGCTCCCTTTAAAATTCTCAGTCACTTTAGAAAGGTAGCTTATGAGCTAAAATTGCCTTCAGATCTAGCCTCAGTCCATTCAGTGTTTCATGTCTCCTTGATTAAGAAGTGCATAGGTGACATAGTAGTTGTAGTCCCTATAGAGGGCATATACATTCAGAACAATATCTCTTATGAAGATATTCTAGTTGAAATACTTAACTACCATATTCGCAGACTGAGGAACAAAGAAGTTTCTCTAGTCAAAGTTCTTTGACAAAATTAGTCCGTTGAGGGGTCTACTTGGAAAGCAGAAGCAGACATGCGGACCAAGTTCCGTCACTTTTCTCCATAAACTCAGACTCAGCCCAAGGTAACATCTTTTCTTAAAGATTATTTATTTTCATGTTCAAATTTTAGTTACAACTTGGTATTCAGTTTCATGCTCAGATTTCCATTATAAACTTGGTATCAACTAACATTGCATATTCAGTCATGTGTTCATGCATCATGTCAGTCATGTATTCGTGCATCAGATATGCATGAACAAGTGAATCAGTACTCCCAGTCATACATCTATGTATTAGCTCTGTCATGAAATTATGCATCAGATATGCATGCTCGGTATGAATCTCAGTAAATCAGTAATATCAGTCATGTACTCATGTTTCAATTGTTCATGATAAGTATATACTTTAGCTTACCATTTCTCCCATCTTACTTAGTCTCATTCGAGGATTAATATTCCCAAGGGAGAGTTATTGTACGACCCCACATAATTTCTAAGATTAATTCATCCTTTTAGGCTTGTTAAGGGGTCTTAGACTTAAAATTTTTTAGTTAAGTTCCCAGACTTAGTTTATTTTAAGCCTTCAAAAGTTGGCAACCTCATTTTGTGACATTAATGGTCCATATTTTTGTTGATTCATGATCAGAGAGGTCAATAAGTGTTCCCAAACAAGTTTTAGATTTTTTGGAACTCGTTTAGACCACGTTTGGTGTCCCAAAATAGTGGACCAACGCGATCTTAGTGAGACGCGTCGCCTATCGCGTTGGTTAACATTGTTCCAGGCTACCAAAGTCAAAACTACTGAGGCTTAGCGCGATCATGGTGTGACGCATTGGGTATCGCGTCGATACCATCGATGCACCACATCACCAATTGCGTCGATGTCTAATTTTCAGTCATTAAATGTCTGCATCTTTAAGGGAAAAAGGGTTAATTTTTCACCCCTATATAAGACCATAACACGAGATTCAGCTAGGTTTCACCAAAATATAGTTGTTTCTCTCAAATTCCCACAAGAACAAGTCTTGGGTTTTCAATTGAAGGTTCTAATCCAGGAGATTCCACCGTTAATCTTCAAGAAACTTCCATATAAGGTATGTAAAGTATTGATTCAAGGGTTTCTAAATTTTGAATTCCATATTATGAATTGAATCATATCCATGTTTATGTTGTTGTATGATTACCAATGTTGAATTCTTTAATACATATAATAAAATTATGTTAGCATGTGGTTGGAATTCTTGTATTTGAAGTAAAAAATATTGCCATGACGTATTATTTTAATGTTCATGCCTAAGCCTCAAGTTATGCATGCAAGTTGTTTGCTAAAATGCCTGAAAGAATAAGAGTTATGCTTTATGACTCAACTGTGACCAAATTGATGAATCCATGGTTTACCCTTATGTTCACAATGACCTCCATGTTATTGTTATGCATTGTAATGGTTTGGTGAAATGCCCATGAAATTAGATTTACAAAATTATGACATTTATATGTATTTCTATTCACGTGTAAGCTTATGACATACAAATACTTCATGAAAATCCCCAACGTTTGTATTATGAATTGTTGACTATGGTCATGTGTTTAAGAATTGTTATGTCTTATTAGTGTCATGCTATCGAGTTCTGAGGGTACTTGTACTCGATAATTTAGCTGTGTTCCTAGATCTAGTGTCAGTTTCAAGATAACCTCAGTCACGCCATGATCAGTAGTATTCTCAATTAGTTTTAGAACTTAGTAGAATTTAGTCACTTACATGACTCAGGAAAACTCAGTAATCTCATGAACTCAATCAGTTAACAGAATTCAGTAATATTCTGTCAGTCCACAAAACTTAGTGAACTCAGTCCAGTTCCTCATAGTATAATTATTTTAGTGTCCATTCAGTGGGGAGTAGGATTCATCACCGAGTGAACCCAAGGATGAGGGCACACACTGACAGTAGAGGGTATGACCCTTAGAAGCAATCCTTCCATTCCAGAACTATGTAGCTAGCATAGGTTGAGACATCAATACTGATAATTGAGGGTTGATGAGATGGATTAACACTACCAATTAAGGGTCCCACCATTCTCCTTTGGGGACACCGCCAGATGAGGGTCACTTATATCTTATCCTTACCAATGGTGTGGTTGTGACACCCTTCTAATTGGGTTTACAGATTGGACTCCAACTCTATACAAAAATGGGGTATGTCGGTTAGATGACTACTTCCGACAGTCTCAGTAAAAGAACTCAGCTATTTCTTCAGATTCAGGACTGTCAGATACAGTCACTCAGTTTAGTACGAAACTCAGCTAGTTCCATCAGAATCAGGACTGTCAGTCACAGTTACTCAATTAACAGTATATCAGTTATACAAAACTTATGTTATCAGTATTCAGACTCAGTTGTCAGTATTATCACGATCTCATTTACAGTTATGTATTCATGCATGTATTCTCAAGTTTATGTTATTCAGTCAGTTAGCATTGTTTATGCATATGAACCCCATGCATTTAGTCTACCTCACTTTGCATACCAGTACATTTAGACGTACTGACGCATACTTTTCTTTTGCGCTATGGTGTTTTATACCATAGGTTTGGATGCTCAAGTTCCCGATCGTACTTAGCTTCAGATTCAGCCAACAACAGTAGTTTTGCATTGAGTCCTAATCGTTTGAGGATAGCATGATTAGTTCATTACTTCATTATTTTAGTTTTAGTAGACGGAGTTAGTTCGGGACATGTTCCATCAACTCCACAATTTTCAAATAGTTTAGAGGCTTTCAGACAAGCATGTTCAGATAGTTTATTTCAATTTTGATATTGATACACCGTATTTCCTGATGTTATGTTTTATCAGATATTTGAACCTTATGGACTTTCAACCCTCTTATTTCACATTTACACAGTATATTATATAGTGCTCAGTTACAGATATCAGTCATGGGTTAGCTTGCGGTCCTTCAGGATTGCTATCACCGTATAGCGTTCCGAGTATCAGATTCGGGGTGTTATATTTTCCTTGTAAGGTTTTTACTGAGGCAGACTATATGCGTATTATCTATCAATTAGACATTCAAGGGGGAGTGTTATAAATGTACCATATATAGTGAACGACTACTTTACCATATGTAGTGAATACCTATTTTGCCATATATTATGTGTGCCTATTTATGGAAAAGTTACAACCCCCAAGGTTAGTTTTTCCCTATAAATAAAGGGGCTTTCCTTCATCGTAATTCATCCCTCAAGAGAAATAACAATTACTCTCTCTTCTCTCTCTACTCTTGTACTTTATTCTTTATTATTTCATAACAAATATTAAGTTGTTATCCATTTGAAGATAATTTATGTAATTACTCCATTGATCAGGGGCATTTTTGTCAAAATAAATATTAGTTAATAGGTAATGGCTATTTTATGGAAGCTTTTTAATTTAGGGTTAAAATTTGAAAGCTACCCCAATTTGAGTCTATTTTTGAGATTCACCTAAAATCAAATTGTGAACCACTTAGCGGGATTTGTCCATGAACATAAAAAATACTTATTTTATTTGAAATTTTTAAAATTACATTTGGAGTTGGAATTATGTTTGGTTATACTTTTGTAAAATATATTTAAAAAAGAATGTATTTCTCTTTTTCTAAATATGATTTATGTTCCCAATTCCTAAAAACTAAACAAATCACTAGCTTAACTAATTTACTTGAAACATACAAACAAATATACTCTAAACGAGTAATATCTCATAATAGATTGTCATATAATGTCATAAATTAGATCTCATATGCGATTTACTAAATACCATTACCAAAATTTTTCACTTTATTTAGATTTTTTTAAGTTAGAGTTGAAAGTGGAGTTGTGCTAGTTATAATTTTATAAATAATATTTAGTTGTGTAGATGTATTTTTTCTAAAAATTATGAAATATAATTTAAATAGAGTATCTTTCTATCTGTCTGTCTGTCTGTCTGTCTATCTGTCTATCTATCTATCTATCTATCTATCTATCTATCTGTCTGTCTGTCTATCTATCTATCTTTCAAAAACTTTTAACAAAAATTTTGAAAAAGTGAATACATTTCTAGCCAAACATATCATTATAATGTAGCATGCACTATAGCTAATTTGTCTAGTATCCTCAATGAAAAATTCGTATCTAAATTATTGTTTATAAAAATTACATAGAGTATATATTAAGAAAATTACTCTTATGATCGTTCGAATAAATAACTAGAGACCATAGAAATGGCTATCTGGGTGAAATTATTGACACCGGATGGCTCAAGAAGATTAGAATTTTCTTTTAGTCTTTTTAAAGTAAAATTTAGTTCGTAACCTTTTTTTTTCAACTACCACTGTATATGTATAAAAGTTGTATCATTATTTTATAAAAAAAACTATGACTATTGTATATGTATGAATAATGTATCATACAAAGAAAAATTAAATCACTATATATATGCATCAAAATTGTATAGTATGTAGAGAAATCATATCATATGATTTTAATTGTTGGGTTTGAAATTTGGTTGAGGGCTTTTGATGGTTATTACGTGAACTGTATTTTTCATGATTTAAATGTTTTGTTTATTCTTTAATTGATGGTTTTTGGGGAGAAATGGGTGCATTTTTATGAAAATTGAAATGTGGAACATGGATTTTCCCAAATTGATGAAAATTTGGCTTGATAATGACATTAACCTCAACCCACCCTTATAACTTTGGTTTTGAATGTGGAATTTGCATGATTTAACTTGCTTTTGGAATATTCCATTACATTAAAGGATATGGAAAATAAAAATGGTTTTGGAATGCCCTTGGTGGCAATGGTTTGAATTTTAAATTAAACTTGGGAATCAAATGGTTACGTGGATTGATTTGGCATAATTATATAAGCTTGCAAGCATATTGGTATGATGATACAAAGTTGGTAAGCCTAATTAAAATGACTCCTTGGTTAATGGTTGGGTTTATGTGTAAACTATTTTAATTTTGGCTAAAGAAAATTGTGTAGATCATCGTGAAGGTGTAGGTCTCGGACGGACTTACACTAGAAATCACGTTTGCCGGCATGGTGATCTAAGATGGATTTAAGCACCTCGGTATTGTTATCCGGCCTTATTTAAATTCGTTTAGAGGACTTCTATTGTGATTAATGAGTAATATTTTTCATAAATAAGCATCTAAGTGTTATGTTGTGTAAATTTAATGTTCAAAGTGTGTTCATACTGAATTTGGAGTCAAAACACCATGTTACGAATCAAGGGACAAAAACTAGTACACTTAGCTTATGCTATGGCCTTGACTAGTTCATTATCTTAAATTGTATGTGATTTGTGCTCTAACGTATGGTATTTGATATTGTAGAAAGCTTGTTGAGTTGATCATGATGGTATATAGTTAATGTACAAGCTGGAAATCAAGTGGAAACACCACCACAATGCATTGAGTTGAAGGACAAAGACATGGGACAAAGCTTGGCAAAGTTGGGCATTTTTGAAGTGCTTGGCATGCCACGCTACCTAGGTGCCGTGATAAGGCCGCGACATTCCCTTGGAAACTTTCTTGATTTTAATTTCCGGTGTGTCACTGCATTTTTGGCTTGCCACGTGTAATGTCCCAGGAGTACACCCTGTACGCTACACGGTGCTTACAGTCACAAGTGACCCCAAGCTAACCCATGAACTGGCATACTATTAAGCAATTGAATTAGAATATATTAAATAGCTATTCTGCTGTGCAGAAATATAATCATTACATAATCTGAGAGAAATTATATTATTGATATAATTTACAATCTGATAAAAACTGAGGAGAGAACTGAAATTACATAACTGACTCTGACTGATGTCTATGAAGCCTTTACTATACTGACTTTAGGTAGATGGGACATGCCTGCAACTACCACTAATCAATAAATATGGAAAAATAAAAACACAACATAGTACATGAATTAAATCTGACTGGAGTTCCCAAAATAAGAGAACTCATCACCTGCTGGCTGGAAGCTACAACTGTCTAATTATGATGCGTAGGCTATAAATGGTACCTATATAATGAGACAATACCACACATAGACATATATGTGGATCAGTACTTATGGAATGTACAGAGTAAATGGGGGTGAATGCAATAAGTGATATTTGTTTCATACGTAATCTTCAAACATGCATGACTAGGTGTAGGTAGACTTACCAAGAGATTAAGTAAACTGAAAGATGAAGTATCTTAAAACATGAGTAACAAACATAATCTGATAAGATGGTGAACTACTACACTTAGTGGCTTAAAACCATGCTTTTGCAGAATAAATAGAACTAAAGCTGGGATACGGTAACTCAACAATATATGAACATTCAAAACAAAACATATATGTATTGAACTGATGTAGTTAACTGAATAACTGAAACCTGAGTGCCGAAATGAGTGAAAACTAAGAAAAAAGGATAATTGGCGTAAACACACTAAGTAGCTGATATATGAATACGAACTTTTGAACAATATGAGATAGCTAAGCACAAATGCATGAAAACTGTAGAATCTGAGAATTCAAGACCAAACATAAGCATATTTATGAAATAATCTGTAAACTGAAAGACTGAAATCTGATAACTGAATAACTAAAGATCTGTATGCTTTGGTCAAACAAACCTGAATTGAAACTACACTGAATACTATACTGAGACTGTCGGAGGTATTATCTAACCGACATGCCCCAATTTGACTAATCGAGATCCAACCTATAACCTCAATTAAAAGGGTGCTAGTACCGTGCCAGGGTAATGACACTGACTATGTGGATCCACTAAAGTAAAGTCCCGAAGGACTAAAGAGTCTCCCTCTACTGGCAGATGCCCTGGTGAGATATGTGCCAACCCTCAACTGGCAGGTTATAATCTCAAACCTACGTTGGCTACGTAGTTTAGGAATATAGGGATTGCTACTAAGAGTCACACCCTTTACTGGAAGGTTATCCCCCTATATCTGAGTTTGCTCGGTGCTAAATCCTACTCCCAACTGAACGAACTCAGATTACTGAACTGATCTAAGTTTAACTGATTCTGATAACTGGTTGAATGAATAACACTCATACAAATCTGAAACCATTCTGAAAATACTGAGACTAAGTAAACAACTAAGTTTTTGGGTATTTATAACTCCCTAGACTCAATAACAATATCAATAGAAATATTTTGAAACTTCAAAAACATCATAAGTAGTCATTGTTCAAAACCCAATCATCTAGGCATTTTATCTAACACTTGGAATTTCATAGACTTAAGCATGAGAACATTTAAAACACGTGACAATAGCATAATTGCAATAATAAAATCATGGATTTAGGAGATAACATACAAATAACCATCATCCAAATGTGTCAAGGGTGAATTGCAATGAAACCAATCATGAACTTGAACATGGGAATGTATTAAGCATGGGAGAATATCATGATTACATGACTAAAATTATGAATTGGGAGATTTACATGGAATTCACGTGAAATAGGACATGAGCATTTCATCGATATATGTAAAGATCATAACTTGAATCATAAGAATGTATTAAACATGAGTGAACAATAAAGTTACACGGTAAAATTCATAACTTGGGGATTCATCTTGAAATTACTTTAAACATGATAGGGGAATTTCATCAAACATGTGGAAACCATGAAATTAAAACATGGGAATGTTACTAAGAATCATGAATTTAGGATCTGTCATGAAATTACTAAAATAAAGCATGGGGAAACTCAAATTCATGGCATGAGAAATCCAAAATCTTGCATGGAATCACACATGGGCTGAATTGAATTAAAAAAGCCATAAAAACATGAAATTCAATCTTTCTTGAACATCTAAAATAGCATAATGATTGAAAAATTCATTATTCATTTGAAAGAAAAGGGTTTTGGGCTCCATGGGTGAAAGGGGACCCATGGATAAACTCCCACATACCTTAAAACTTTAAATCTTGAAGAAGAAACAAAATCTTAAAAGCTTTATTGAATTGGGAAACTTTGATTCTTGATTGTTCTAGAAGAAGAGGATTGAATTTGATGTTCTTATGATTAGATTAGGGTTTCTTGGAGAGAAAAGTGAAGGAGAATGGGCAAACAATGCTTAAACCGAATCTTAAATAGTGTTTTTATGACGTGGGTTGAGGTGGGAAAAGACCCAATTGCCCCTCACTCATTTAAACCGAAAATTCATAATCCGGATTGCAGTTTGAAGGCTTACCGTGACATGGTATAATCACGGTGGCTTATTAGTTCTGACAAAAATGACCATAACTTTCTGCTAGAGTATCGGATTAAGGAGAAATTGGTATCGTTGGAAAGCTGACTCAATTATCTATAATTTGGTGGCCTTCAGATGAAAAATTCTACATATATTAAAAGTAATACACTTTCAAAGTTGATCCTTGTACAATCAAACACCAAACTTTGGACGAATCTAAGGTTCTTAGCTCAATTTGGATCTAAGTGATTTCTATGAACATTCTTCATCTAATAAGAACTTCACACACTAGGATAAAGATCATGACACAAGCATTAAAATTATAAATCAAGAATATGATAAATATAACTTCACTGCGACACGATAAGTGTCTCATCACTATCCTTGGTGCGACACGTGGAATCACGTTGAGTTACTGGAATTGAAATCCAAAAATGACCCAATCCTCATCCGAAAAATCCAAAACTTACCTGAGACATGCTCCTTACATCCTTGAACTTGAATCAACTTAAAAACTATCATCTCGGAGTCTAGAAGGTCAACTTAAAACTTTTCAAAGTTAGAAAGTCTTACAAATTGCTAAGTCCTCAACACATAGCTAAATTTTTAGGCTTTTAGCCTCTTATGCAAGCACTAGGATGTGAACTAAACTAAGAAAAGTATGGGGTATTACAATATCTTCCCCTTGGGAACATTCATCCTTGAATTAGACTGGTTAGACTGGGAGTACTGTACTAAGGAAACTGAGGTCATATACTAAATATAAATGACTTGGAAACATGATTGCATAACTGAGTCTAAGCATGATATATAAACTGAGCTGATTTCGTAAATACATACATCGACATGACAATGGTTATACGGCTGAGATAGAAATGAGAGAGTCAACTTATGAGTAACCATTACCTCAAGTTGGATTAGGTTTTGTAAATAAAAGGTGAGAGATTTAGGACATGAAAACTCGAGGCATCACAACATATCTCCCTTGGGATACTTTATCCCCCAAATGCTACTGACTTGGCTGAAATACTAAGAAAAGACTAAAATAATGCACAGGGCACTTACGGACTGAATCATAATTGAATACCTAGAATCTAAAACTGATGCATGATGCATAAATTGAGCTGAATTCGTAATTTGCATGGATATGAATAGTTTACCTCATGGAATGGCCATATTCATGAAACTTCGGATAGTAAGATTAGATGGAAAGATGGAAAACCATAGGAACTTATATGACTCACTGCTAAAATGAATTACTAGCTATGCAGACTGAATCATACTAAAAGCTTATACTTAACTATATATTCCACTTGTACACCGATATGACATTAAAGCCTATCTTCATAACCAGACATGAACTTGTATGCAAACAACCGTAAAAGCATCTTTCTCATATTCTCTAAACCTCTATTCTTAAAACTTCCATGCACTACCCCAAAAAAACACACATAGAATTTCAACTAATCATGAAATAAGGAGATGTCATTGAAAGTTAGAACATGAGGACCTAAAGCATGAAGAAATACTATGCATAACTTGTACACTTAACTGAGGCCTGAGGAATAGAGTATCAAAAGTATGAATTCATCGAAGAGAGCTAAACTGAGGACATACATGATATAATATGAAATTTGTTAATCATTAAGAGTGTAGCAGAGCACCTGGAACTAAACATACTATAAAACATGAGTACTTGAGTCATGAGCTACATGACCTGAGTTTGGAGTTCATAAATTCATGGAACATGATTCAAACTGCTGAGTGTACTGAAACTCCTTATACTAGAAACTAAAAGCGTACATGATTCTATGAAATGTGCATGAATATGAGATATGATCATGGTACTGACATGTAAAGTATGAGTATATATTGTGATGACTGAAAACTTTACACTAGGATAATAATGGGTCGGGCATCATCTTCCCTTACTGCTACTCTATAACATACTGGTAGCACTATTAGAATCTGAGAGCCTAACTTGGTTACTTGTTCTATCATATCCCTCTTAGTTTTAAGTCATCATTCTAAGTCTGTAGACCCATTTAAAATCTCTAAACTAAACTGCAATCAATTTACTTTAAGTTCACACCATCTAGACCTTCAACTCTTTTTTCTATTAGCTCAATCTTCAAAGATTCAAACTTAGATTCTAACACTTAACATGGATATTCCCAAACCTTCGATAAACCCTACTAACATCTCTTCTAAACCATGAGAATTACCTTTGTACGAACATACCCAACATCAACCACATATACTTTTGAATCAACAAACTTAGATTCTTGCGTACACTATTTCAAGTCTACTAATTCATTCGTCATTCAACTAGTTCCACGAAAACAAAATCTACTCAATCCAAATAACACTATCCCAACTCTACTACTGCTAAACTTCTGGGTTCATACTTTTAACTCTAGGTCATATGCTGTCATAAGATACTGAGAAGGGATTTGAAAATACTTCTGACTTTGTCTTAGTACACGATTTTCATGAACATGAATAAAATCCTTAAAAATTTCAAACTTAAAAGCACTGATGGGATACTTTTGAGTCTGTGTGCAATCCCATAACTGTCTGTGGAGATTATCTGACAAAGCTTGTCTAGCAAAATTTGAGCTTCACTGTCTCTGTTACCTTAAAAATAAGGCAGAGTTTACATGAATGGAGAAAGATAAAGATCTGCATAAATTTCTTAGAGAACACTTCTATAGCAGGATCTGAGACATGAAAAAAAAGAAACATTTCCTAAATGCCCTGTAGTCTCTCAAAGAAAAGTATAGACCTCTCCGTACCATTCAGTGAGACTTTACTAGACACGGAATTATAGACACCCTAGGAAACTTAAACCATGTGCTCTGATACCAAGTTTGTAATGCCCTGGGAGTACACCCTATACGCCACACGGTGCTTATAGTCACAAGTGACCCTAAGCTAACCCATGAACTGGCATATTGTTAAGCAACTAAATTATAATATATTAAATAGCTATTCTGCTGTGAAAAAATATAATCATGATAAAATCTGAGAGAAATTATATTACTTATACAATTTACAATCTGATAAAACTGAGGAGAGAACTGAAATTACATGACTGACTCTGACTGACATCTATGAAGCCTCTACTATACTGACTTTAGGTAGCTGGGACATGCCTCCAACTACTACTAATCAAAACATATGGAATAATCAAAACACAACACAGTACATGAATTAAATCTGACAGGAGTTCCCAAAATAGGAGAACTCATCACCTGGTGGCTGGAAGCTGCAACTATCTGATTATGATACGTAGGCTATTGCTGGTACCTATATTATAAGACAATATAACATATAGACATATATGTGGATCATTACTTCTGGAATGTACTGACTAAGTAGGGGTGAATGCAATAAGTAAAACTTGTTTCATACGTAATCTTAAAACATGCATTACTAGGTGTAAGTAGACTCACCAAGAGATTGAAGTAAACTAAAAGTTGAAGTATCTTAAAACATTAGGAACAAACATAATCTTATAAGCTGGTGAATCACTACACTTGGTTTTTTAAACGTTGTTTTTGCAGAATAAATAGAACTAAAAATATGATATGATAACACATGAATACGTGAACATTCAAAACCAAACATATATGTACTGAACTGATATGATTAACTTAATAACTGAAACCTGGGTGACAAGATGAGTGAAATCTAAGAAAAATGGATAGCTAGCGTAAACACACTGAGTAGCTGATCTATGAATACGAACTTCTAAACAATATGAGATAGCTGAGCACAAATGCATGAAAACTATAGAATCTGGGAATGCAAGACCAAACATATGCATATTTATAAAATAATCTGTAAACTGAAAGACTAAAATCTGATAACTGAATAACTAAAGATCTATATGCTTGGGTCAAACAAACCTAAACTGAAACTATACTAAATACTGTAATGAGACTGTGGGAGGTATTATCTAATCGACATACCCCAATCTGAGCTAATCATGGTCCAACCTATAACCCCAATTAAAAGGGTGTCAATACCATACCAGGGGTACTAACATTGGTTGTGTGGATCCATTAAAGTGAAGTCCCAAAGGAATAAAGAGTCTCTCTCTACTTGTAGGTGCCCTGGTGAGATATGTGTTAACCCTCAACTAGCAGGTTAACACCTCAAACCTATGTTGGCTACATAGTTCTGGAACATAGAGATTGCTACTAAGAGTCACACCCTCTACTGAAAGGTGAGCTCCCTATCTTTAGTCTTGCTCGGTGCTAAATCCTACTCCAACTGAACTAACTCAAATTACTTAACTGATCTAACTTTAACTGATTATGATAACTGGATGAATAAATAACGCTCATACAAATCTGAAACCATTTTGAAAATACTAAGACTAAGTAAACAACTAAGTTTTTTGGGTTTTTAAAACCCCCAGAACTCGATAATAATATCAATAGAAATATTCTGTAACTTCAAAAACATCATAAGTAGTCATTGTTCAAAACCCAATCATCTAGGAATTTCATCAAATACTTGGAATTTCATAGACTTAAGTATGAGAATAGTTAAAACATGTGACAATCACATAATTACAATATTAAAATCATGAATTTAGGAGATAACATTTGAGTAACCATCATCCAAATGTGTCAAGGATGAATTGCAATGAAACTACTTGGGAATCATGAACTTGAACATGAGAATGTCTTAAGCATAGGAGCATGGCATGAATACATGACTAAAATCATGAATTGGGGGATTTACACAGAATTCAAGTGAAATAGGACATGGGCATTTCATTAATACTTATAAAGATCATAACTTGAATCATAAGAATGTCTTAAACATGAGGAAACAATAAAGTTAAATGGTAAAAATCATAACTTGGAGATTCATCTTGAAATTACTTTGAACATAATATGGGAATTTTATTAAATATATGGAAATCATGAAGTTAAAATATAAGAATGTTGCTAAGAATCATGAATTTAGGATCCATTATGGAATTCACTGAAATAAAGCATGGGGAAACTCAAATTTATGGCATGAGGAATTCAAAATCTTGCATGGAATCACATATGGGATTAATTGAATTAAAAACACCATGAAAACATGAGATTCAATCTTTCTTGAATACCTATAATAACATAATGATTGAAGAATTCATTGTTTATTTAAAATAAAAGGGTTTTGGGCTCCATGGGTGAAAGAGAACCCATGGATAAACTCCTACATACCTTAAAACTTTAAATCTTGAAGAGAAACAAAATCTTAAAAGCTTTCTTGAATTGGAAAAATTTGATTCTTGATTGTTATTGAAGAGGAGGATTGAATTTGATGTTCTTAGGA
>JAPEIP010000008.1:93954070-93967694 GCA_026120095.1 Capsicum chinense | reverse complement strand
GTAGTCATTGTTCAAAACCCAATCATCTAGGAATTTCATCAAATACTTGGAATTTCATAGACTTAAGTATGAGAATAGTTAAAACATGTGACAATCACATAATTACAATATTAAAATCATGAATTTAGGAGATAACATTTGAGTAACCATCATCCAAATGTGTCAAGGATGAATTGCAATGAAACTACTTGGGAATCATGAACTTGAACATGAGAATGTCTTAAGCATAGGAGCATGGCATGAATACATGACTAAAATCATGAATTGGGGGATTTACACAGAATTCAAGTGAAATAGGACATGGGCATTTCATTAATACTTATAAAGATCATAACTTGAATCATAAGAATGTCTTAAACATGAGGAAACAATAAAGTTAAATGGTAAAAATCATAACTTGGAGATTCATCTTGAAATTACTTTGAACATAATATGGGAATTTTATTAAATATATGGAAATCATGAAGTTAAAATATAAGAATGTTGCTAAGAATCATGAATTTAGGATCCATTATGGAATTCACTGAAATAAAGCATGGGGAAACTCAAATTTATGGCATGAGGAATTCAAAATCTTGCATGGAATCACATATGGGATTAATTGAATTAAAAACACCATGAAAACATGAGATTCAATCTTTCTTGAATACCTATAATAACATAATGATTGAAGAATTCATTGTTTATTTAAAATAAAAGGGTTTTGGGCTCCATGGGTGAAAGAGAACCCATGGATAAACTCCTACATACCTTAAAACTTTAAATCTTGAAGAGAAACAAAATCTTAAAAGCTTTCTTGAATTGGAAAAATTTGATTCTTGATTGTTATTGAAGAGGAGGATTGAATTTGATGTTCTTAGGATTTGATTAGGGTTTCTTGGAGAGAAAAATGAAGGACAATGGGCAAACAATGCTTAAACTGACATCTTAAATCATATTTTTACTACCTGATTTGAGGTGGAAAAAGACCCAATTGCCCCTCACTTATTTAAACTAAAAATTCATAATTTGGATTGCGGTTTGAAGGCTCACCGCGATGCGGTATAATCACGGTGGTTTACTAGTTCTGACAAAAATGACCATAACTTTCTGCCTGAGTATCTGATTAAGGCAAAATCGGTATCGTTTGAAAGTTGAAACAATTATATATAATTTGGTGGGTCTTGAGCTAAAAAACTCTACGTACATAAAAAGTTATACACTTTCAAAGTTGACCCTTGTAGAATCAAACACCAAACTTTTGACGAATCTAAGGTTCTTAGCTCAACTTGGCTCTAAGTGATTTCTATGAACATTCTTCACCTAATAAGCACTTCACGTACTAGGATAAATATCATGACACATGCATTCGAATTATGAATCAAGAACATGACAAATATACCTTAATTGTGATACGATGAGTGTCTCATCGCTATCCTTGGTGCGACGCAGTGGAATCGCATTGAGCTACTAGAATTGAAATCCAAATGTGACCCAATCCTCATCTAAAAATTCAAAAACTTACCCAAGACATGCTCCTTACATCCTTGAACATGAATCAACTCAAAACCCATTGTGTCAGAGTCTGAAAGGTCAACTTAAAACTCATCAAAGTTAGAAGGTCTTAAAAATGGCTAAGTCCTCAACACATAGCTAAATTTTCAGGCTTTTAGTCTTTTATGCAAGCACAAGGAGCTGAACTGAACTAAAAAAAGTATGGGGTATTACACCACATTACCTACTATGCGTGATATTGTCCTGGAATGCCCTTAAGAATTGTATTTGTGTTCCTAATATAAATAAGACATGTAGTTATTGTGTTGGACATCTTGGATGACTTTGGGACATGAAGGGAGGCTGGGGAACACTTTAATTAGGGTTTTATTCTCTTTACCTTAGTTTGTTTATTGATTTTAACATGGATTATATTACTGTGATTCTTGTTACATCTATGAGAGGCTAAATACACTTTTTCAGGGTTAAGGCCAAGAACAAGAGTATTATTTTTTTAAATTTATTTGGTTATGGTTTTTTCCATCATATTTGGTTGTTTTTTTTATCATTGTTATTACTATTTTATGAAGTCACAACCCTTAAAATGCATGCTTTACTCTATTGTGAATACGAAAGGATGAATGATAGAGTAGAACATAGGATGAATAGAATAGGATCGTAATCTTCATTTAATGATGTTATGATTTATAATTAGGATAGGAATATACTTAAGTGACCTATTTAGTTCAAGTAAGACATGAATGCCAAAGCATTTAACTTAGTTCTCACATCCCCTCTCAATGATGTAGTTGTGGGGCTAAGTTAGATAATTGGTTAGAGGTTCAAAAGACCATATCATAGTGTAGACCCCGTTAATCAACAACCAAGATAAATAACCCAACTAGTGAACTTCTATAGCATTGTATCATTGGTCGCAGTGCCTTAACCCTGTTCTTTTTCAATTGATTGTTCAAACCTTTACTTTACCGCACTGTTTAGTTTATAGTTACATTATAACATTAAAACGTTTTTGGTTATGCAGCACTTGATTAATCTTATTAGTGAATTAAGCTTGGATAATTATAACACAAATATTTGAGGGATTGATATTTGGCTTTTTATAAGGCTATAATATTACTTTGTGAGACCATGTACACTTTCGTATGTGCTTGAGTACAACAAGTTTTTGGTGCCGCTGGAAGGGACTTGTCAATAGGAAACTGTCTTAGTTTAGTTTTACTTTTTGATTTATTTGGTGATCTTTCATTTGGTCTTGGTTTTTGAACTTGTAGGAAATAGATTAACAAGCTAGAAAGATAGCAAGGGACCAAGAATTAGTTGAGTCAGACCTCAAGCCTGAGCAACACTTACATCAACGAAGAAGAGAAATAGTTCTTCTTTACAGAATCTTGCAGATTCACAATGAATAATACATTTATGCTCACTAGCCTGTAGGATAGTTTGCAAAGTGGTAGTACCACTTGTGACTAATGTGACCTTCGCCATTCAAAGACTGAATCCTGGAGGAAGATTTGAATTATAACAGAACATGGTGCAAATTTTGCACAACAATGATTACTGGGATTTTACTTAAAGATCCACAGGTTCCCTTGTAGAACTTCTTGGAAATTAGTGATACATTCATCTCTAGGGTGTGTAACTGATTATATAAGGTTGACACTCTTCCTTTTTTCACTACTGGGGGCAGCAATGAGGGGTGATGATGCTTAATTGGAAATGTGGGATTAGTTTTCAGGTACCTTTCTTGATCACTTTTTTCCCCAGGAGCTGGGGGAGGCTAAGGTAAAAGAGTTTGTCAACTTGAAGTAGGGTAAGATAAGAGTTAAGGAGTATGCTCTGAAATTCCAACAGTTGTCCCGTTATGCTCTAGAGTTAGTATCTCAATAAGGTCCAGAATGAGGAAGTTTGATTTTAGGTTGTCCCATGATTTGGTGTAAGAGTGTAAGGCTACCATATTTAATAATGATATGGACATCTCCAAGCTGGTGGTTTATATGCAATAGGTAGAGGATGAGAAAAAGAAGCATACAGAGATGGGAGAGAGGTAAAACAAGAAGTTTAGTTATTCAGAGCAGGGTGTACGTCGATAGAATAGTAGGAAAGATGGTAGATAGTGGACCAAAAATAAGAACTATAGAAGTTCTTATTCAACAGCTAGTGTTCCATATCCTAAGCCTTCAGGCTAATAATGTCTCTAAGGCATAAGGTTCCCAGTCTCAGGTTAGTTGAGCTCAGTCAGCCCCATCTTATCCTTCTTATCGATTTTGTGGGCAGCTTCACTGTGGTTATTGTGAGGAGGGGAGGAATTTGTGTTTCAATTATGGTCAACCTGGTCATCTCCAGTGAAATTTTCCCATAGAAAAAGTTACCACTGGAGCTAATAAGGTTTCAATCACAACTTCTTTGTTTCCTGCATCTAAGGGTGATCCTTTTGGTATTAGTGCTAGCCAGAATCATAAGCATCCTTCGATGTTGTCAATGGTATGTTACAACTTTTCTCTTGTGATGTTTACTATTTAATTGATCCGGGTTCTACTCTATATTATGTGACCTCTTATGTGGCCGTACACTTTAGTTTTGGTCCCAAGAATATTTTTTGACCCCTTTTCCATGTCTACTCTGTTGGGTTATTCTATTATTGCTAGAAAAATATATAGAGGTTTTGTTGTGTCTATATTTCATAGGGAGACATTGGTGGATTTGATAGAGCTCGATATAGTGGATTTTGATGTAATCTTGGGGATGGATTGACTTTATTCGTACTATGCTTCTATGGATTCTAGGACCCAAAAGGTTCATTTTTATTTTCCTAATGGGCCAGTGATTTAATGGGAAAGGAGTTCCTTAGTGCCCAACGAGAGGTTTATTTCTTATCTTAGAGATGAGAAGTTGATTTCCAAGGGGTGTTTATATCATCTAGTTCGGGTTAAGGATTCAAACTCTGAGGGTCTCTTTTTGAAATCTTTCCCTATGGTTAATGAGTTTCCTAATGATATTCCTGGAATTTCTCCTGATAGGAAAATAGATTTTGGGATTGATCTTCAGTTAGATACCCATCCCATTTTATTCCTCCTTATAGAATAGCTCCGACTGAACTAAAAGAGCTAAAGGAGAAGTTAAAGAATCTTTTTGATAAGGATTTCATTCATCCTACTGTTTCTCAGTGGGGTGCTGTTGTACTTTTCATGATAAAGAAGGAAGGGTCTCTTGGATATGTATAGATTATCGTCAGCTGAATAAGGTTACAATGAAAAATAAGTATCCTCTTCCTAGGATTGATGACCTCTTCAATTAACTTCAGGAAGCTAGGTATTTTTCTAAGATTGATCTTCGTTTAGGGTACCATCAACTGAAAATTAGAGAGGCTAATATTTCCAAGACTGCTTTCTAGACCCAGTATGACCATTATGAGTTCCTGGTTATGCCATTTGGATTGACTAATGCTCCGACTGCTTTCATGGATCTTATGAATCGGGTGTTTAGGCAGTTTTTGGAGTTGTTTGTTATAGTCATCATTGATGACATCTTGGTGTACTCTAAGAGTGAGGAGGATTATTCCATCACTCCTAATTGTGTTGTGGACTCTTAAGGACAATAAATTGTATTCAAAGTTTTCTAAGTGCGAATTTTGGCTAAGTGTTGTAACCTTTCCTAGGCATGTTGTTTCTAGTGATGGGATAAAGGTGGATTCACAAAAAGTTGAGGCAGTTGATGTCATGACCTAAAAATCAAGGGCCATGAAGGAACTTGTCATGGCAAACCTTTACAAGTAAGCCTATCACCCAAAATGATACACAAGGAGAAAAAACAATAATAATCCCAAGACAAGGCTTCTAGAATGAAGCCGAACCACATACATATAATGAAAACAAAAAGAAACATAGCCAATAATGCCATAACTCCCAAAATCAGGTGTCACAATGTAAGAACTACTAAGACAATCCATGAATAAAATACATAAGAAATTCAGAAGGAAAAACTCTATCTTCGAATAATAGTAAAGACATAGTCTAATATAGAAAGATAAAAGTAAACGTAAGACGAATGAAATCCAACTGTTACCTTGAATAGCTTTGAAGGTTCTCGAATTAACCACTATGAAGGGCACTCGAACCAGGATCTACACCGAAAGGGTACAGTAGGGGGTGAGACTGGTCCACTTGTATTAAGTAAGTATCGTAGGCCAACCAGACAAAGTAGAAATAAAGAATACAAAATTAAACACTAAGGGCACGTCACCTGCAATCAGAAAATGTCCCATAACGGTAGCCCACACTATATGTACTAACAGTTCTATAATACTCAAAGATATTACAACAAATACCAAAAAGGGATATAAGTATACATTAGACCACATACAAGTAGAGCAAAGAAGAACAAACATATACGTGAACATAAAGTACAAGCAAAGGAAAATAGATCAACTAGATAGGTAATAAGTCAACACAGAAATACAATCACTACACAAGCATAATAAGGTAAAAACAATGAAAATGATGATGATGATGATGATGTAATGCATGAGGTTGTCGCACAACCTCCGTATACACCTATGGAGCTAAAGCTTCCCGACGTATGACCCATAGGGGGTTCATCAATCTATATACAATCCATATCAAATCCATATCCATATCTCCTTCCCAACACATTCCTCGAGGAAGGTTTTATAAGATGTCACATTTTCTATTAGAAAAAGCTACTATTTCCAATATTTCCACAGTGGTACCAATGTTTCTTGAATGAGTATGATATGAGGATGGAATGCTCACAACCAACCAACAATAGTGTTTCTACATCCAATTAATATACCAATCAAGTGAGCCAAATATCCACTTAATTTTCCAACCTTCCAGGAAATCCAACACGATTCACATGCCATTAGTGTATAAATACATCACAATATACAATTAATACTATGTTAGGCTTTCTCATTAGAAACATATAATCACTTTCACATATACAAAGCCACCAATATCATATAATATCCCATACGGCCACACATAGAAAATAATGTTCCAAAACTACCAAATACATCAACGTATAGGCCTCCACACGGGTGCAACACAATAAACTTAGCCATTTTCATGATTAGTTCCTACACCCTTAACATAATTTTGTATCAACATTAACTACCCAACCCAGTCTGAAAGAAGTTTATCCATAACCTACCTCGAATGTCAAAAATCGTTCTACAAATCTTTAAATCAAAGCCTTACTCATCCCGAACGGACTCAAATCAACTAAAATATGGAAATATAGAATTTATGCATCAAAATAAAGCTAACGATACCCATATATCTTATTTCTGAGTCGGGGTCAAAATGGACCCCCAAAATGGGTTTCAAAAAAGAAGGGCAAAATCATAATTTATTTCAAAAATATATTTCTCATATTTTTAGGAATATATAGATTAAAACCCAAGAAAAAATGAGTTAAAAAAAGGTCCAAATCCAAAAAAACCAGGTTCAAGTTTTACTAGGTAAAATCCCCGAAATCCATTTTCAAAATCAAGAATTGAAGTTGTTTTGAAGATGAAATTTATAAAAAAGTAATAATAATAATATTAGAAATTTACCAATTGAAAATGAATTAAAATCGGGGTTTAAATCAAGAAAATACAATTTTGGGCCTTCCAAGCCAAAATCTCTAATTCCCACTTTAATCCATGTTAAAATGAGAAATAGATGATAAATTGGAGTAAAGTAGTTGAAATATGTGTTTAGAAGCTTACCAAAGATTAGAAATGGAAGAATTTGGTCAAAAGCATGAAACCCCATGCTCCAAGTGTCAAAAATGGGGGAAAATGACAAAACATGGGTACATATAGGGTTCACATCTCTACGAATCCCTCAGGATTCATCCAAAATTTCGTGAACGCAAACCAAATATGCTACCCTATCAAATTTGACACTCCGGTCTCAGTGGTGATATCAAATATTTGGAAAAACATTATTTTCACAAAGTTGATTCCAGAAATCCAAAATCACAACTTTCCAAACAGAGGGTCAAGATGAGATTTAAAAGACATAAAACCACACCAACTATGTTACCACCCTAAAATCGACGTTATCTGCTGGCATAGTCCGTTGTGCCATCTGATGCATAGATCAAAAGATATTGACTGAAGTCAACTATAAGGATTCTCAAGCCACCAAAAACCACACTATCACATAAATCACACCAAAATGTATCGGGAAATGTGCCAATCATCCCCACACCCTAGAGACACCACAATGCAACCCCGAGAAGGGATAAAGTAGTCAATTCATATAGAAATATATATTTCACATAATTCATCAAAAAATTAAGTCGTTACATTATCCGCCACTAAAATCTAGTTAATCCTCAAACTAAAGGTAGCAGAAATAGCTGAAACCGCAAAGAGGTGGGGAGAAGAGCCACATATATCAGACTCAACCTCCCAAGTAGCCTAATCTATAGGTCTATGTCTTCATTGAACATTAACCACTGGAATAGCTCTAGAATAAAATTGTCTAATATCCTTAGCCAAGATGGAGACCAGCTCCTCAACACAAGACAACCTTTTATCTAACTGAACTGACTCCCAATGAATGATGAGACTCATTTAGAATATAACGGCGAAGCATGGAAACATGAAAAATTTGATGAACAATTGCTAAATCTTAGGGCAAAGCCAACTCATAAGCCACATCACCAACAGTCCAAAGAATCTCATATGGGCCAATATACCTGGGGCTAAGCTTTCCCCCCAAACCTTATCACACCCTTCATGGGTGAAACTTAAAGGAAAACACAATTACCAACACCAAATCTCAAGGCACAAAGTCTTCAGTCTACATAGCAATTTTACCTACTCTAAGCCACTCAAAGTCTATCCTGAATGATCTGAACTCTATCCAAAGAGTCACACAGAAAATCCGTACCTCGAGTTCTAATCTCAGAAACCTCGAACCAACCAATTAGAGAGCGACCGCCTACCATATAAAGCCTCAAAGGAGTCATATCACTACTAGAATGGTGGCTGCTATTATAAGAAAACTCCACCAAGGCTAGATGTTTCTCCTACTGACCACCAAATCCCATAACACAAGCGTGGATTATATCTTCCAAAACCTGAATAGGATATTCTGACTGACTGTCGGTCTGGGGGTGAAGTGCTGTACTAAGATCAACCTGAGTACCTAACTCCCATTGAAAAGTCTTCTTAAAGTAAGATATGGATAATAAACCTCGATCTTTGATGATAGACACTGGCACACCATAAATATGAATAATCTCATGAATGTAGATACGGGCTAACCTCTCGACACTGAAAGAGACCTTAACCAAAATGAAATAAGTAGACTTGGTCAATTGATCCATGATGACCTAAGCACTATCAAAACCATGAGAAGTACGAGGCAACCCAGTCACGAAATCCATATTAATCCATTCCCACTTTCACTCAGGATTGGGTAACCTCTGAAGCAAACCGCTCAGTATTATATGCTCAGACTTTACCTGTTGGCAACATCGGGAATGATCTCCAAAATCCACTATATCCTTCCTCATACCACCCCACTAATAATGTTGTATTAAGTTATAATACATCTTAGTCACTCTCAGATGGATAAAATACCCGGAACAATGGGTCTTCTCTAAAATCAATCTAATCCAAACACCCACTCTTGATACACAAACTTGGCTTCCATTCCTCAAGACAACATCTGAATCAAGTGAGACTTCCTTAGCCTAACCACTCAATACTTTATCCCAAATCAATCTCAATCTATTATCATCAAACTGATGAGCTCGAATCTGCTCCACCAAAGAAGACCTAGCCTCCATAAATGCCAAAACATGCCCAAGTGTCGAAATGTAAAGCCTAACCATCTGGTTGGGTAAAGTCTGAACCTCTAAGGCCAAAGACCTCTCCTGGGTCAAGAGATGCACCAAGATACCCATGCTAATTAACTTCCAACTCAAGGCATCTACAACCATATTATCCTTACCAGATGATAGATGATAGTTAAGCCACAATCCTTAAGCAACTCAAGCTAATTGCGCTATCTCATATTAAGATCTCGCTAGGTGAAGAAATACTGAAGGCTACCATGATCTGAGAAAATCTCACAATGGACTCCATACAAGTAGTGCCTCTACAAATTTAAAGCAAAAACAACCCTGCCAACTCCAAATCATGGGTAGGGTAATTCTTTTCATGGGGATTCAACTGATGAGAATCATACACAATCATCTTGCCCTCCTGCCTAACCCAACACCTGAAGCATCACAAAAGATGGTGAAACCTACTCCCTCATTGGGAAAAGTTAAGATAAGAGCTGAAGTCAACAAATCCTTGAGCTTTTAGAAGCTCGCCTTAAAAACATCAGACCATTGAAAAAGAAATTTTCTTCTAAGTCAACTTGGTCAATAGATCTACGATAGATAAGAAACCCTCAACAAAATACTGATAGTAACCTTCTAATCAAACAAAACTCTGAATCTTGATAGGTAAAGTAGGTCTATCCTAATCATGAATTGCAGTAATCTTGGCTGGATCAACCATAATATCCTCTTTAGTCACCACATGACCTCAGAAAGAAATAGACTCCCCAAAACTCACACTTGGAGAACCTGGCATACAACTTCTCATTCCCCAATATCTGAAGCACAATTTGCAAATGCTCCTCTTGATCGACCTCACTCTTGGAATAAACCAAGATATCCTCTATAAGTACAATAACAAAAGAGTTGAGATATGATCAAAATATCAGGTACATCAACTCTATGAATGCGACTAGGAGATTGGTCAACCTAAAGGACATGACCAAGACCTCATAATGATCATACCGAGTCCAAAAAACTATCTTCAAAATATCTGAAGCTCTAATCCTAAGTTGGTGATACCCGGATCTCAAATCCCCGAATCTCAAATCAATCTTTGGAAACACCAAATCACCCTAAAGCTAGTCAAACAAATTATTAATATGAGGAAGGGAATACTTATTCTTAACTGTTATCTTTTTCAGTTACCAATAATCAATACACATAAACCCATTCTTCTTCTTTAGAAACAAGACAGACCTACCCTAAGGCGATACACTAGGTCAGATAAATCCCTTATTTAACAACTTCTACAATTGATCCTCCAATTCCTTAAACTTGGCTGGGGTTATCCTATAAGGAGGAATAGAAATAGACTTGGTACTTGGCTCAACATCAATAGAAAAATCAATATATCAATCTGGAGGTATACTAGGAAAATTCAAAGGAAGCATATTTATAAACTCATTGAATCTAAAGAAGGAGGTGAAAACACAATAGTATTATGAATATAAGCCAAGTATGATAAACATCACCTTTCAACCAATCGATGAGCCTGAACATAAGTGTAACGCCCCAAATTTGGTACCCAAAATGCTACACGATGCTCATGATGCTGAATGACCACAAGCTAACCCATGACTGATATCTGTACCTGTATACTATATAAAATACTTTATAATGTGGAAACATGAATTGAAAGACCATAAGGTTCAATACTAAATATGATCTGAATAATATAACATATGTGTGGGGTAATAGAATACCTAAAACAAAACTAAACATACTGAAGTCTGAAATATGATAGTCTAGAAAGCCTTTAACTGAATGAACTATCTAAGTAAAGAGTTTATGGGACATGTACTCAACTAAGTCTAACTAATAAACTAATTTAATGAGATAATAGGGAAATAATTATGTCCTCGAAAGATGAGGAATCACTTCTAACTCTGTTTGCAAATATCTGGAATCTACTATTGCTTTGGAGCTCGTGTCTCTGAACCTATGGTATAAGACACCATAGCGGAAATGTGTCAGTACTTTGAATGTACTGGTATGCATGTAAGGTAAGCTGAATGCATGGGGTTCATACGCATGAACAATAATAATAACTGACTAACTATCATGAGCATGAGAATACAGGCATGAGACATAACAACTGACACTAATAGTGTGATAACATAATTACTAAATCTGAATATAACTAATAACATGAGTGACTGTATCTGATAGAACTATCTGAGTTCCATACTGTATCTGAGTTGACTATATCTGACAGTTCTGAAATTTAAAGAACTATCTGAGTTCTATTACTGAGACTGATTGACTATAGCTGATAGTCCTGATTCTCTAACATGAAACAGTAGGAAGTAGTTATCTAATCAACATTCCCTTGATATGCCATTATGGATGAGTTAGGGTGTCACGACCCAAACGAGGGCCTGACTGTGATGGACATCCCGAACCATGAAGGCCTGAAATACCCTTCTCTATCTAGTAATCATGCACAACATTCATATAATAAAAGAAGATGTGGAAACATAATCTGTAATGGAAACATGGTAAATTTTGAATTCAACACAAGTATGGAAACTATAAATAAACAACATCTAAATAACATATGACCCAGTCTGAAAAATCTCTACTACATAAAAATCTGACAACTATCTGAAACTGGGACAAGGCCCCCAATAGACCAAAACTAAAATAAGTGACGTAAGCTGAAAAGACATGCCATCTAGAATAGAGAAGGCTTACCACTGCATAATCTGATTATTTGTCTGAATTATCTACTGCTTATCTGGACCCCTAGATTGAGTCTCAAAACCTGAGAGGTAGGGGGGAAGGGGGTCAATACAGATGTACTGGTACGCAGAGCATACAAAAAATAATCATTTATCATTCAACATATATGCGACCATTTAAAACAGTTCATAAGTATATTATATAGTAAAAATTCACATGGGCATTTTAAAGACTCTATAAGAATCATCTCAACTTTGAGAAATCTATGTTACTTCTATGCTAGGTGGTATACCCTATAACTCTGAAAATTCCATGGGCTATAAACTGCCATTAACTCAGCAGTGAAGCCCCCAACCCAAGTGTGCCGCAAGGGCCGGAGTCTCTGAATCTACTACGCCACACGGCCATTGCCAGCATACAATAATAATCTACCCTTATCTGCAAATACGATTTCAGGCTAAGAGTTGCTTGAACTTGCACCTTTTTCGGGTAACCACCTAACCCTCTTTAAGCCCCTTTTTAAAACTTTATCAAAACATATAGTCTCTGAAAACAAACTCTAAAAACATGCTCTGAAAACATTATCTGTTATGGCATCAATACATATGGTATCGTCATACCATTGACTTGCAAGTCATATTTCTGAGCCATTATTAGTCTATCATAAATCTCTGTTTTCAAAACACAATTTTTGGGACCACCATTTTAATAATTCAATTCAAAGAAACTCTTTCTCAAACCTCATGTAAACACATGCAAGGAACTCATCTTTGTCAAGCATTTCAGTAGTACAGTACAAGGTGATCATGTCAAAGTTCTCAATTCATATGCAATTATTTATCTTAAACACAAGAACATATTTATATCAAGAAACACCCTCTCAACAATTTCAAATCATGCTCAAATGCTATAATATTGCAAAAACATCATTCAAATCACAAAATCATAATCTTTAATTCAATACACAAGAGAGAGTTCATAATTTATGCTCTCAACGATCTTAAATCTCAAATTCCATACATATACGTATACAAGTAAATCAATTTAGGGGATAAGACCACAAGGTCAAAACAACAGTAACATTAAAACATTCGGAGTACGTAATTTAGAACATAGATTCCAAAACCACTAATCTCCAACCTCAAACTCTAGATCTCTTCACCTAACATCGGCGTAGGACTTCTGACAAATCTGAGCTGTCTTAAGTCATTCTCTAATGACTTTCACATCCTCTATTGACTGATGAACAAGATTAGGCCCAAATATCTGTGTCTCACCTA
Organism: Capsicum chinense; assembly: GCA_026120095.1. Classification (NCBI taxonomy): domain Eukaryota; kingdom Viridiplantae; phylum Streptophyta; class Magnoliopsida; order Solanales; family Solanaceae; genus Capsicum; species Capsicum chinense. The sequence goes on along the minus strand of JAPEIP010000008.1, from coordinate 93,954,387 downwards.
CTTTATACCATTCTATCGGGGACCTACATCTTCTCCCATATAATGCCTCAAAAGGTACTATCTTAATATTTGAATGGAAACTATTATTATATGCAAACTCTATCAATGGAAAGTCCTCTACCCAACTACCTTTAAAATCAATCACACATTCAACATATCCTCAAAGGTGTGGATGGTGTGCTCAGCTTGTCCATCTGTCTGAGGGTGGAAAGCCGTGCTCAAATTCACTTGGGTACCTAAACACTTTTGAAACAATCTCTAAAATTGTGAAGAAAATTATGTACCTCTATCAGATATGATGGACACAGGTGCCTTAT
>JAPEIP010000008.1:93904273-93927300 GCA_026120095.1 Capsicum chinense | reverse complement strand
AATTTATGCTTGTTAAGGGGGTCCCATACTTAGAAGGTTCTAGCAAAGTTTCAAGACTTAGTTTATTTTAGCTTTCAAAAGTCCGTTGTCTCATTTCGTGACTTTAATGTCCTTTAATGGTATGTATTCTTTCTAATTCATGACCAGGAAGGTCAATAGGTGTTGCCGAACAAGTTTTAGATTTTTCAGAACTCATTTAGACCACGTTCAAAATCACAAAATAGTGGACCAACGCGATCTTGGCGCGCCACATCGCCAATTGCGTTGTTTGATATTGTTGCAGTGTTACCAAGGTTAAATTACTGAGGCTCGACATGATGATTGCACGATGCATTGACTATTTCATTGATGCCATGATGCACCACATCTCTAATAGCATCGGTGCCCTGTTTTTAGTCATTTAAAAACCGCGTCCTCAGGGCTAATTCAATCTTTTTCCCACACCCTTCAGCCCTCATAACTCAAAATTTAGCCCTCTTTTGGCTAATCCTATTCATTATTCACAAAATCCTTTAGAAAAAAACCCTAGGGCTATCAATTCAAGACTCAATTTCCAAGGGATTCCACCATCAACCTTCAAGAATTCATCAACTAAGGTATGTCAAGTGTTCCTCCAAGAGTTTCTTCCACCCTTGGAGTCCAAGAAACCTTTTCAAAATCTCAAGATAATTTTTTTGATGAATTTCATGATTTAGTTTGATTGTGTTCATGACTATTATATTAATGGGTTCTTTAGTTCATGATTTAATTGCAATATCTATGTGAAGTAAAGTGATATATGTGTAGTATCATGTGAAATCATACTAAACCCTTGAAATTTGTCCATGGGAATGTGAATTATGATGCCTATTTGTTATATAGGGTTATGTGCATATGTTATGCTCACCAATTGTTTGATGAATTACTCAAGTGAGTTAATAAGTGAAAGAAATCATGCCATGCTAGTTATGTGCAAGTTGTATCATGCAAGTGTTTGACAAATTGTTTATGAGAATGAAATACTGCCATGTTATAGTATGCCAATAAGTATTCCCCATTCATGTACAAGTAATGCATCTCAAGTGGTTGTTGAAATGTCTAAATGAATGAATTATAAACATGCAGCCATTGTTGAGATTTTAAGCTTGTGCCATGATTTAATTATTATGCTATCGAGTCCTCGGGGTACTTGTACCCAATAATTTAGCTGTGTGCCTAAATCTAGTGTCAGTTTTCCTTGATACTCACAGTCAAGCCATGATCAGTAGAACTTAATCAGTTATGTGACTTAGAAAAATTCAGTAAATTTAGTATCATTCCAGTAATCTCAGTGATCTCAGTAATCACAGTAATCACAGTAATCTCTGTAATATCAGTCAGTTATCAGATCTTAGTAGTATTCAGTTCAGACCTCAGTAACTCAATCATCTAGAAAAACTCAGTAGTATTCTGTCAGTTGACAAAATTTAGTAGTATTCTGTCATTCAACGGAACTCAGTGAACTTAGTTCAGTCAGTAAAAAAACTGTACCATCAATAACAGCTCAGTCATCCCTAGTATGAACTAGAAAACTAGTTCAGTGTCTATTCAGTTGGAAGTTTGATTCAAGAACGAGTGAACCCAGGGATGAGGGCTCATCTGTTACACAGTAGAGGGTATGATCCTTAGTAGCAATCCCTGCATTCTAGAACTATGTAGCCAACGTAGGTTGAGATGTACCCCTACGACTCTAGAGACTATACATCTCCTTTGAGTTTTCCTTACAGGAGGGGTTGACGGAAGAGCTCCTTATCAGAGAGGGTTTACTCACAGCTTGTCTTTACCCGTGGTTCAGATTGGACCCCACCAGTTCAGATTCGGGGCATGTTGGTTAGATGATTACCTCCCACAGTATCAATTTCAGATTCAGTCTCAATAATAGAAATCAGTTTAGTTCTACAGATATCAGGACTATCAGATACAGTCGCTCAGCTCAGTACGGAACTCAGCTAGTTCTATCAGAATCAGGACTATTAGATACAGTTATCTAGTTTATTCTAGAACTCAGATAGTTCTTCAGATTCAAGACTGTCAGATACAGTCACCCAGTCCAGTAAATAACTTAGATAGCTTTTCAGTATCAGTATACTCAGTAATCAGTTATCAGTAATATAATACCAGTAACCTCAGATATCAGTTACCTGTAAACTCCGTAATTGATATCATTAATAGACTTAATTATTCAATATCCCAGTATTAGTAAACTCAGATGTCAGTACATCTGTATTTAGTATTGTCACGACCTAAGTCCCATTTTATGTATTCATGCATGTATTTCTCACACGCTCATGTTCAAGTCGTCAGTCAGTTATTATTGTTCATGCATATGAACCCTTGCATTCAGCTTACCTCACTTGCATACCAGTACATTCAATCGTACTGATGCATTTGTGCTATGGTGTTTTATACCATAGATTTAAAAGCACGAGCTCCCGAGCATCCTTAGTAGATCAGACGTTCAGCAGCTAGACTAATAGTGATTTCTCATCATTCGAGGATAGCATGATTATTTTATTACTTTATTATTTTAGTAGTTTGGAGTTATTTGGGGACATGTCCCATCAACTCCGTAGTTTTCAGATAGTTTCGAGGCTTCCAGACTACATCATGTTTTAGACAATTTACTTCAATTTTGGGTATTGTTATACCCCATTACAAACATTGTTTTATATTCAGTATTAGTTCTATTTTGAACCTTATGGCCTTATAACTTATATTCTGCATATTTACAGTATATTATTTAGTGCTCAATTACAGATATTAGTCATGGGTTAGCTTGTGGTCCTTCTGGGTCATGAGCACCGTGTAGCATTTCGAGTACAAAATTCGGGGCGCTACATGGGCATTTTGGAAAAGTTTCAAAATTTTTGAAAGGGGTTCAGGACTATTTTGGAACTCTGAGGCTTTATTACTCTGTGATAGTGGCATGCCACGCCAGTGGAGCTCCACGATAGATAAGTGGCATGAAGTCTAGCCTTCGCGATATTGGCATGCCATACTGCTGTGTTAAAATATCCAATTTTAGTTTTTTCACATGGGGTGAGGGGTTTTTGATCTTTTTACCCCTTGTACGACTTTTAAGCACAAAATCAACCCTTTTTCTTCAATTTTCAAAGATCAAACTCTAGTATCTTCTTCTTTAACTCTCAACCCAAGAAAGCTTAAGGGTTTTAAAAGAAATCACTACTCTTGGCTCCAAACTTCGAAGTGCCTTCAATTTTTTGTATGTCTCAGGCGTTTTTCCTTTCATAACTTGAATTTTACATTATGGCATATAATTTTAATTGTTGTGGTTAAAATTGGGTTGAGGGATTTTACTGTTAATTACCTGAACTGTATTTCCCATGATTTAAACGTGTTTTTATACTTTAATTGACAGTTTTTACACTACCCTACCCTGGGCCTTGTCGTAATAGGCATCCCAAGTTCAACTAGGATTGGGGAGTGCCCCCTGCTACCCAACCCACCCACCTATACCCAGCTTTAGATCGGCTAAATTTTGAACATATAACAAGATAGCATTTTTGTTCTCACTAAGACTCTGGGATAAGGTCAAAACTGTGACCGACTCAACCCAATCCAGACGTACCACACTAACCACCAAACCATAGACCATAAACCAAAGGGAGTATCAAAACATAATATGAAAATCAATCCCAAAATGTAGTAGGATAGAACAACCAACAATATCAACCAAAGATGTCAGCTCACCAGGTTATTACATTACCAAGGCCGACACCAATATCGATCCCACAAATACAAACCCCCAGAAGTACCACAAAACCTCAATTTAAAAGAGTAAATAAATACGGTTGGGACATGCCCCCAACTATGGCCAAAACAAATTTTCAAAATAAAAGAAAAGTGTCTACATAAATACATAACATAAAATGATTCTCCCAAATGGATGGAAGCTAACCACTTTACTCCAAATTCCGATACTAAAGCTGCGAGCTAAATAGGAGAAGTAGAATGGAAGGTTCTTACATAGCATGGGTATACAACCTTCAGTAGACGGGGTTAGCGAAAGACCACTAGCATGAATCTCAGAATAAGAATAAAATAATGCTAGTTATAATACCAAGTGAAACCATCCATAATGCATACAACCATATATATATAAGTGTCGGGAAAGAGAACCGAGTTTAGAATGTATTTAAAACCTTTATACGTGAGCTGTGTAGCTTTACCGTCCTAACAACCCATGGGCCATATGATTTCAGCTCCCTCTGCTGAAAGGGCCCTAGCGCATATAGCTACACAACCAGGAAATATCTCATGGGATGACTAGTACATCCCCCAATATAAAATATGACATGAGCACATGATTATCAAGACCCATCGTTTTGGCAAATATGAGTTTTTGGTTTTGGTCCCCTTGGGACCGCCACATTCCATGTCTTAGCTACACACCCCACCATTAATACCCAATTAAAACAATGTCCAAACAATCCATTTACCATTTATTAACCAAGACCAATATTAGTGGTATCGTCATACCACCCCTTACTTGCAAGTAATATCCATAGCCAAACCATTTAGGTTAACGGGATCTTAGGTGCCCTTTTAATTACTATATTAAATCCAGTTGGGAGACTTTCATGTTCTCCACAAGAATAACCATTTAGCCTTTAGCCTTTTCAAACCATTTAAGCCATGCATGAATCCTTTATCCAATTTAAAATATACAAGAGTTTTTCAATGCAATGAACATATCTTTATAAGCATTTTATCAAACACCTTGGGGGCACAACATAGCCAAAACCAATTCCAAAGACCATTAAACCATTACCATGTAATCCACTTGTCCAAATCCACCATTGATGCTAATAAAAGCATAATTAAAACAATAGAAAACCATTAATAAGTATTCAATGTTAGAACCCCCAAATAATAGTTGAAAATCATAATCATGAAATAGTAAAATCATGAAATCTATCATATAAACAATGCTTTTAGTTGAAATTACAATAAGAAAAGAGAATCATGCCTTATACTGAAGAATTGATGGAAAGAAATCCCCAAAGCAATCCACAAAAGTGTATTAGAAGTCGTGGGTCCTAGTTAGGGTAAGTAAGGAAATATCCTGAATACCCTCACTTAAATCGCTTTAAAACCCATCACAGGGATACGACTGACCCATACGAGTCGTACCCTCCTATACCATCAGTATCTACCACTTGTAACCAAGCCTCAAACCTTGGATAAAACATTGTCCAATATACGAATCATCCAACTAAGTTGTAACCATAACATATGATCCATACCAATGACCCATATCCCAGGTAGGATAAAATACCAGGAGGATCAAGCACTACCCACTATATGTGTCCCTACAACGCTCTTACCAAACCCTTAAGACTCATACCCCTAAGTTGTACCCAGTCCAGTGACCAAAACCATCCCACCAACTAACATTGGTTAGCATATGACAGGACCCTACCACTAATACCCTAGCATACAACTCATACCCATTAGTTGTATTGTGTTCGGAGAATAGATTTACAGGAAATTTTCTAAGGGTCAAAACCCAGGATATTTCAGTCTCCCCCACTAGGAACATTCATCCCCGAATGACGAACAAGGTAGGGGTAACAAGACATAGAGTTATTTGTTTTATCAAACATTCCTTTAATAAAGTTTGAAAACAAAGAGGTAAAAATATCAATCTTTCCTTTAACAAACTTAGAAAATAAAGATATGTTCAAGACACATACCTTCTGCACGAATCCCTAGAGAAGAAAACAAATGCCGATATTTGGATTTCATGTCCTTTTCTGCTTTCTAAGTTGCTTCTTCCATCTTATGCTTTTGTCGTAGAACCTTAATTAAAGCCAAATCCTTGGTCTTCAACCAACGAACTTGCCTGTCTAATATCTCAATAGGGACCTCTTCAAAAGGTAGAGAATCTGAAATTCCCAATCTTTCAAAAGGAACACCCGAAGAAGGATCACCAAGACACTTCCTCAACATAAAAATATGCAAGACCGGATGAGCCAAACTTAAGCTAGATGGAAAATTTAGCTCATAAGAAACATTATCAAATCTCTACAAAATCACATAAGGACCAATGAACCGAGGACTGAGTTTCTCTTTTTTGCCAAACTGCACCACTCCCTTCATGGGAGACACCTTGAGAAAACACCCTATCCCCAATCTCAAACTCCAAGTCTCTATGCCTAATATCCGCATAGAAATTTTGGTGACTTTGGGAAGCTTTAAGACTAACCAAATCACCTTGACCTTCTCCATCGCCCGATAAACCAAATTCGGGCCAAACATGTCTGCCTCCTTAAACTTAAACCAACCAATAAGAGATCAACACCTCCTACTATACAACATCTCATAAAGAGCCATACCAATATTCGAATGATAGTTTTTGTTGTATGATAAATCCACCAAAGGTAGATGCTCAGCCCAATTGCCACCATAGTTAATCACACAGGCATGAAGCATATCTTTCAATTTTTAATAGTTCTCTCCGCTTGCCTATCCGACTATGGATGAAAAGCAATACTCAAACTAACTTTAGTCCCCTACCCTCTCTGAAAAGACTGCTAGAAATGAGACATAAACTGCATACCACGAACAGAGATAATCAAAACAGGTAACCTATGTAACTTTAAAATCTCCTGAAGATACAACTGCACATAATTCTCTACCGAAAAGGTAGTCCACACTGGCAAGAAATGTACAGACTTTGTTATCCTATCCATGAAGACCCAAATCGAATCATACCGATTCCTGAACCAAGGGAGACCGGTAATGAAGTCCATATTAATCACTTTCCACTTCTATTCGGGTGAATCAATTTCTTGATACAACCCTCCTGGCCTCATGTGCTCAACCTTAACCTGTTGGCACACCATACACTTGGAAACAAAATCAATCATATCCCTCTTCATGCCATTCCACCAGTAGATCTCCTTGAGATCATGATATATTTTAGTCAAACTTGGATGAACAACATGGAGCGACTCATGCGCCTCAGCTAAAACCCTTTGTCGCAGCTCATCGACATCAAGAACATACAACCTCTCTTGGTACCATAAAGTATCATCACCACTGATCTCAAACACCGCTACATTTTGCCCACCAACATTACCCTTGATTTTCATCAAGATAGGATCTAGAACTTGCTTTTATTCATTCTCTGCAGCAAGAGACTATCAAACCACTGCTTGCACCATCACACCACCATCATTAGAGTCCAAGAGATGAACTCCAAGATTAGCCAAGCAGTGAATATCCTTCACCAATTCCCGCTTGCCTTTCTTTACGTGAGCCAAACTACCCATGGATAACCTGCTAAGAGCATCAACCATATTAGCCTTACGTGTGTAGTAGTGAAGACTCATATCATTATCCTTGAGAAGCTCAAACCACCTTCTCTTCTTGAGATTAAGATCTTTTTAAGTGAACACATACGAAAGACTTTTCTAATAAGAAAAGATATCCACGTGCACACCATACAATTAATGCCGCCATATTTTCAAAGAAAACATAACCGCCAACAACTCCAAATCATGAGTAGGCTAATTTCTCTCATGTACCTTTAACTTCCTGGAAGAATAGGCAATCACCTTCCTATGCTGCATTAAAACACAATCAAGCCCTACCCGAGATGCATCATAATAAACTATAAACCCAACATTGCCTATCGATAAAGTGAGGTTGGAGTCAAAGTTAACTTATCCTTCAACTTCTCAAAACTCCCTTCACAAGCATCCGACTAAGAAAACTTAACCTTCTTCTGAGTCAACTTAGTTAAAGGAGCAACTATCGAAGAAAAGCTTTCCACAAAGTTCGTTAATACACGGCTAAACTCAAGAAGCTCCGAATATTAGATGGAGTCATGGTTGTGCGGTTCCACCATGATCCCTTCACTAGAAATAATATGGCCTAAGAAAGTCACAGTGTTCAACCAAAACTCACACTTAGAGAACTTCACATACAACTATTATTTCTTTAAGGTCTGCAACATCACACGAAGGTGGTTAGTATGATACACCTCACTCTTTAAATAAACCAGAATGTCATCAATAAACACAATGAAGAAAAGATCCAAATATTACCTGAATACCCTATTAATCAAGTCCATAAATGCTGTCAGAGCATTAATCAACCCAAATGATATCACTAAGAACTCAAAATACCCATACCAAGTACAAAAATCCATATCAGAGATATCTATCTCCCTAATCTTAAGTTGATGGTACCCAGATTAAATATCTATCTTAGAGAAGAACTTGGCACCCTGTAACTGGCTAAACAAATCATCTATCTGAGGAAGAGAATACTAGTTCTTGACCATTTTCTTGTGCAACTACTTGCAGTCAATGCACATCCTAAGGGAACCATCCTTCTTTCGCATAAAAAATACTAGTGCACCCCATATAGAAATAGTAGGACGAATATATCCTTATCCAGAAGATCCTTAAGTTGCTCCCTGAGTTCCCTCAACTCAGGTAGAGCTATTTTATATGGAGAAATAAAAATTGGACAAGTTTCTAGAAGCAAATCAGTACCAAACTCTATTTCCCTATACGGAGGAACACTAGGAAGATCATCTGAAATGACTTCTAGAAACTCATTAACCATAGGGATCAAAGACAAAGAAGGACCTTCTAAGTTAGAATCTTTAACACGAACCAAATAATAAAGACAACCCTTATAGATTAACTTCCGATCTCTAAGATAAGAAATAAACCTCCTCCTAGGAGCTATGGAACTACCTTTCTATTCCATAACCAGTTCACCAGAAAACTTAAAGATAACCCTACGGGTCCGACAATCTACAAATGCATAACAAGAATTCAACCAATCCATACCTAAAATTAAATCAAAATTTACCATATCTAGCTTAAAAAGATCCACCAAAGTCTGCTGGCTACCAAAAAATACCACACCCCCAATAGACTCTCTTAGAAATAACCGAGTCACCCATCAAGGTAGAAATAGAAAAAGAATTTGAGATAACTTTCGAATCAAAACCAAAAGACACTGCAACATATGGAGTCACATAAGAAAGAGTGAACCCTAGATCAAACAAATAATAAATGTCCTAAAATAAAAGCTATAAGGTACCAATAATGACATTAGGAAATGCCTCAGATTTTTGTTAGGACACCAAAACATACAACCTGTTCTGACCAACACTATAACTAGGACTAGTAATAGAAGCAGATAACACCCCACTAGGTCTAGGAGCTGAAGATGAAGCCACAGGAATCTTATTTTACCCCATAGAAACCTTATTGACTAGAAAATCCCTGAGTTGATAGCCTACTTGGACACACTTGAAGCATTTGTTCTTTCTTCCTCTTAATATCCCTGATTAGGACAACCACAAAATTGACAAGGAGGATATAAAGAAACTAACTGACTTCTACTTACTTGATATTGGGCAGCCTGTACCCGAGAATTATCACCATCTTAATGATGCCTGTCTCCCGACTGATAAGGAGCACTCATAGGAAAAGAGATTGAACTCCCCCACTTCTTTTTTTTTCAGCTTTCCACCATCCATACCACCCTGAGACTAAGCACCTCCCTAATTAGAAAACCTGCTCCTCTTTCCCTACCTATCCCCAAACTTCACCTACTTTCTCTTCTAGTACTTAACCTACTGCATATAAATAGTCAACCTCTAGATATCTATATCTTTAATCAGCAAGGCATTCTTGTTCTCTAGACTCAAATCTCTATTTAACCCAAAAGAAAACTTCTTCATTCTCGACCTAATATCAGCCACCAAATCTGGAGCATACCTTGATAGCTGATGGAACTTCAAAGCTTATTCCTTTACTAACATCCTCCCTTACCTAAGGTTTATAAATTTCTCTATCTTAGGTTCCCTCAACTCTTGAGGAAAGAATAGATCCCAGAAGGCTTTAGAAAATGCCTCCCATAACCCTTCGTCTTCCATATTACCTCTATCCCTATCTCATTCCTCATACCACTGATAAGCAACATCTTTGAGTTAATAAGCTATAAAGTTAACCCTCTTTACATTAGTAGCCTGCATTACTCAAAAGATCTTTTCCATCTTATCCAAGAAACCTTATGGATCCTCCACCACCTTCACTCCAATAAATATTTGAGGTCCTATCTTTACAAATTGACCAACCCTTGTGGAATCAGTAGTCAAAGCACCAGTTATACCCCGCTCAGACTGAGATACAACCAATTGGGCAATAATATGAATAGACTAACAAAATTATATATTTGTCATGTTGCCCTGAGAGACTCGAGGAGAACTATACAGAAGAGAAGAAACTATAGCACCAATAGGAATAGGATCATAGGATCAAAGATGTACTCCAGTCGTAGGACGTAGCCATTCAGCATTATCCACAAATAGATGAAAGAATTTTTTTGTGTTCCAGATCTAGGAGGCATGATCTGAAATACAAAAAAACAAGAATTAAAGGATATTCCAGGATTGATAACTCTATCTTAAAGATAGAATACCAAGAAAGTGAAACATTCCTAAATGTCTTACAGCCTCTCTCTTATGAGTATGTCGGGCTTCATACCCTTAAACGAGACTCTACTCGACAAAACTTTGAATACTTCCTAGTTGAGCATAAACCTAGGCTCTGACACTAACTTGACACAACCAACCCTGGGCCTTGTTTTAATGGGCATATCAAGTTCAACCAAGACCGAGGACTGCCCCCTATTACCCAACCCAACCACCTAGAAAGCTGAATTTTGAACATATAACAATATAGCATTTTTGTTCTCATTAAGACTCTGGGATAGGGTCACAACCGTGATCGACCCAACTGAGTCTAACCGTACTATACCAACTTCCCAACCATACCAAACCAAACCATAGACCATAAACAAAAGGGAATACCAAAACATAATATGAAAATCAATCCCAAAATGTACTAGGATGGAACAACCAATAATATCATCCAATGATGTTAGCCCACCAGCTTAGTATAATAACAAGGATGACACTAATACCGATCCCACATATACCAACCCCTAAAAGTACCACAAAGCTCTATCCAAAAGAGTAAAAAAAATTTGGTTAGGATATGCCACTAGTCGTGGCCAAAACCAATATCCAAAATAAAAGAAAAGTGTTTATATAAATCCATAACATGAAATGATGCCTTATGAAAGGATGAAAGTTCACCACTTTAGTCCAAATATCGATACCAAATCTGTTAGCTAATTAGGAGGAGTAGAATGACCGGTTCTTACATAGCATGGGTATACAGCCGCCAGTAGATGGGTTTAGCAAATGATCGCTAACATGAATCTCAGGATAAGGATAAAATAATACCAGTTGTAAAACAAAGTAAAACCATCCATAATGCATATAACTATACATATATAAGTGCCGGGAAAGGGAACCAGGTTTAACATGCATTTGAAACCTTTATACCTGGGCTGTGTAACTTCTTCGTCCTAACCACCCACAGGCCATATGGGTTCAGCTCCCCCTACTGAAAGAGACCCAGTCTGTGTAGTCGCATGACTAGGGAATATCCCATGAAATGACTAGTACATCAGTGGAACACATGCACATGGTCATTAAGACCCATCATATAGACAAATATGAGTTTTCAATTTTGGTCCCCCGGGGGCCGCTACTTTCGATAGCTTAGCTACACACCCAGCCATTAATGCCCATTTAAAACCATGTCCAAACAATCTATTTACCATTTATTAACCAAGATCAATATTAGTGGTATCGTCATACCACCCCTTACTTGCAAGTAATATCCATAGCCAAACCATTTAGGTTAAGGGGAGCTTAGGTGGACTTCCATGCTCTCCACAAGAATAACCATTTAGCCTTTAGCCTTTTCAAACCATGCATGAATCTGATATCCAGTTTAAAACATGCAATAGTTCCATTAAAAGAAGTCAATGCAATGAACATATCTTTATAAGCATTTATCAAACACGTTGGGGGCACAATATAACCAAAACCAATATAAAAGACCATTAAACCATTACTATGCAACACAATTATCTAAATCCACCTTTGATTTAAATAAAAGAATCAGTAAAACCATAGGAAACCATAACCAAGCATTTAATATCAATACCCCCAAATAATAGTTAAAAACCATAATCATGAAATAGTAAAACCATGAAATCAATCATATAGACCATGTATTTAGTTGAAATTATAATGAGGTAAGAGAATAATGCCTTATACCAAAGAATTGATGGAAAGAAACACCAAGACAAGCCCCAAAGAAATCCACAAGATGAAACCCTATCCTTCTTGCCCCATAAGCTCTTATGAGAATTATGAGATGTTTTGAAATAGTTTATAAGTGTTAATGAATAGAATAATAGGGTAAATAACCTCTTAAGTGTATTAGAAGTCATGGGTCCTAGTTAGGGTAAGTAAGAAAATATCTAGAATACCCCCACTTAAATCTCTTCAAAACCCGTTGTAGGGATACGACTGACTATATAAGTCGTACCCTCCTATACAATTGGTATCAACTACTCATAACCAAGACTTAACCCTTGGATCAAACATTGTCCAGTATACGACTCATCCAACCAAATCATAACCATAACTTACGATTTGTACCAATGACTTGTATCCCTAGTAGAATAAAATATCAGGAGGATCAAATATTTCCCACCATATGAGTCCCTCCTAAGACTCGTACCAAACCCTTAAGACCCATACCCCTAAGTTGTACCCAGTCTACTGACCAAAACTATCCCACCAACTAACTTTGGTTAATATATAACTGGACCCTACCACTCATACCCCAACATATGGCTCGTACCTATGAGTTGTATTATGTCTAGAGAATGGAGTTCCAAGAATCTTTCTAAGGGTCCAAACCTAGGATGTTTCAGGGTTTTAGGGAAAAATAGCTGTATTGTTATGGGAATTGGATTGGGGACCATGGATTTTCCCAAATTGATAAAAAGTTGGCTTAATAATGGCATTAACCTCAACCCACCCTTATAAATTTAGTTCTAAATTTGGAATTTGCATGATTTAACTTACTTTTGAAGTAGTGCAATTCATTAAAGGATAATGGATAATAAAAATAGTTTTGAAATGCCCTTGGCTGCAATGGTTTGGGTTTTAAATGAAACTTAGGAGTCTAATGGTTACATGGATTAGTTTGGCATAGTTACGTAAGCTAGCAAACATATTGGTATGAAAATACCAAGTTGGTCATGCCTGGTTAAAATGACTCCTTGGTTAATTGTTGGGTTTATGTGCAAACTATTTTAATTTAGGCTTAAAGAAAATTTTGTAGCTGTTTGTGAAGGTGTAGATCCCGGGTGGACCAACACTGGAAACCTTGTTTACAGATGAAGGGTTCTATATGACCGTATTTTCTTAGTACACATATTATATTTTGGATGGCTATCACCTTGATGTCTTTAGCCTTTCCTTCAGTTTCTTTAGTTGGTACAACTAACACGTACTGGGATATTTTCAGTAGGAAGAGATGAACCCATATAACTTATAGGTGCCTTTAGGATGGAGCGAGCTACACAGTTTGGGCTAATGGTTTAAACTCTCATATTCATGACCCTTGACCCTATCCTAATATCCTATATATGCATATAAATATTGTGTATATAGTTTTGATTGGTTTTGATTATTTTATCATCTTTCCTGAATTACATACCAGTTCTCATCCCACTGACCATCCCTATATGCTATATCATATCATGATGTAAGGTCTGAGGATTTTTTTATTGCTCCTATGCAACATTAGGTAGCTTGGTACTTTTGTGGATTTGCTGTGAAATGGTAAGCCTCCATCTTTGGGAAGGCCCATTCATTTCGCTTATTTTCTTTATTTCCTTGTATTTCGTTTTAGATTCTTTTTGGCCATAGTCAGGGGAATGTCTCAACTTTATTTGGTATTCTAGTTTTAGAGTCTTTCATGGACAAGTGTTGAATTGGTTGTTTATTTTGATTCTTAGAGTTTACTTTTGATTATCTATCCTTCTTATCACTATATGGTTGGCTTCTGCTTTATTTTTTTTATTGTACTTTATGGGTTAGGTTAAGGGGGTGGTATTCGGCCCATGGGTGGCTTACCAGGGATGGTTTGGGTCGTGACATAAACACTATTTAAAGATACATAAAAATATGTAACTAATTCCACCATTAAAATGAATGATAACTACTGCTAAACAAGTTGTGCAACTAGAATTAAACCAACACTCATAAATATATTTTAAATTTAGTAGTTTCCACACAAGAAAACATCATTATAACATTTTGATTTGCTCTTTTGCATCATCAACTCATATATATTGAAAGCACATCGAGATTATACTAATGGAAAAGCAAAAATAAAATTTAAAGTCGATGAAATAATAGCATATAGATGTTTGAAAGAATTGATGGAGAAAACCTTTTTGAAAAGAGAATGATAAAAAAGATTGTATATAACTAAAGGCTACAAATGGAGGCTAATATACCTGATGGGCTTCAAAGTGAAAATAAAATAGACCAAAGATATATTTTATGTCAAAATTTGTCAAACTTTGGTCATCATTTTGATATTGGCCAGTGGATGTCTTTTTTTCCAAATAATTACTTAATATAGCATGCAAGGCTTAAATATTCCATCAAACTACTAGAAATGACTCATCTATGCCATACGTTATAAGTTTAGATCATCTATGCTACTGCCATTTAAAGTTTTTTTCATTATGTTACTGCCATTGTATAAAAGTTCATTAGCGCCATTATTTTGTAATGATGATTTTTGCAAAATTATTTTTGCCATGTGGCCTCTTACCAGAGGTCCACATTACCATATCCAAATCAACTAGTATTACATAAAATAAAAAATTTAAAATTGGACCCATCAAAATAAAATTTGATCCACACAGTTAAGATAAAAATTAAACTTATTAGAAAAAATTTTACTAATTAAAGATTAAAAATCGAACCCATTAATTATGTCAAATTTTATTTAGATGGGTGTGATTTTTTATTTTGATTTAATTGATATTGGTTGATTTAGATTTGGTGAATTTCACTTTTAATAATAGGCCATGTGGCAAAAATATTTTTATAAAATTACCATTCCAAAATAATGGCACAAATGAACTTTTCTATAATGGCAGTGACATAGATGAGCTAAACTTTTAAAGGCAATGGCCTAGATGAGCCATTTTCAATAGTTCGATGACATATTTGAGACTTTTTTCTTTCACTTATTATAGCTTTAGTCATTACTGTTTTTTTTTTGCTAACAATAATTCACTAATTTTTATCCTGACAACCATGATTTTTACTGGTTCTTATTTTTCTGGCAGCCACAAATTCTTGTTCATATTTTTCTTTTTTCTTCTTCTATTTTATTACTTAAAAAGTGATTGATAATGATACTAATGTTTATAATTACAATTTTAAACATTGTTGGCTGAATTAAAGTGAAAATATAAGACTCCATTATTAGAGTGTTCATCTTCTTTGTGCAATATATTTAGTTATTTTCTTATAGAAAATATACAACATATATATTACATCAAAATAAAGGGTAGAAAGGAATTAGTAATCAAAGTAGTGGGGTACAAAGAGTTTAGATCATACAAAAGGCACATCAGTCCCACAGAAAATAATTTCCCAAAAGTTATAGGGAAAGAACTAGAGGTGGAACCAATATAGTTCTCAACTGAAGGACTCCGTTCCAATGTTATTTTGAACCAAGAATTCCCTCTCTTAGCTACTAAGGTGGTATAGGGGACAAGTAATTGTTAGGAAAAAGGGTAGAGACAGCCTACTCAGTAAAATAAAATAACAATTCAACATGAATAACAAACTACAGGTAAAATCAAAGGGAAGATGCAATTAGGTCAGGACTATTTAAGCTGCAAAAGAGTATCTCACTAGTCATCAACAACATGTATTCATAATTGCATCTAGGCTAACAAGGAAACCAGTTTTCACTTTGTGATAAGGGTAGAGGCTACGCTATAACTTCCATGAACTTGGCTGATTTCGAACAAAATGGGCATCAATAAAAGGTGTAAGTAGAGGGAACTTAAGTAATATATGTAAAATAAAGATATTACTTTGGCTGCTTTAGTAGAAATTAGAGTTAAAAAGAATAATACTGTAAGGATAACATGAGTTATTACACCAGGATGGATCTTGAAACAAAACTACTCAAAGGCTGCTAATGGAAGAATTTAGTTAACTTGAATAATAGACACTATAATATCATAATTTTAGATATTAGTTCTCAGATTATTCAGTTTGAAATTCAATCTACAAAAATCGGATTGAAATGTCTACTCACATAGGTATATGGATTTAATAACTCTAAATAGAGAAAGGAACTATGTGGCCCAACTGACTTTTTTAAAATTATATAAACTATGGCTAATTATAGGAGACTTTAATACGATAATGAGGAGCAAGGATAGGATGTGCTACACCTATGAAAAATGATGAAACAAGGTATTTTATAGGTTATGTTCAGATCTTACACCTTACAGAGTTGCCTTTGATAGAAAATATTTTATACTTGGTCTAGTACATAGAAGGGGCTGATAGAGCAATAAGTAGAATAGACAAAACTTTAGAAAATGGGAACTAGTAATGACCAATTCTATCATTATTAATAATATACACGGTAGGTATATAAATCATAATTGTCATATGTGTTACAACAAATTCATTAGTATGGGAGTGCATTTGATATGTACTTGGTCATAAAATACTCCTAGCACAAAGTTAAGTTGAAAGTGTCCTTAATGATTTATTTTTGGTCTAGGTGCAAACTAGATCAACTTCAATATAAAGATTTAGGGGGATAATACCCACTAATTAAAGATCTTTGAGTTTTTTTCCAATGCAAATGGCCATTTGTTAATTTGCTTCTTGGGTAAGAAATTATGATCGTTTTACTAAAGATTGTCCATGCCTAAAAGCTGAGGGCATCATAGAGGGTTCCAGTCGCTATAGAGACATGCACGTATAATATTATATAACCTTATTTTGATGGGTTTCATCCACCAAACTCCAAATTATATTTCTAAGCTCTAGAGAGGTAATTTTCTCTTGGTTTGGATGGAAATTCTTTATTGAGGTAAGGTTTTTACTTTTTGTTTAGCAATGATTAATCCATTTATTTTCTAGAACCACTTGAATGGGAAATCTATGTTGAAATTCTTGTGGTTAAGAATCCTAGATTTATGAAATTATGGAAGACCCCATGATTATATGTATTTTATCCTAGAATTTATTTTAGTTTATGAATTAACTCTTACTAGTATGAAATTGTGGTTCTAATGTTGATAGTTAGGGACTTGTTATTCAATAAATGTGTAAGTTTTAGCTTTAAATCTCCATTAATATAGTTGGGTTGTTCTTGATAGAATTAATTTGATGATTAATTGACCCTAGGGTAAATTTGTAGACCATGAATAATGTTAAAATTATTGGGTTTGAATGTTCAAGGATTTTTTTAAAGAGTACTTTAATAATTACTTTTGTAATTATTGTTTGTTAGATGATTTAGCCTTAAAAATTGTGAAGAAGAAGGAAAACCATCCATGGTATAGCTTATTTGTTGCAACAACTTGGTGCCTAGGTAAGTTAAGGTTTATCGATAATAGACTGTGGTTAGCAATCATATCCATAATATAGATTTGATGGGAGAAATCACGCTTAGGCTTGTCGTCATAGAATTTGGATGGATAAAATAGGGATTTAATATAATTAGGGCCTAAGTATGTGTTATTATGTTAATGTGTAAATCTTTGAGGGATGTTTTCTGTTTGTATGACTCCATGGTAGATTATAATGTAAATTATGTGAATATAAATGATGATAAGGAGATTAGGGGATCTTATACTCTAATGACTCATCATTAATACCTTAAAAGGGTAAACTTGTTATTATATGTGTTTGGAATATAGAATATGCTTGTCAGAGAATAGCTATAAGAAGGGATTATGATAAGAGGTAGTGGTATTACATAAAAAGCAAATGTCAAGTTAGGGTAGGGATTCAAAAGTAAAAATAACAAAGGTGTATGACTAAAACTAGATTGTGCGATAAATAGAGTTGAATGATCGATTAATGGAGTAGGGTCTTGAATCTAGTAATAACTTAAATATAAGGGCTTCTAGATAATAGAGGAATCTCTGGTTTCAATATTAATAAAGGGGGATCAAATTCATGAATGAGTTACTAGATTCTCCACTCTATTTGGTTGAGGGTGTACTTCAACAATGCCTAAAATTTTAATGATTATGGATTGATAATTGTCATGACCCGAGACTACCCCTAGTCGTAACACGATGCTTAAAACCACAAGTGATCCCAAGCTAACCCTTATACTAGCATAATGCTTGAGAAACTGATTTTTTTTGTTTAATTTGTGATTTTATTAATCAAAATTATCTCTGATGGACTAACCCATCGAACAAAGTCCAATAAACAAACAAAAAGATCGGTCCAATCCAAAGAACCAGCCTAACAAAAAAACAAATAAAAGATAATAGAGTTTCCTATTTGATCTTAGAGCTGAGATCCCTTTCACTCCGTCTCCTTCATCATGTTTTCTTTCTTCAATGTGCAATTTGACGTTTTTCAACTATGGGTACTTAACACTGTTCCATGGGTGGTCTAGCTTGAAGCTTTGTCCATCTTGCATGAGTAAGTAGCTTTCTTCATTTCTCGACTGATGCTTTCTCCTTCTTTAAATTCCTGACTTGTTTCCTTGCTCGCTACTCTATCTGGTGAGATCTATGGTTTATGGATACTGCAAGTTCTTTTTAGTTCTAACTCATAGGGTCTACTCCACTAATGCTAATCTCTTCCTCAAATTAATTTATATTCCTCATTGAGTTTACTAACTACTTTGTATCTTTTTTTTACCATTTGTATCATTCTTGAGTTGCAGGTGTAGTTGGGATGGAGATTCTGGGATGCTCAGACCCGCTGATGTTTGGAAAGATTCAAGTACCTCATTTTCTTAAACTATATTTGACCATGTGACCCCTAACCTGTTGAGATTCCCTTTTTGTTAGCTGGTGTAGATAAACTAATTAACATTTTCACTTTTTTATTTACCTTACCAGGTTGTACATATATTGCATGTGAAAAAACTTGATGTAGCCTTTCCAATCCCCTTAGTCCTTTGTTGGTACTAGTCTCAAATATGGGCATTGCTATTTGTCACTATTGAGAATCCTCCTGCCTAAGCTTGGTAATTGGCTGAATGATGTAAATGTGAAATTACTTTACTGAACTACTAAGTTAGCTAAGCTAGTTGATTACCCTCTCTGAGTACATGTTGTATGAATACTTGCTTGCCTACAATTAATTCCTTTATCTTCTCTAAAATGTCTTCTATCTTCCATGGAACTTCCCAATTTTTATTTATGAATTTCTGTATTATAAGTGAATCAGTATGAATAATTACCCTTTCTTGCCTTGTTTGGTTGCAATGAATGGCTGCATATAGTATTGCCTTTGTTTCTATTTCCATATTGTCTGTGTCCTCGATTACTGACCCTTTTACATGTAATAAATCACCTTGTGTATCCCTCAAACAAAATGCCCATGAATTTCTACCTGGATTCCCTTTTGATGCTCCATCTGTGTCTTATTTACACCAGTCTTGCTTTGGTTGCTCCTATAGTACTATCTTGACTCTGACTTTAGGCCTCAGTTGGCTTAACTACTGTAAGATTGATGTCCATTCAGTAGGAAACTCCAAATTAGGCTTTCTAACTTTTAGGAACATTTTGAAATGCCTAGTGACATTATAGATTAGTCTGTGCACTATCACCATCCTACCTTCATGTTTTATCACATTCCTTCTCCTCCACAATTCCCATAGAATAATAGATGGTACTACTCTAAAATATATCTTCTCCCTTTATTTTACCTGAACTTCTCACCATGCTTGTATTGTCTCTCTAAGACTCAATCCTTAGATATTGATACTTGCATAAGAAGAAAAATAGGACAATGTCCTATTAGCAGAATGAGATCTTAGCAACATATGAGATATGGTCTCTTGTGTAGGGTTTTGACAACACCAATACTTATAAGGACCATGTGTACTCCATATCCTTATTGTATCATCCACTATAGTTCTTTCTTTCCATATTCTCCATATGAAAAACACCATCTTAAATGACATTTCTTTTATCCACAATTGCCTATAGAATTCCTTGGGTTCTTATCTATGTCTCACATAATCCCATGCTGACTTCACAATGAAGTTTCCTCTGGGTCCCAAACTCCAAATTGGTTTATCACTTAATTTCTACTGTTGGGCTGGCCTTACTTTTTATGTTACATGTTCTACTATTTCTTCAGGAAACAGTTTCTTTGTTATCTCTTCATCCCAATCCTTTTCAGATATCAAATCCTTCACACTTTGATAGTTTGTTTTCCCTTCTTTGCTGTCTTTCATAATAGAATAAAAATCTCCTAGCCCACTCCAATTGTCAAACCATAAATTAGCATTCCCTTCTTTAATCTCCCAAATAATTAAATGATCAATTAGGTCCTTAACCTATAGCATCTTCTTCCACACTTGAGAACCTCCTCCCACTTTCCACCAAACTTCTTTAGGATGATATCTTTTGCAGTACTTATTAAAAATGTAATCACTCCAGAGAGTTATCTTAGTTTTAAAGTTCCACCATAGCTTACAAAAGAGAGATATTGACGTATTATCTAACCTTTTGAAACCTATCCCTCTTCTCCATCAGGTACACACATTGTAGACTAGGATACCCAATGTCTTCCTCTTCCCCCTATGGTACTACTCTAGAAGAACTTAGCAAATATTTTTTGAATAGTACTTAGCACATTCTTAGAAGGATTCATAATAGATAGACAGTGTATAGTAATACTTTGGCGCACATGCTTAATAATAATTGCTCTACCTCCAAAAGATAGCAACTTTCCCTTCCATGCCAGCAACTTGTTAGTAATTATATTCATAATCTACTAATAATACACCTTATTCTTCCTCATGTAGTACACTGGGCATCCCAAATAAGTAAAGGGGAAGTCCTGTCTCAGTATACCTATTGCTACCTCTGCTACTACAACTACTCCATGTAAAATACTACAATGAAAATATAGTGCACTTTTTTCCTTGTTGATTTTCTTCCCAGAGACCTTCTTATACTTCTCCAATGTTTCTATAATAAGCTATAATGTAACCATTTCTTCCTTAGCATAGCATCATCATATCATCTGCAAATGCCAGATGATTTAGCTTTGGACTTCCTCTAGGCATACGAAAAGACAAACTCTTTTCTGAACAACAGGTACTTTAAGATTCTTCATAACACCTCTGCTGCAATAATGAACAATGTAGGTGATAATGGATCTCCTTGCTTGAGCCCCCTAGATGATTTTAAAAAAACCTTTACGCTGTTCATTTAGGAGAATTGAATACAACCTATTTTCCAGCAATCTAAACACCATATCAATTATTTGTTCACAAAAACCAATCTTCCATGATACTTTACTGAGAAATAACCATTAAACCCTGTCGTATGCCTTCATCATATTAAACTTCATCACCATGTTAGGAGGCTTTCCCCTTTTCCCAAATTTAGAAACTATTTCTTGAACCACCAAAATTTTTCAGCTATACTTCTGCCTTAAACAAAATTGGCTTGTTCTTCAGACACAATATTAGGCAAAATACACTTTAATCTTTCATGAATAATTCTAGAAAAGACCTTATTCCCAAAATGACTAAGTGAAATAGGTCTAAGATTCAAAAAATTATTTATTACTAGGTTTTTTGGTAGTTAAACCAAATTTGTACGAGTAATAAACCTTGGAAGCTCATACCCACAAAAGAATGCTATGACCATTTTATATACATCCTCTGAGATTATGCTCCATGCATCTTGATAAAATGCACCAGTCATACCATCAAGACCAACAACACTATTTCTATTCAACCCCATCACTGCAACATGTACTTCATCTATAGTTTGGATCCTCTTCAAATCTCCATTATGAACTTCTGTTATGAGCTTTGGAAGAACCTCCAGCATAGAGAAATCTTCAGCATCCTCTTGCTTTTCAAACTGTTTTTGGAAAAAAGAATCTAAAGCTTCTTCTATTTTATCTTATTTTTCCAACCAATTTCCTTCTGCATCTTGGATTCTCTGAATTCTTAGTCTGGCCCTTCTACCTTTCTCCACTTCATAGAAAAATCTAGTGTTCCTTTCTCCATCTTTAAACTATTGAAAACCTACTTTTGGCTTCCAAAAGTCTTCCTCTCTTCTCAGTGGAAATGCTAATTCTTCCTGTGCTTGTGACAATTTAGCTCTATTGGTACCTGATGGCTCTTCTTCAAATTGCTGCTACCTTATCTTTATCACCTCCTCCAGTGTGGAAATATATTGGACGATGTTTCCAAAAGTTAATTTGCTCCACTTAGTCGAAGCTGATTTAGTATTCTTTAATATTTTCTGAAAAATTACAAAAGGACTTTTTTTAAAGTCAGTATTCTAGTTCTGCCTAATTACTTCCATGCATGATTCTTCTTTGAGCCAAAAATTAAGAAACCTAAAAGGTTTAATCAGATGCTCACTTTTATTCCTAAGATGTAATAACATTGGAGCATGATCAGAGCCACTTGTCACCAGATGCTCAACTTTCATGGTAGGAAATAGTTCCTACAGCTTATCATTCACCAACGTTCTATCTAACCATTTGAATATACAATCCTCATTTATTCTGCCATTCCACCATGAATATTTTCTTTCTTTGAATGTATTTTTCTCTAGGTTGCAAATATTAATACATGGATTAAAAATATGAATCTCCTCTATAGTCACTGGTAAATGTAAGATCCCACAAAATTCTAAGCCTAACTCAGTCCTCTAGAATAGGAGAAGAGGTCCCAGACTTAGAAATTTCAGCTAAGTTTCCATACTTAGAATTATTTTAGCCTTCAAAAGTTAGAAATCTTATTTCATGATCCTTTAGACCTTAAAATGCCAATCTTTAGATTGAATCATGATGAGGG
>JAPEIP010000008.1:93874103-93904173 GCA_026120095.1 Capsicum chinense | reverse complement strand
CTCCTCCACAATTCCCATAGAATAATAGATGGTACTACTCTAAAATATATCTTCTCCCTTTATTTTACCTGAACTTCTCACCATGCTTGTATTGTCTCTCTAAGACTCAATCCTTAGATATTGATACTTGCATAAGAAGAAAAATAGGACAATGTCCTATTAGCAGAATGAGATCTTAGCAACATATGAGATATGGTCTCTTGTGTAGGGTTTTGACAACACCAATACTTATAAGGACCATGTGTACTCCATATCCTTATTGTATCATCCACTATAGTTCTTTCTTTCCATATTCTCCATATGAAAAACACCATCTTAAATGACATTTCTTTTATCCACAATTGCCTATAGAATTCCTTGGGTTCTTATCTATGTCTCACATAATCCCATGCTGACTTCACAATGAAGTTTCCTCTGGGTCCCAAACTCCAAATTGGTTTATCACTTAATTTCTACTGTTGGGCTGGCCTTACTTTTTATGTTACATGTTCTACTATTTCTTCAGGAAACAGTTTCTTTGTTATCTCTTCATCCCAATCCTTTTCAGATATCAAATCCTTCACACTTTGATAGTTTGTTTTCCCTTCTTTGCTGTCTTTCATAATAGAATAAAAATCTCCTAGCCCACTCCAATTGTCAAACCATAAATTAGCATTCCCTTCTTTAATCTCCCAAATAATTAAATGATCAATTAGGTCCTTAACCTATAGCATCTTCTTCCACACTTGAGAACCTCCTCCCACTTTCCACCAAACTTCTTTAGGATGATATCTTTTGCAGTACTTATTAAAAATGTAATCACTCCAGAGAGTTATCTTAGTTTTAAAGTTCCACCATAGCTTACAAAAGAGAGATATTGACGTATTATCTAACCTTTTGAAACCTATCCCTCTTCTCCATCAGGTACACACATTGTAGACTAGGATACCCAATGTCTTCCTCTTCCCCCTATGGTACTACTCTAGAAGAACTTAGCAAATATTTTTTGAATAGTACTTAGCACATTCTTAGAAGGATTCATAATAGATAGACAGTGTATAGTAATACTTTGGCGCACATGCTTAATAATAATTGCTCTACCTCCAAAAGATAGCAACTTTCCCTTCCATGCCAGCAACTTGTTAGTAATTATATTCATAATCTACTAATAATACACCTTATTCTTCCTCATGTAGTACACTGGGCATCCCAAATAAGTAAAGGGGAAGTCCTGTCTCAGTATACCTATTGCTACCTCTGCTACTACAACTACTCCATGTAAAATACTACAATGAAAATATAGTGCACTTTTTTCCTTGTTGATTTTCTTCCCAGAGACCTTCTTATACTTCTCCAATGTTTCTATAATAAGCTATAATGTAACCATTTCTTCCTTAGCATAGCATCATCATATCATCTGCAAATGCCAGATGATTTAGCTTTGGACTTCCTCTAGGCATACGAAAAGACAAACTCTTTTCTGAACAACAGGTACTTTAAGATTCTTCATAACACCTCTGCTGCAATAATGAACAATGTAGGTGATAATGGATCTCCTTGCTTGAGCCCCCTAGATGATTTTAAAAAAACCTTTACGCTGTTCATTTAGGAGAATTGAATACAACCTATTTTCCAGCAATCTAAACACCATATCAATTATTTGTTCACAAAAACCAATCTTCCATGATACTTTACTGAGAAATAACCATTAAACCCTGTCGTATGCCTTCATCATATTAAACTTCATCACCATGTTAGGAGGCTTTCCCCTTTTCCCAAATTTAGAAACTATTTCTTGAACCACCAAAATTTTTCAGCTATACTTCTGCCTTAAACAAAATTGGCTTGTTCTTCAGACACAATATTAGGCAAAATACACTTTAATCTTTCATGAATAATTCTAGAAAAGACCTTATTCCCAAAATGACTAAGTGAAATAGGTCTAAGATTCAAAAAATTATTTATTACTAGGTTTTTTGGTAGTTAAACCAAATTTGTACGAGTAATAAACCTTGGAAGCTCATACCCACAAAAGAATGCTATGACCATTTTATATACATCCTCTGAGATTATGCTCCATGCATCTTGATAAAATGCACCAGTCATACCATCAAGACCAACAACACTATTTCTATTCAACCCCATCACTGCAACATGTACTTCATCTATAGTTTGGATCCTCTTCAAATCTCCATTATGAACTTCTGTTATGAGCTTTGGAAGAACCTCCAGCATAGAGAAATCTTCAGCATCCTCTTGCTTTTCAAACTGTTTTTGGAAAAAAGAATCTAAAGCTTCTTCTATTTTATCTTATTTTTCCAACCAATTTCCTTCTGCATCTTGGATTCTCTGAATTCTTAGTCTGGCCCTTCTACCTTTCTCCACTTCATAGAAAAATCTAGTGTTCCTTTCTCCATCTTTAAACTATTGAAAACCTACTTTTGGCTTCCAAAAGTCTTCCTCTCTTCTCAGTGGAAATGCTAATTCTTCCTGTGCTTGTGACAATTTAGCTCTATTGGTACCTGATGGCTCTTCTTCAAATTGCTGCTACCTTATCTTTATCACCTCCTCCAGTGTGGAAATATATTGGACGATGTTTCCAAAAGTTAATTTGCTCCACTTAGTCGAAGCTGATTTAGTATTCTTTAATATTTTCTGAAAAATTACAAAAGGACTTTTTTTAAAGTCAGTATTCTAGTTCTGCCTAATTACTTCCATGCATGATTCTTCTTTGAGCCAAAAATTAAGAAACCTAAAAGGTTTAATCAGATGCTCACTTTTATTCCTAAGATGTAATAACATTGGAGCATGATCAGAGCCACTTGTCACCAGATGCTCAACTTTCATGGTAGGAAATAGTTCCTACAGCTTATCATTCACCAACGTTCTATCTAACCATTTGAATATACAATCCTCATTTATTCTGCCATTCCACCATGAATATTTTCTTTCTTTGAATGTATTTTTCTCTAGGTTGCAAATATTAATACATGGATTAAAAATATGAATCTCCTCTATAGTCACTGGTAAATGTAAGATCCCACAAAATTCTAAGCCTAACTCAGTCCTCTAGAATAGGAGAAGAGGTCCCAGACTTAGAAATTTCAGCTAAGTTTCCATACTTAGAATTATTTTAGCCTTCAAAAGTTAGAAATCTTATTTCATGATCCTTTAGACCTTAAAATGCCAATCTTTAGATTGAATCATGATGAGGGTGTCAATAGGTCACTTTGGGTGAGTTTTAGATTTTTCGAACCTCATTTGAATTAAGTTTGGATGGCCAAAATTGTGGGTCAACACGATCTCGATGCCCCGCATTGCCCATCGCATCAAAAAATTATTTTTTCCCAACTTCAGACTACAATTCCAGTGAATCAACGTGGACTCGACGCGATGCGTTGGCCATTGCGTCAACCTATTGGTGCGGTGCATCACTGGGCACGGTTTTTGCTTTTTTAATTTCGCATCCATAGGGGTAATTGGGTAATTTTTCCATTTCATATCAGCCCCAAAAACATGTAATTAAGTTATCCGAAAGGCAAAATTCACTCATTCCCTCTAAAATCCTCTCAATAACAAACCCTAGGGGATCCAATTTCAAGTTCATGAATTTAAGCACCAAGGAATGTCAGATGTTCATCCAAGGGTTTCGTTCCACCCTTGGAGTTCAAGAACCTTTTTTAAAACTTCAAGTTAATTGATTTCATGAATTCCATATTGGGTTTGATTTTATTCATGATTATGATGTTAATTGGGTTTCTAATCCATGATTTATTACAAGATTCATGTAAATTTATTTGACATGTGTGTAGTATTATGTGAATTCATGTTTAAGCCCTTGAATTTGTAGGTTGGGGTTTGAAATCATGAAGCCTACATGTTGTTTAGTATCATGTGTATGATTATGTTCCCCAAGTGTTTGATAAATTGCTTATGTGAATTAAAAGGGAAAATCATGACATACTAGCATATGTACAAGCTTATATCTTACAAGTGTTTGATAAAATATCTCTATGAATTAGTTATGTACATAGTAATACTTTTCAAGATCATGCTATGCTTCACTTTCCATGTTATTGAGTCCTGGGGGTATGTAATACCCAAAAATTTAGCTGCTTACCTAGAATTACAGTAGTTTCAGAATAGTCCCAGTGATGTCACATACAATAGTATTCAGTCAGTAAAGGGTTTGACCCTTAGTAGTAATCCCTACATTACAGAACTATGTATCCAGCATAGGTTGAGATGCCTTCCTACCAGTATAGGATTGATATATCTTGTATGAGTTTTCCTATTAGTGAGGGTTGATGAAAGAGCTTCTTGCCAGAGAGGGTTACCTCATAGCCATTGTTAGTATCCCTTGGAAAGGTGCTAACACCCTTCCAACTGAGGTCACAGGTTGGACCCCAACTCAGTCATACTTGGGGTATGTCGGTTAGATAAACACTCCCACAATTTTAGTTTCAGACTCAGTATAAAATCTTAATTTAATTTCAAAACCAGGACTATCAGATATAGTCACCCAGCTCAGTACAGAACTCAGTTCAGTTCTACATAATTAGGACTGCCAGAAATAGTCACTCAGTATATAGTAGTTCAGTATCAGTAAATTCATATATCAGTCATTCAGTTATCAGAATTTAGTACCCAGTATTAACATGATCTCAGTTACAATCTGCATAGTTATGTGCATATCATTGCATAACCTGTATTTACAATAGTTACAGATATACATGTACTTTCATTGAGTTATATTCATGCCACTCAATTAGTTATTGTTCATGCATATTAACCCATGCATCCATACTTACCTCATTTAGTATACCAGTACATTCAAAGTACTGACGTATACCTTTTTTTGCGCTATGATGTCTTATATCAAAGGTTCAGACGCAGGGGCTCCTGGTCGTACTTAGCAATCCAAACTATCAGTAGCAGATTTAATAGTGAGTCCTCACAGCTCGAGGATAGAGTTGTTATTTCATTACTTTTAATATCTTTTTAGTAGTCAAAGTTCGTTGAGGACTTGTCCCATCAGTTCCACCTTCAGATAATTAGAGGTTTTTGGACTAAAGTATTTACAAATAGAGGTTCAATTTCGGTATTTTGATTTTAGTTTCGAGCCTTATGTCAGTTTCCACCTAATTTCCGCATTGTACAACATTATTATTATTCAGTGATTGTAGCAGGCACCAATCATGGGTTAGCTTATAGTTCTTCAGGATTATGAGCATCGTGTAGCATTTGGGGTACAAACTCAGGGCGTTACAGTAAACCTCCTAGCTTCTTCTCGCTATAACTTATCACATTAAAATCTCCATCCACTAGCCATGGGTCTTGGATTACACTAGCCATTTCACCCAGTGATGCCCATAAAATCAATCTCTCAGACTGATTACATTTTGCATACATCAGAGTGACAAAAACAACTGATCCTGCAAGCTGATTTTCCACCTTAAGTGTAATTAATTGTTCCTCATCTCTGATAATGTTGTACTTCATCATTACATCCATAAATTCCCATATTTTTCTACAGCTATTTGCCATAGCATGTTGCATACCTAGTCTTCCTTTGTACTCTTCTATGTAATGACCATCTTGAAATGGTTCGATCAAGACAATGAAACCAAAGTGATATATTTTATGCATTGTGATTAGCCTTGTAAAGTCTTTCTGTGTGTTTACCGATCTGATGTTCCAAATTAAAACATTCATTAAGATGAGATTTTACCAATTGACTCCTTATTTGCATTGCACTTTATCTATTTTTTTTACTTTTCTTTCATTTTTACCATGCTTTGCACTTAATGAATGAATTTTCTTTGGAGATAAATTTCCCTCAAGTGCTACCTTGTCAATGTTATCATCCAAATCTTCATCATCGAGATCTTGTTTGTTTTTATTTACCATCTCTATTATTCTTTCTGTTCCATTGCTAGTGGTCCAACCCTTCTAGTATTATCTCATATTTCTCATCCTTGTTATGAACTACCATGATTAACTCATCTGTATTTCTTGATTCCTTGTCTTCTTTATTTATTTTTTGATGTTCTTATGTTTGCTGCATATCTTTGGACTTGGCCTGAACTGCTTCTACTTCTTCCTGGTCTTTTTTCTCTGAATTGATGCTTTCACCTTGTACATGATCCTTATTTTTATTAGCACATTGCTGTTCTTCTGCCATATTTTAGGTCACCTCGCCAATCTCTCATTAACCCCTTTTTTTGTACTTTACTTAGTTTGCATGGTAGTTGATATGTGTTTTTCCTTTGTATTCTCTTGATTTAAGCCTCAAATGTAATTGATATCTCCAGTTCCTCCACCTTATCCTCTGCTTCTCCTAAAATGTGCCCATATTTGTCCCTCGTGTAATTGTTCCTCCTTTGTATCCATTGAGTTTTGTTGCTTGTTTCTGTTTTCTGAACTTGTTCACTCTGGTTTTGCATCTTCATTAACACTTTCTTTGGCCTCCTTCTGTTCTTGTATTTTGTCATATATCTCTGGATAAATATTTCAACAAGCTTTTTCATCATGCCCTTGTAAACAACACTCCTTACAGTATTTAGGCTTGTAATCATATTGTATCTGAATCTACATTGATTTTATTTCCCCACTTATATCATCCTTTTCATTGATTTTCACTCTGTGTGGCAGCTTAGCAACATGGTCCACTTTTATTTTAACTCTAGCACAGCTATGCCTTGTGTGATTTTGAGTAGCCATGTCCACTATTAATGGCTTTCCCTGTGCAGATTCTATTAAAAAGATTGCATCTTTATCAAAAAAATTAGGTGGTAGATCCGACATTGAAATCCATGCAGTTCCTATTGTGGTATCTACGTCCGGTTCAAACAATGGATCCCATTTGAGGGTTCTGATTTTCCAATACATTTCATTAGATTTAATGTAAAAGGCAGCTATTGATAACAATACAAAATAGTCCACTAGATGGTTCAACCTTATCAATACATGTCATGAGTCCAACACTCTAATATTACACTCTCCCTTGACACCACATTGTGATGGAATTGCCTTATGTAGAGCTTGAACATCTATTTTGCCGTAAGAAAATTTTGTAATTATTGAAAATTATAGATTCTATTGTATGATTAAATTCTTAACCTTTGAGTATTTCTACATAACTTTTGGTTCCCCTTGCATCATTATAACTTGCTTCGGAGGAACCCTAATGTTGTCATGCACATTCATTTTACTTTTCAATAGATCTGCATACATTGATCCTAATGAATTTAATTTCACTACCCCTTCGCTAATTTTCTTTGAACTTTCATCTGGTGGGTCAGTTCCACTGGAGGTAGTATCCATAATTGTCGAAAAATAGTCAAGTTTCAAAGGTTTTCTGCATGAGCCGTTATTGGGGTTTAGACTCAGGTGAGAGTTAAAAGAGAAATCACCTACATGTTGAGCAACTAATTAAAACAAATATAAAAGCTAAATTTACTAAGCGGAAGCATAATCATGAGGTAAGCTGTTTCAATACATTTCTTTGCAAAGTTTACAATTGCGGAATCTTACAGAAAGAGGGAATTAAACTTTGTACAATGAATCTGATAGACAATCTATGAAGCTTTTACTAATATTGACTATAGGTAGTCAAAACATGACCCCTAACTATCCCTAATAAATACATATGAATAAGAAAATATAAGTACAAGAACTGCAACTAAATTTAGTCCTCAAAATAAGAGAACTATCATCTACTAGTCAAATGTTGTGAAGTGATTCACCATGATCCTAATAGTCAACACCTAATTCTACATCATATGAAAAATATAGGCAAAAGAGGTATGTTATCATACTTTGAAATGCACTGAGTATATGAGATATGCATTAGTCATAGAAATACTTAAAACATACTTTAAAACTAAGGGCATAAGCCATTCCCTGAACTATATATTTAGAACATATCTGGACGTAAAAGTTGTAAGGCATAAAGAAATTTATAAATCATCAGCTAAAATATTTTTGTAAACTGAGAAGCTGTAGAAACATGGCTATTATATTTAATCTCAAGAAAATTTTGAATATTATGTAAAACTCTACTGAGGGTCATTTATGAATATTGAGTCTAAAACTGTGATATGTGTACTATACAAAGACCAAGTATAAACATGTACTAAATAAAAACTGAATTACTGAGTACAAGTCCTTGCATAATCTAAAAACTAAACATAATCTGAATCTGAAACATAAATTTAGGATTGTGACAGCTAACGATAATCGACATACCTCTATTTGAGCAAAATCGGGGCCTATCTTGTAACGCCAGTTGGAAGGGTGCTAGTACCTTGCCAAGGGTAGCAATGCTGGCTGGCATAGTAGATCCACTAAATAATGTCCCAAAGGACTAGGGTGTCGAACCTAACTGAAGAGTGACCCCCGATAACCTACGGTGGCATCGTAGTTTTAGAACTTAGGGACTGCTACCAATGGAATTAACCCGAAGTAATGCGTGAGCCGCGATCTTTGCGTTTACTCGGTGCTAAGTAATATCCCAACTGAATGACACTAAAGTATAAACTGATACATAAATTGATAACTAATATGCTCAAGTCATGGCATTCTGTACATATCAATGTATGTATAAATCTGAATTACCCAATAACATGTAACTGATATCTATAACTGAATTCCTAGGTATCGACTGTTCATAACCCACCAGCTCTACACATGAAGACATTAACTGATATTAAGAGTGAATTCACAATTTAAATCCATAAACTCATCAACATGTAAACAACAAAAACAACAACAACAGACCTAGTGTATTCCCACCAAGTGGGGTCTGGGGAGGGTAAAATGTACATAGTCCATACCGCTACCTCCGAAGAAGTAGAGGCTATTTTTGATAGATCCCTGGCTCAAGATGAAGAATAGTTAACACATCCATAGTAATACATGAAACAAGATGGGTTGCATAACCAAAATAAGAAATAAGAAATAATAAAAATAGAAATAAGAGAGATACAAAATAAGAGCAATATGAAAATAAGAAATAAGAAAAGGACACCCACATAGTAGTAGCATATACTAGCGGATCTTACTAATGGACAGAGTCCTAATATTACTAACCCACCTACACAAGAGCTCCCTAACAACAAGTTATAACTCACACATGGACTAGACTTTTACCCTTATCCGCGACCTCCACACCTTCC
Source organism: Capsicum chinense (assembly GCA_026120095.1). NCBI lineage: Eukaryota > Viridiplantae > Streptophyta > Magnoliopsida > Solanales > Solanaceae > Capsicum > Capsicum chinense. The sequence goes on along the minus strand of JAPEIP010000008.1, from coordinate 93,895,015 downwards.
TATCTAGGGTCATGTCCTCAGTAAGCTGTAACTGCTCCATGTCATATCGAATCACTTCTGTCCAATATTTCTTAAAACTACCTCTACTCCTCTTAAAACCATCCAAAGCTAGACTCACACACCTAAAAATTGGGGCATCAGTGCCCCTCCTCATTACATACCAAAACCTTCACAGCCTTTCTTCTCGTATCTTGTCTTCCATTAGAGCCACTCCCACCTTCTCTTGGATAATCTTATTCCTAACTCTATCCGTTCTAGTAAATCTACACATCCAACATAGCATTCTTATTTCCGCTACCTTTAATTATTAAATATGGGAGTTCTTGATTGGCCAATACTCCGCATTATACAGTATGGTCGGACGAACTGCTATTCTATAGAACTTTCCTTTAAGCTTTAGGGGCACCTTCTTATCACATAATACTCCTGAAGCGAGCCTCCACTTCATCCAACCTGCTCCAATACGTTGAGAGAAATCCTTATCAATATTTCTATTCCCTTAAATAATAGACCCAAGATACTTAAAACTATTCGTCTTGCAAATATCTTGGGAATCCAACCTCACCACTACTTCGTCCTTTGGCTTCAAATCACTAAACTTGCATTCCATATACTCTGTCTTGGACCTACTCAACCTGAACCCCTTAGATTCAAGGGTTTGTCTCCAAACCTCTAATTTTTCATTCACACTCCCCGCGTCTCATCAATCAACACTACATCATCTGCAAATAACATGCACCAAGGCACCTCTTCATAAACAATCCACATCTACACGTCTACTACCAGCATAAATAGAAATGGACTGAGAGTTGAACCCTGATGCAACCCTGTATCGACCAAAAAATATTTTGAGTTTTCTCCCACCGTCCTTACCCGAGTCTTCCCTACATCGTACATATCCTTACTAGCTCTGATGTACGCCACCAGGACCCCTCTCAGCTCCAAACATCTCCAAAGAACCTGAACATTCCTAGGGACTTTGTCATACGCCTTCTTCAGGTCGATGAACACCATGTGTAAATCCCTATTCCTTTCCCTATAATTCCCCACCAATCTCCTCACTAGGTAGATTGCCACTGTCATTAAGCGATTAGGAATAAATCTAAACTGATCCTCCAAAATGGATATGACCCTCCTTAATCTCCACTTAGCCACCCTCCTCCAAATCTTCATAGTGTGACTTAAAAACTTAATACTCCTATAATTGTTGTAACTCTGAATTTCACCTTATTTTTATATAATTAAATCATCATACTCTATCTCTAAGCCTCAGCCATTTTTACAGTCTTGAAAATACTATTAAACAAATCAGTCAACCACCTTAAACCCTCTCCACCAGTTTACTTCCAAAAATCTATTGGAATTTCATTAGGACCCGTCGCGCTACCCCTCCTACGAATAGCCTCTCTGACCTCCTCAACCCTAAAATATCTACAGTAACTAAAATCCCAATTTTTCTTTGAGTGCTCTAGCTTTCTTAACTCAATGCTTCTGTCCCCCTCCTCATTCAACAGTCTATGAAAATGCTCATGCCATCTCTTCTTAATGTGAATATCCTCCACCAAAACTCTACCATCCTCCCTCTTAATGCACTTCACTTGATCAAGGTCACAACCCTTCCGCTCCCTAGATTTAGCCAACCTATACAATCTCTTTTCCCTACCTTTCTCTTCTAACCCCATATACAGGTTCTCAAATGCTACTATCTTAGCAGCTGTAACTGCTAACTTAGCCTCCTTCCTTGATACTATGTAAACCTCCCTATTTACCCGCTTTTTCTCTTCATTTTTATTCTCAGTCAACTTAATAAACACCCCCTTCATAATCTCAACTTTCTTCTTAGCTTCTTCATTCTACCATCTTTCCCCTTATGCCATCATGACCGACCCTTGAAATACCCAACACTTCTCTTGCAGTCTCCATGATGCAGCTGGTAGCTCTATCCCACAGAACATCTACGTCCCCCCTGTACTCCCATGTCCCCCTATACTCCCACACCCCTATTCCCTCTTCTTTCTCCCCTCTCTTTAATGTACTAACTGGCATTAACCCACCTCACTTAATTCTAGGTCAACACTCCCCATCCCTTCTCTTCTTGATTTTCTTGATAATCAAGACCATTAGAAAAAGCCTATACTGGGTCGAAAGATGCTCACTTGTAATGACTTTATAATCCTTACAAAAAGCCCTATCCCCCTTCCTAAGTAGTAGAAAGTCAATCTGAGTCTTTACTATCGCACTTCGGAAGGTAATCAGGTGATCCTCTTTCTTTGAAAATCTTGAGTTCACTACCACCAGCCCAAAGGACCTCACAAAATCCAATAGATTAGCTCCCTTACCCTTTCTATCACTGAAACCAAAACCTCCATGCACATCGTCATAGGCTCCCGGTAAAACCCCAGTGTGCCCAGTAAAGTCCCCTACTATGATAATCTTCTCCGAGCTAGGGAAAAATGCTAATAAGGAAATTAAATATTTTTAACATAGAAAAATTATATTCTTATGAGAAAACATATAATCAGAGTTTAGTTACAAAATAAACTAAAGAAATTAGGGAAAACTCATATAGCTTAATCATGTGCTTAAAATCTTGACTAATATCATGTAAAGATGCTTGGATTTGAGAATAGTGTGAATGATATAATATTGGCCTAAGAAACAATAAATAATCATTTAAACATGCTTATGAGTAACAATTATATCTCGAGAAATTGAATTTAAACCTAGAGTAACAATTTGGGAAAAGAGATCCTCATTGAATATCCTCATTCCTAATTTCTTTCGATTCCTGAATTGAAATTTGGAGGATTTGACCCTAGAGATGAAAAGCCCCAATTTCTTTCTTTGGAGAAGAGAAAATTTCATGTTTCTTGAGTAATTTGTGTTTTGTATTGATAATGAGGGATTTGGGTTCTTTAGGATTTATATTCAGCCCTAGAATAGTTTAAACGATGTATTTTTTTGGGGGGGGGGGTTAAAAGAGTGGGAAAAGACCAAAAAACCTCTTAGAAACTATCTGGAAAACACATAGAAGCAGTCCCGATGACTTAGGTCATGACTCGTGAGGTCTATCCATGAGTCGTGACTTAAGAGATAGTTAGGAACCCAAATTTTCCCCTACTGTCCAGATCATGAATCCATCCTAATGACCCGTGGTGTCTGATCACGAGTCGTTATTAGGGCCGTGGTCATTGGAAGCTCTAACAATGCTTCAGTAATTTGGCAATAACTTTTTACTCTAATGTCAGATTAAGGCAAAAATGTTGGCATTGGAAAGATAATTCAATTATATATCTAATGGTGTTCTTGTGATAAAATATTCTCAGTAGAATAAAATTTATACTCATTTAAAACTAACTATAGTTATATTATTTACAAGAATTTATTCGCTGAGGGATATTTTGACTTGTTTATAAGCTAGGAGTTATTTGAGGCCTTAATATATGTTTAATAACTAATAAATATAAATAAATAAGGCTTAATTTTTAATGAAATAAAAGCATGGTTCAAATATTGGCTTGGATTTTTGAGGTGTTACAATATCTCCCCCTTGGGATCATTAGTCCTCGAATGAAGATGGACTTGCCTGAAAGAATAGGGAAAGATTTGCAATCCCTGACAGAGAATTCTAAGAGCTAAATATGGACATGATGAGTAAATTTCAAACTAAAAATTGACTAGTTTGAATGCTTAGGAACTCACAAGTGCTGCCCAAATTGAATTCTAAAGTTGGATGACTAGCATAATACTGATTTTTGAATCTAGATATCCTTTATGGTTGGAAATATTTTAGTCTAGGAGTAAGGACTCAATTGAGTTTACTCATATAGTGAATAAAAATAAAGAACCTAATGGAATAGGCATATTCATGTAACTTTGGATAGTAAGACTAGATGAAAAGATGGAAAACTATAGGAGCTTATCTGTCTGATTGCTAAATTGAATTATTGGCTATATAGACTAACTCATACCGAAAGTTTATAACTCAACTAAAGTACTCCTGGCATGAACGGATATTTAGAACTATAAAGTGATATCAATGACTTGGAATTTCTAAGAGGCACTAGAAAAAGGAATATTTGTTGTCTTCAACATTCCTTGTCTAAAGTTCTAATAACATTAGAGAGTAAAGAATTTTGGGTATGATCTGAGTGAGATATCTGAATAAGGAATCACAAAATGGCTACAACCATATAACAAGGAATATAGGAATATAAAACATAAGTTAGGATAAAATTACTATGCCTTGGGCAATGGAACTGCTAACTTTCAAGCTTAGCCACACTTCTCAAATACGCCCTCACCTATACTTTTCCCCTTAAATTCTACACTTTATATGACGCCACTTATAATCTTCACATGGGTGTTGATAACTTCTTCTACCAAAGGCTGAGTTGAGCTAAATTCTCTTACCATGTTCGAGCCTAACTCAAAGTCACAAGGTACTACACATAACACTATAACACTAGGCTTAACCACAAATTTAATATCTTATGTGTTTTCAAAGCTCTCATCCTAAGAAAAATACTCTTTACCACTTTAACAACTAACTTTAGCCTCTTACTAAGGAACTCACTAGTGCACAATGCATTTATCCACTTATATACCAACATGAAATTCAAGCCTATCATTATAAGCACATATGAACTTCGAGGAAACCAACCCATCTAAGATTTTTCCCATATTCTCTAATACCTCTATCAATAAGAACTTTCATGCACTATCCCCAAGAAGACACTTCTAGAATTCTCAATTAACTATGAAATATTCCAAAAGATTTGCCTCAATCTTCCTTCACACTTATAGCCTTAGATAAAACAAGCATACAAAAATCTTTTCCTAATAAGTAACATTTTCTGTCTCCCATCTCAACCATTATTCATCTATTTTCATCACCACAATCTTTACATAAGGAGAGATTACTGAAAGGTTAGAACATGATGACCTGAGGCATGAAAAAATACTATACATAACTTTAACACTTAATTGAGGCCTGAGGAATAAAGTATCAAAGGCATGGATTCATTAAAGAGATCTAAACTGAGGACATACCTGCCATAGTGCTAATTTTCACTGGTCATTAAGGGTGTGCCATGAGTTCTTGGAACTGAGCATAGTGTAAAACATGAGTGCATGAGTCACGAGCTACATGACTTGAGTTTGGAGTTTATAAATTCATAGAATATGAGTCATTATTCTAAGTGAAGTGACACTTCTTATACTAGGAACTAGGAGCATACATAATTCTATATAAAGTGCCTGAATATGAGCTATGATCATAGAGATGACTTATAAGGCATGAGTAGAGTATTAAAATGACCAAAGTACAAAATTTTTTACTGAGAAAAGAATGGGTCGGGCATCTTCCTCCCTTAGTGTTGTTCTCTTACTAGCATCACTACTAAAATCTGATAACCTGACTTGATTCCTTGTTCTATCATCTCCCTCGTAGATTAAATCTATTATTCTAAGTCTATGTACCTCTACAATAAACTCTGAATTGATCTGCAATCACTTTACTATGGAGCTTGGGATATAATTAGTACACATAAATACTAAAATCCTCTTGAAAGACCATACCTGAAAGTATAAAACACACTACTTGTACTTTCTTCTGAGATACAACTCTTAACTTTCTATATCTCCAATAGCTATCATATAATAACTTAATCACTTACTAACTTAGAATCTTCTGGAGTATCATAATACCCTGAGTTCACACTTTTACCTTCTAGATTTCAAAACTCTTATTTTATCTATTAACTTGATCATCCACAATTCAAACATAGATTCTAACACTCAACATGGATAGCCATACAATTTCTTATACTTTAATACCCACTCACTTCTACTAGATATGAATCAGGAAACACTAATCCTTTTAAAATTTTCTTAAACATACTCAACCTTAACAAGATTCTCTATCTTTACCCTAACCAAAGCATTAACATACTTTAAGTCCCCTTAAGTTGTAAACCTCTCTCAAAGTGCTACTATACAATGTCACAACACCTTTCTAGCCCCATGGAAACATAATCTACTAAATCCAGATAAACACTATCCTCACTTTACTATTGCTATATTTCTAAGCTCTTGCTCTTAACTCTCAGTCATGCTGCCATAGAATTTTTGAGAAGGGATTTGAGAGCACATCTAACTTTGTCTAAATGCACGATTTCATAAATAAGAATGAACTTTTTTAATGTTTGGAGCTTAAAGGCACTGATGGGATCCTTTTAAGCCTACGTGCAATCTCATAACTTTTTGAAGGGACTTTCTGAGAAAAACTCTATCAATAAAAATTTAAGCTTGACTGTTTCTATTACCTCAAAAATAAGGTAGAGTTAGCATGAATAGAGCAATGTAAGAGTTTGTATAAGTTTCTTAGAGAATATATCTAATTCACTATCACGAACCAAACCAGGGCCTGGTCATGAAGGGTAGGTATCTCAAGCCCACCATGGACCAAACACCATCCCTATCACCTATCTTCATGAGAACAACAATAATAATAATGCAGAAGCCAATTAAGTAACAGTAATAATATGGATAAATAACTTAAAGAAGACTATGAGTAAAATAACAATGACCATCCCATACCAGTCTACAAAATCCTCTAAAAAAATAACATCTAAGTCGATACATGACCCAGACTATCACCAAAAGAATCCAAAAGTACTGAGTAAATAAGGAAAAAAATGATGAAATAATGAGGCCTTCTGAAGGATAGAGGTTTACCATTTTATACTAACTCAAAGAACGTGGTAATCTACCTAACGCTGCATAAGAGCAGCAGAAATGTCTTTGATCCCTAGATCATGAAATGATGTAGCATCCTAGGATAGTCAGTGGGATAAGCACTGTCACGTAAATTAGGGTACGTGATAAAAAAAATCCAAGTCCATATTCAGTCAAAATCACATGCACACATTCATATTTATATTTATATAAGATGTTGGGATAGGGTAAGGGTCATGAGCATGAGAATTTTAAAACCATTAAACTGGACTGTGTAGCTCGATCTGCCCTAAAGGCACCCATGGGCTACATGTGTTCGACTCCCCTGCTGAAAGAGCTCAAGTTCGTGTTAGCCACATGAACCAAGGCAAATCCAAAGGAAAACTAAAACCACCATAGGTAATAGCGATCCCAAATATATATATATATGTATATATATATATATACCAAGTGTGTATAAGGCACAAGGTCATATAAACCGCTAATGCTGGCAAAAATGGTTTTTCCTATTCGTCCCTCTTGGACTTGCACCTTTACAATGAGCTACACAACCCTCTTTAATCCCAAATTAAAACAATTTTCACATAATTCAAACCATTAACTCGGGAGTCTTTCATTGAGACATTTACCACTTGGTATCGTCTTACCAATATGTTTGCAAGCTAAATTAAACATGCCAAACCAATTCTCACAACCAAATTGGACTTATAAGTTCCATTAAAATCCAAACCATGGCCACCAAGGCCATCCAAATCTATTTAGACAACCATTGATCCCCTAATGCAATGCATTGAGTTCAAAAACAAGTTAAACCATGCAATTTTTCATAATAAAAATCAAATTCAAAAAGTGGGTTGAGGTTCATGCAATTTTAAGCCAAAATTCATGCAATTTGGGGAAACCCATGTCCCCTATTTCAAACATTTAAATAATGTACCAATTCAGTCCCAAAAACATCAATTTTATGCATAAATAATTGATTTAAAAATTGGCACAAGTAATTAATAAGTAACAACCAAATCCCCTCCACCCAATTTCAAACCCACAATTTAAATCATATAAAAGCCATTTAATTTAAGCCACGATGTAAAATTAAATTTTAGGAAAGAGAAACACGCTTGAAAAACATAAGAATCTAAAATCAATTTGAAGTTTGGAGATCGGATGATGAATGCATAGTGAAACCCTTAAGCTTTCTTGATTTAGGTGTTAGAGAAAAGAATAATAGTGTTTGATCCATTTAACTAGAGGGAAAAAGGTCAATTTTATGTTTATAAGTCATGAAAAGGGTGAAAAGATCAAAAGCGCCTCACCCCTAAGGTTAAAAAATAAAACTGGATGAAATTTACACCTTGGCATGGCACACAGTTATCGAGGAGGTTAACATCCATGACATGCTAGTATTACGGTGGCTAACCTCTGTGGCATAGTGATATCGTTGAGGAACACTGCCTCGAAGTTCAAAAATAGCCTCGAACCCTTTCCATAAATTGCAAAACTTTCTCAAATTATCCTTTTAACATACCTAAACATAATTTTAGTCAAAAATTTATATTACGCACACGGAAAGGTCAAAAATTAAATGTTCAAAATTGTAAGGGGTCTTACATTATCCCCCCTTTGTATCATTCATCCTCGAATGATGAGTAATGACACTTTTAGCATGAAAATAACAAGAATACACCAGAATCAATTGACAATCTTAGAAAATGACAAGAGGAAAATGAAACTCATACCTTTAGCACTTTCATCCAAATAGGGAAAAAGAATAGGTATTTGGCCTTCATATCTTTCTCAGCTTCCAATTTAGCCTCTTCTACATTTTGGTTTCTCCAAAGCACTTTTGCTGAAGCTACATCATTTTTTCTCAACCTACGAACTTGCCTATCCAATATTTCCACCTGGATTTTCTCATAGGAAAAGGAATCTGAAATACTAACATCCTCTACAGAAACATTAAAAGAAGGATCACTTATGCACTTCTTTAGCATAGACACATGGAAAATGGATTGAATAGAACCCAAACTCACAGGCAAATCGAACTCATTAGAAACATTACCAATTCACCTTAAAATCTAATATGGACCAATATAACGGGGACTAAGATTCCCCTTCTTCCCAAACCTCATGACTCCATTCATAGAAGATACCTTCCAGAAAACCCAATTATTTACTTCATCCAACTCTCTTTACCTCACATCTGCATAGTACTTTTGGTGACATTGAGCAGTGTTAAGTCTTTTTCTAATAACCTTTACCTTCTCTATGCCTTGGTGAACCAAGTCAGGACCAAACAACCTAGTCTCACCATTCTCAAACCATCCAATAGTAGGCCTACACCTCCTACTATAAAGAGCCTTAAAAGTAGCCATTTGAATGCTCGAATAATAACTAATATTGTACGCAAAATCAATAAGAGGTAAATGATCAACCCAACTTTCCTTAAATTTAATCATACAGGCCCTTAGCATATTCTCCAAAGTTTGAATGATAAGTTCTGCTTATCTATCTATATGAGGGTCGAAAACGGTGCTAAGGTTCACCAATGTACCAAAACCTTCCTAAAATGAACACTAGAAGTGAGATGAAATCTGCATACCTCAGTATGAAATAATGGACATGGGCAAAACATGTAACTTCATAATCTCTGGAATGAACAACTTACACTATCCTCTCTTGAGTAGTTAGTCTTTGCAGGCAAAAAGTGAGCAAACTTAGTCATCCGATCCACAATGACATAAATAGAATCATACTGATTGTGAGACCGCGAAAGACCCTTAATGAAATCCATATTGATCATCTCCCACTTTCACATGGGCAACTCTAGCTCTTGAGACATTCCACCAGGCCTAACATGCTCAACCTTATCTTGTTGATGAACCATACATTTAGCAATAAAATTCACCATATACCTCTTTATATTGTTCCACCAATAGATCTCCTTTAAGTCATGGTACTTTTAGTAGAACCTGAATAAACTGCATATTTAGACTCATGAGGATCTGTTAAAATCCTCTCCCATAGTCCATCAACATCATGAACACATAATCTACCTTGGCACCTCAAAATACCATCTCCCCTAATCTCGAAAGCCATAACTTTTTGCTGACATACATCATCCTTAATCTGCATAAGTATGAGTTCCAAAACCCATTCTCCTTTACCTTAACACCAAGAGATGATTTAACCACTTCTTGAATAATAACTCCCCCATCTTAGAGTCCAAAAGATGAACTCCCAAGTTATCTAATTTGTTAATGTCCTTCACTAATCCTATTTTCTCCTCATCAACATAGGATAGGCTTCCCATAGACAACCTACTATAAGCATCAGTAACCACATTAATTTACCTAGATAGTAGTGAAGACTCACATCATAGTCTTTAACCAATTCATGCCACTGCCACTTCCTAAGATTCAACTTCTTCTGAGTGAACACATATTGTAAGCTCTTATGATCTAAATAGGTACCCATATGAACCCTATACAAATAATGACACTAAATCTTTAAAGCATAAACCACAACTGCCAGCTCTAAGTCATGAGTCAGATAGTTTCTCTCATGAACCTTAAGCTTCCAAGAAGCATAGGTTGTACCCTTTTTATGCTATATCAAAACACAACCAGTCCTACATGGGACACATCACAAAATACAACAAAACCTTCAGTACCCTTGGGCAGGGTCAAAACTAGCACATAAGTCAACTTATCCCTGAACTACTTAAAAGTATCCTTGTAAGCATCAAATTATAAGAACTTAACCTTTTTCTAAGTCAACCACATTAACAGAGTAGCAATAGAAGAGAAACTCTTCATAAACCTCCTATAATACCCCATTCGAACCCAAGAAGCACCTAATATAAGTTGGAGTCTTGGGTCTAGGTCATTTGTTAACTGCCTCAACTCTCTAAGGATCTACCATGATCCCCTCACTAGAAAAAACAAGCCCCAGAAAAGTCACAGCATTTAGCCAAAACTCATACTTAGAAAATTTTGTAAATAATTTCTTGTCCTTACTGCTCTGCAACACAGTTCAAAGGTAATTGGCATGATCCTCCTCACTGTTAGAGTACACCAAGATGACATTAATGAAAACTATCATAAACAAATCCAAAAACTACCTAAACACTGGATTTATAAGATCCATGAATGCATGTGAAGCATTAGTCAACCCAAATATAATACCCAAAAACTCATAGTGACCATACCAGGTTTGGAAAGCAGTCTTGGGATTATCAACCTCCATAATCTTCATCTAATGATAACTTGAATGAAGGTCAATCTTAGAAAAGTATCTAGCACCCTGAAGCTGATCAAAAAGGTCATCAATCTTAGGGAAAGGGTACTTACTCTTCAATATTACCTTATTTAGATGACCATAGTCTATACACATATGAAGAGATCAGTATTTTTTTTGCATGAAAAGAACAGGAGCATCCCATGGAGAAACACTTGGAAGGATAAAGCCCTTATTAAGAAGATCTTTCAATTACTCCTTTAGCTCCTTTAGTTCAGCCAGAGCCAATCTATTAGAAGGAATGGAAATGGGATGAGTATCTGGTAGAAGATCAATCCCAAAGTATATTTTTCTTTCGAGAGGAATTCTAGGAAGATCATCAAGAAACACTCCAGGGTATTCATTAACCACAAGGACAAACTGCAAAGAGGGACTTTCAGAGTTAGAATTCTTAACCCAAACTAGATGATATAGATACCCTTTTGAAATAATTTTCTGAACTCTAAGGTAGAAAATAAACCTCCCTTTGGGTACTAAGGAACTCTCCTCCCATTCAATTATAGGTTCATTAGTAAAATCAAAATTGACTTTTGGGTCCTACAGTCCAGAGATGCATAGCATGAGTGAAGCCAATCCATCCCTAAGATAACATCTAAATCCACCATGTCCAACTCTATTTAATCCACTAATGTTTCTCAATGAAAGATAAACACCATAAAATCCCTATAGATTTCTCTAGCAACTATAGAATCACCCACTTGAGAAGACACAAAAAAGGGGTAGGAAATACTTTTAGGACCAAAAAAGAAATGCACAGCCATATAAGGGATCACATAAGAAAAAGTAGAACTCAGATTAATCAAATAATAAACAACACATAGAAAGAGCTATACCATACCAGTAACAACATCTAGAGATACCTCAGATTCCTAGCAAGTATCAAGTGCATATAGGTGATTTTGGCTAGTGTCGGTACCAAAAGAAATGCCTGTTGGTGCAAGAGATAAAGATGTGGCAATAAAAACTTCATTGGATCTAGTGGTAACCCTGGTTGAAGGGAAATATCACTGCATGTGACCTAGATGACCATTATTATTACATCAATTCCTCCCCTCTTCACAATAACCATGATAAATCTGCCCTTAAAAATGACAAAGAGGATAAAGTAGGGATGACTGAGCTCCACTAACCTAAGATTGGGCACTACGTGCCTTAGGAATACTACCAGCCTAAGAACAATAATCACACGAAGTCTTCGAATAATGAGCACTATGATATGAATAAGAATTTCCCCAGTTCGTTTCCTTGGTCTACAACCTACCATCTTTCCCATAGTTCTACTGACCTCTACCCTGCTCTAAATACCTGAACTTCATGTTTTGCCTCTCTCTCATCTGTACTTATTTTTTATTTTCATCCTCTACCTACTTTATATAAATCACAAGTCTGGTGAGGTCCCATATCATTGTTTACTATTAAAGCCTTACACTCTAATACCAAGTCGCAGGATAACTCAGAAGCAAAGTTTATCATCTTATATCTCTAGCTATACAGCAACTCTGGGGCATAACAAGACAACTAATGAAATTTTAAGGGATATTTTTTCTCACTTATCTTACCCTGCTTCAAAATAACAAACTCCTCAACCTTAGTTTCCTTTAATTCCTGGGTAAAGAAATGATCAAGAAAGGCACCCAAAAACTTATCCCATGATACAGGATCCTCATTATCGCCTCTCAACTACTCCCATTGCTTACACTACTGATAACCTACATCTTTTAGGTGATATGTAGCAAACTCTTTACCTTTAAGATCAGTATCATGCATCACTCTAAAAGTCTTCTCCATCTCATCCATAAACCCCCAAGAATCCTCTTCAACCTTAGAAAATGTAAGGGTTTGGGGATTCAAACTCATGAATTGGCCAACTCAAGTGACCTTAATCGAAGGAAAAAAAAACCAACACGATCTGATTGATAAGACTAAGATGTCACCAATTACGAAAGACAATGGATAGACCAAAGAAACTCCACATTAGAGATATCCTAATTAGGTGGATGATCATAAGCATCACCAATACGGGAAGCCTAAAGAGGACTAGTAGGGATAGGTGGAAATCTATGCGGAGAAGCACAATCAGGAGCAGGGACACTAGACCAGGTCTACACTTCATACCAAGGGTGAGTCCCTTCTACACTGTCCTCAGGTAGTGTTAGCCTCTTAAGTTTATGTTTTAATAATGACAAACTAACAAGTGTATCTTTGTACCTACTAATATTGGAAAGATAAACGAAGTTGGCTCCAAAAATAGAAAGACATCAAGAATGGAAGGACATCCACGGTATCCAAGGAATTCAATCACAACAAGAACAAATGGAAAAAAAATCTCAGCTCCAAATGTCATGGCAAATCATTTCAAAATTAGCATATATGGAAGATCACAACAAGGCAAGTAGAACAGAAAAATAATTCAAGAATATGGCAGTAGATTAATCAAATAGCACAGAAATAAAAGAAGGATTACAATCCCAAAAATGAAGGCAAACCATATCAATAAGGAATAAAATATCACCATTATTTTTGGAAAGAAATTAATTTATATAAAACCAAAAAAAAAAATAGATCACGAATATATCCAATATGGACGTGATCCAAACCCATATATGGACATATCTGATATCGAAATATCATATGGCTAAATTCCTCAATCAAGGAATTAATTTACATCCTTGATTGAGAAGAAATCTCTTGGGTTTCCTTATAAAAAGTAGCAGCCAACGACTATAAGAGATGAAGACCAAACACAAACTTTTTATGCAACTTCAAGTAGAAAATTCAAAATGTCTTATTCTTAGTCTTTCAAAGCTCTATAACTTTAGTTTACAATTATTATATAAAGAGTAGGATTGAGTCAACTTTGTAACATCAACTGAAGCTGTGTCACAAGATCTGAAGTGCAAAATAAGTCTTCAAAACTTGTTTCCTATCATTGTACTCAAGCCAAACCTTTAATGATCTAAGAAAACTTTAGAACCCAAGGGGACTGGATGTTTTATGTTTTTTAATTTACCTACTTAATTGTTCTAAGTTTAATCTACCTGTAAAGTGTTTTGATCTGCAGGAAAGTAGACTATGAGGAGTCAGTAATTGACTCACATAAGAAAATTTCAATTCACCCCCTCTTGAATTTCAATTGGTATCAGATTGGGTCTCAGAGATAGCATTGCTTAACCACAAGTAATCAAAGATCAAATGGCCAGTTATTAGATTCCCGGTGCTCTCCTTCAGGATGGTTACTCCTCTATAAGGCCACACTATTTTAACAGACAATATTACACTGACAAAAAGAATAGGTTCAGTATATTTGTCCAATAAGATGACTTCCAAGCCTGGGTTGTCATCAAGAAAGGTTCGAAGCCAATTCCAGGACTCAAGGAGAAATCAAAGGACAAAGATAAAGAATCTAGCAATTCGAACATAGAGGACCTTGAAAGCTTTAAGGTCACCAAAGAACAGTAATAAGTAATTCAAACTAACACATATGCTATAAGTTTACTTTTGTGTGCAGTTGGTGGAGAAGAATACAACAAGATTTCAATATATGAAACCGCAAAAGAAATATGGGATAAATTAGAGATATCCTATAAAGGAACCACCAAAATCAAGAAGTAAAAAATTATTGCTCTTGTCAATGAATATGAGTTATTAAAAATGGAAGAGAATGAGGATATTGAAACAATGTTCGCCAAATTCACTAAAATTGTGTGTGAACTAAAATCATTGGGGATGATTTATCCTCACATCCTGCAAGTCCAGAAACTAGTCCAAAGTCTCCCAAAAACATAGGAAACAAAGGCTGCTATTCTGGAAGATGAAGATCTTCATAACATGACATATGATAAACTACAAGGTAACTTTATTGTAAATAAGAAAAATTGTATCAACAGGTTTCACAAAGATGAAAAAAAGAAACCAGTAACCTTCAATGCTACTCCAACCGGAGAGGAGGACATTTAGGAAGATGCTAATAGAGAAGGAATGACTCTCATCAATCGTGGGGTAAAAGAGATCATGAGACAGAGATAGCAAAGATTCCTAAAATACTGACTCCACCAAAAATAATGATCTCTACTACTACTGTAGATGGCCTAGATATTTTAAATAAAACTATTTGGAATTGAGATAATGATCATCTAGAAAAATCAAAATTTTGGAGCCTAGAGCAATAAAGATGAAAATGAATAAGAAACAAAGGCTACTAATATGTGCTTTATGGCAACGGGTGAACCTAGTGAGGTAAGATCAGATGACAATCATAACTAAAATACTCTTGAGTGTAATATGATATGTTAATCGATTATCTTTAAAAAATAAAAAATAAATATAATAAGATTGCTTAAGATATGAAAATTTGTGAAGCTTGATTTAAATAAAATCTCTTAGAGGGATGACGAAACTGAAAAATTAAAATTAAAGCATGTCAAGTTAAAATTGACTTGCTTCATGAAGTGCTTGGTAATGTATATACAAAATTGAACAATCTTAAAAAATCCCCAAGCCACAGTTTCGTAGGAGTAAACTCATTCAAAAGGAATTTGAATTCCTTCTCAGGATCATTTAAATCATCTAAGACTTTTTGTTCCTCTCAAGGACCCATCTTCTTTACTTGTGGTTAGAGAGGGAACAAATCCTACAGTTGCAGGCACAAGCCTAATAGTGTGTGGGTTTGGAAGCCTAAAGAAAGCACATCTAACCCACAAAGACCCAAGACCATTTGGGTACCTAAATGAAATATTTTCTCATTTTGCAGGAATAGGTTTGCAAGAGATATAGAAAATGAATGTGGGTCATTGACAGTGGATGTTCTATACATATAGCCAGAAAGAAGGAGAACCTTTCCTCCCTAAAGAAAGTAAATGGGAGATCAGTCATAGTTTATGACAATGCTATAGGTAACGTCATTGGAGTCGGCTCAGTGAGACTCAGCTCATCATATAAATTCACCTAAGTATACCTAGTAGACGGTCTCAAACACAACCTTCTCAGAATTAGTCAACTATGTGATGTCATATTTGGAGTCCTCTTCAAAGCTGAAAGCTGCTCTATCAAACACAATAAAAAATATCTCCCTTATCGGTGAACGCATTAATAACATTCATCTTTTAAATAGCCCCAATTTTGCCCCTTAACCTATCTCACTTGTACAAACTAATTATACTTTGTTGTGGCATAGGATGCTCAGGCATGCTATTATGCACATTATTAAAAAATTGTCTAGACTTGATTTGGTAAAAGGTCTGGCAAAACTCAAGTTTGAAAAGGATGACATTTGTGATGCCTGCCAACTGGGTAAAAAAAACTAGAACATCTTTCAAAACCAAAGACATTGTCTCTATTACCAGGCCTCTACAAATAATCCATATGGATCTATTTGGTCTCACTATAACTGCAAGCTTTGGTGGAAAAAGATATGTTTTTGTCTTAGTTGAAATCATGCATGATTAACTTGGGTCATGTTTCTTGCATATAAACATAAAGCTTTCACAAACATTGAGATTTTTTGGTAAAAAAATGTAGAGAGAAGCTGGGCACCTCATCACCTATGTTCATAGTGTTCATAGAGGGGAATTTGAAAATAAGACCTTTGAGAAGTATTGTGCTCAGAATGGATACTCACAAAACTTCTCTTCACTACGACCTCCTTAACAAATGGTGTAGTGGAATGGATGAACTGGTCATTCCATGAAACTGCCAGGACAATGTTGTTAGAACATAATCTCCTAGATCACTTTTGGGAAGAAGTAGTTAGTACAATATGTCATATCATCAAGAGATTTCTAATCAGACCTATTTTGAAGAAAACACCTTATGAACTCTGGAGAGGAAAGAAACCCAATATCAGCTACTTCTACCTCTTTGGTTGCAAATGCTTTATTCACAACAATGGTTAGAATACCTAGGGAAATTCAATCCACGAAGTGACAAAGGTATATTCCTTGGGTACTCTCCTATTAGTCGTTCTTACAGGGCTTTAATAAAAGAACTCTATGTGCTGAGGAATCTATGCAAATTATTATTGATAAATCTAGCCACAACCTTATGAGAATAAGAGTTGATGAAGAAGAGGTGAGTAATATACTAACTGGAGAAAATCACAGCACAACTCTAGAACCCTCACTAGATATGTCGATTACACCCTTAACAGAGTCGACTTCTACTGCTGAAATTTTAAAGCCAAATATTCCAAAAGAATTGAAACATGATTCCAGCCATCTAAAAAACTCCAAATTAGAAATCAGAAGATAGAGTGCAAACCAGAGTGTCATTAAGGAGACAAGTATTTATTTCCCTTGTGTCCCTAATTGAACCAAAGAAAATAGATGAAGCTCTCAATGAAGAATAATTGGTTAAAGCTATGAAGAAAGAATTGGAACAATTTAAATGAAATAAAGTTTGGACTCTAGTTTAAAGACCAAAAACTGCTCAGTAATTGGAACCAAATGGGTCTATAGGAATAAGGTAAATGAAAAAGGTAAAGTTATCAGAAATTAAGCCAGGCTCGTAGCTCAAGGCTACTCTTAGCAGGAAGGTATTGATTATGATGAGACCTTTTACCCTGTGGCAAGGTTAGAGTCAATACAAATTTTATTAGCTTTTGCCACATTTAAATGTTTTAAGCTATATCAAATGGACATAAAAAGTGGTTTCTTAAATGGCTTTATTCATGAGGATGTTTTTATAAAACAACCCCCTGGAGTTGAAGATCCTTCATTTCCAAATCATGTGTTTAAGTTATCAAACACACTTTACGGCCTCAACAAGCTCCAAATCTTGGTATGAGATACTGTCTAGTTTTTTTACTAAATAATAATTTTTGAAAGGTAAAATTTAAACAACTCTGTTAATTTAAAAGATTGATTCAAACCTCCTCACTACATAAATTTATATTGATGATATCATCTTTCCTAGTTCTAACATCTCTATGTGTGAGGATTTTGCTAATTTAATGAAAGGAGAATTCGAAATGAGTCTTATGGGTGAGCATAAATTCTTTCTTGGATTATAAATAAAACAAACTCCCAAGGTCACCTTTATCAGTCAAGACAAATACATGAAAGAACTAATCAAAAAGTTTGGCATGGAAAAGGGAAAGGACTATGAAACACCCATGAGCCTATCCACAAGCATTGATTTAGACCTCGCTGGAAAAGATGTTGATGAAAAGATGTACTGGAGGATGATTCGATCACTATCTACTAAACGGTAAGTCGGCCAGACATTATTTCAGTGCTTATAAATTTTCTAGATTCTAGTCAACTCATAAGGAATATTATCTCACTACCATTAAACGAGGCCTCCAATATCTAATAGGAACTCAAGACCTTGGTCTATGGTATCCCTTATCCTCACACTTCAACTTAACTGGATATTCAGATACTGATTTTACAGGAGATAAGAGTGACAGGAAGAGAACTAGTGGAACATGTCAAATTATTGGTAATGCTCTTATTTTATGGCATAGCAAGAAATAAACTTTTGTTGCTCTCTCGACCACAAAAGTTGAATACATAACTGTCGTAAGTTGGGGCACTCAAATCTAATGGATTATGCATTAGCTTCTTAACTGACTTATCTTTTGAATTTGTTCCTATTATGTGTCATAACACTAATGCCATTAGCCTATCTAAGTATACTGTGCATCAATCTAGGTCTAAACATATTGATATCAAGCATTATTTCATTTGAGACCATGTCAAAAATGGTGACTTTTGCCTAAATTTTGTTGACTCTGAAAATCAACTAGCAGATATCTTTATGAAACCCCTGCTAGAAGAAAGATTTTTTTCTTTATGAAAGAGGCTTGGTATTCTTAGCTTCATGTTATTTAAAACCTCTTTACTTCATTATTGTGAATTCCTTTATCTGCATATTGCCTGTGGTTATTTCTTTTTGATTATGTTAAAGAGAGAGAAAAAAGGGAACATCAGAGTAGTCTACCAGTCAGGGGGACTAGGGTAGGTTTACATGTCAGCTAATACTTACACAAGTCAAGGAGAGCAAGCTGATAGACAGAGAAGTCAACTGATGTTTACTCTTGTTGTCATTATCAAAAAGGGGGAGATTATTAGCCTCCTAAGTTTATGTTTTAACAATGAAAAATTAACAAGTGTATCTTTGTATCTGGTAATTTTTGAAAGATAAGGGAAGTCGGCTCCAGAAAGCAAAGGACATCGAGAATGGAAGGACATCCACTGTATCCAAGGAAAGTTAATCACAACAAGAACAAATGGAAGAAAAATCTTAGCTTCAAATGTCACAAAAAATCATTTCAAAATTAGCAGATATGGAAGATCATGACAGAATAAATGGAATGGAAAAGCAATTCAAGAATATGGCAGCAGATCAATCAAATATCATGGAAATAGAAGAAGGATAACAATGCAAAAAATCAAGGAAGACCATATCAACCAGGAATAAAACATCAAGATCATAGAAATCAATCTACACAAAACCAAAAAGAAAAATAGAACACAAACATATCCAATATGGACGTGATCCCAAGCCATATATGGACATATCTGATATAGACATATCCTATGGCTGTATTCCTCAATCAAGGAATCAATTTACATCCTTCATTGAGAAGAAATCTCTTGGGTTTCCTTATAAAAAGTAGCAGCCGATGACATAAGAGATGAAGACCAAACATAAACATTTTTTATGCAACTTCCAGGAAAAAATTCAAAGTGTCTCATTCTTTGTTTTACAAACCTCTATAACTTTAGTTTACACTTATTATATAAAGAGCAGGATCGAGTCAACTTTGTAACATCAACTGAAGCTGTGTCACAAGACCTGAAGAGCAAAATAAGTCTTCAAAACTTGTTTCCTATCATTGTACTCGAGCTAAACCTTCAACGATCTAAGGAAACTTTGAAACCCAACAGGACTGGATGTAGGCACTACATTGGTCTATCAAACCAGGATAAATATTTGTTTTATTATTTTATATTTTGTTATTTATTTTCTTAACTATTCTAAGTTTAATTTTCTAGTGAAGTATTCTAATCTGCAGGCAAGTCGACCGTAAGGAGTCAGTAGTTGACTCACAAAAGAAAATTTCAATTCACCTTTTTTTTGAATTTCAGGTAGGGCAGAGTTCCTTGTAGAGTTTTTACAAACATTAGATATTTGGGGAGGCATGAACTAAAATGTGAGGAAGCTAGGAGTTAGAGAAGTTTCATAACACTAGACTCTATAGCCCAATATAGAACACAAGAAAGAAAAATATTCCTAAATGTGTTGTAGCCTCCTCCATATGAGTGTGGAGTGCTACACACCCATAAAAAGGACTCTACTCTGTATGACTTTGGGGATATGCAGTGACTCTAAGACGTGCTCTAATACCAAGATTTTCATAACCAAAACTAGGGTCTGGCCATGACGGGTATCTCAAGCCCACCATGGACTAGAGACCAACCCTATTGCTTAACCTCATAGCACAAAAATAATAATAATATTTTAGAAGTGAATTAAATGATAGTAAAAAGATGGATAAATAACTCAAATAAGATGAAGAGTCAAATAACAATGAACATACATCTACCCACGAAAGCCTATAAAAACCATAATAATATCTAAGTCGGGACACACCCCCAACTATGACCAAACAAATCCAGAAGTACTAAGTAAATAAGGAAAAATGATAAACTGATAAGGCTTTTCGAAAGATAGAGGTTAACCACTTCACAATAACTCAATGAACGTACTAATCCACCTAATGTTGTATAGGAGCAATAGAAATGTCTTCGAACCCTAAATCATGAAATGATGTAGCATTCTAAGACGGTCAGTGGGATAAGCACTAGCATGTAACTCAGGGAAAGTGATAAAATAGTGCCATCTCTAAAATCAGTTAAAACCATATGAACACATTC
>JAPEIP010000008.1:93855108-93874003 GCA_026120095.1 Capsicum chinense | reverse complement strand
AGATGCTGGGATAGGATAAGGGTCATGAACATAAGAGTTTTAAAACCATTAACCTTGACTGTGTAGCTCGATCTATCCAAAAGGTACCCATGGAATATATGGGTTCAACTCTCTTAGCTGAGAGCTCCCAGTGCATGTTAGCCACATGAACTGAGAAAAATCAATTGGAAAGATAAAGCCACCATGGGCAATAACCATCATAAATATATAAATCAAGTGTGCGTTAAGCACACGGTCATATAAACCCCTAACACCAACCAACGTAGTTTTCAGTGTTCATCTCACCGGGACTTACACCTTCACAGTGAGCTACACAACCCCCTTTAAGCCAAATTACAATAATTTGCACATAATTCCAACCATTAACTCGGGAGTCTTTTATTAAGGCATTTATCACTTGGTATCATCATACCAAAATGTTTGCAAGCTAAATTAAACATGCCAAACCAATTCTTACAACAAAATTGGACTTATAAGTTCCATTAAGATCCAAACCATGGCCACCAAGGCCATCCAAATCCATTTAAATAACTATTTTTCCATTAATGTAATACATTGAGTTCAAAAGCAAGTTAAACCATGCAATTTTCCATAATAAATATCAAATTTACAAAGTGGGTTGAGGTTGATGCAGTTCAAAGCTAAAATTTATCAAATTTGGCAAAACACATGTCCTCCATTCAAACCATTTAAATAATGTACTAATTTAGTCCCAAAATCATCAATTTAAAGTATGGATAATCAATTCAAAATATGGGACAAGTAATTGAATCAGTGACAAGCAAAACCCTCAATTCATTTTCAAACCCATATTTTAAATAAGATGAAATCCATTCAATTTATGCCATAATGTAAAATTAAAGTTTAGGGAAGAGAAACATGACTGAATACACATGAATTTAAAAGCAATTTGAAGTTTGGAGCCTAGATAATGATTGCTTAGTTAAACCCTTAAGTTATTTTGGTTTAGGTGTTAGAAAAAAGAATAAAAGTGTTTGATCATTTCAAATGAAGGAAAAAAGGTCAATTTTATTTTTATAAGTCATAAAAGGGTGAAAAGATCAAAGGCCCCTCATCCCTAAGTGAAAAATAAAATTGGATAAAATTTATACCTTGGTGTGGCACACTATTATCGCAGAGGTTAACCTCTATGCCACACCAATATCGTGGAGGCTAACCTCTGTGTCATGGTGATATTGTGAAGGCACACTGCCTCAAAGTTCCAAAATAGCCTCAAACTCTTTTCAAAAATTTTGGAACATTCACAAATTACCTTTTTAACATCCTTAGACATAATTCAAGTCAAAATTCATATTATGCATATGAGAAGATAAAAAATAAAATAAGCAAAATTTTAAGGGGTCTTAAATGCATGATCTGAGATATAGAAGAAGAGAAAAATTTCTTAAATGTCTCGTAGCCTCTCAAAGAAAGTATAGACGTCTCTATACCATTTTGCAAGACTCTACTAGACACGACTTCATAGATATCCTAGGACACTTAAACATTCTGCTCTAATACTAATGTTTTCATGACACAAGATTACCCCTAGTCGTAACACAGTGCTTAGAACCACAAGTGATCCCAAGCCAACCTATATACTGACATAATGCTTGAGCAATAGTTTAAAATAAATGTAAAAGCTAAATTTATTGAGTGGAATCATAATAATGAGGTAATATATTTTAATACATTCATGTTCAAAGTTTACAATAGTCTAATCTGAAAGAAAAAGGAACTTAAACTACTGACAATGACTCTGACTGACCATCTATAAAGCCTCTACTAGTACTAATTATAGGTAGTCGTGACATGAGACCCAAATATCCCTAATCAATACATACAATTAAGAAAATATAAGTACAAGAACTACAACTAACTTAAGTCCTAAATATAAGAGAACTCATCACCTGCTGGCTGAATGCTATGATCTGCCAGACTATGATCCTGAGAGTAAGTACCTGAATCTACATCATATGAAAAATGTAGGCAGAAGAGGTATGCTAATAGTACTTTGGAATGTATTAAGTATATGAGATATGCATTATTTATAAAAATACTTAAAACATGCTTTAAAACTAAGGATATAAGCCATTCCCTGCAATATGTATTTGGAATATATTTATACATAAAAGCTGTAAGGCATAGTGACATTTCTAAATCATGAGCTAAAATATTTCTATAAACTGGGAAGCTGTAGAAACATGACGATTATATTTAATCTCAAGATAATGCTGAATATGATATAAAACTATACTGGGGGTTATTTATGAATATTGAGTCAGAATTTGTGAGACTTGAACTAATGCAATGACCAAGTATAAACATGTACTGAGTGAAAACTGAATAATTAAGTACTAGGTCATGCAATATATAAAAGCTAAACATAATCTAAAGCTAAAAAATAAACTGAGAACTGTGGGAGCTAACTTTAACCAACATTACCCTAATCTGAGCAAAACTGGGGTCCAACCTATAATCTTAGTTGGAAGGGTGATAGTACCTTTCCAAAGATACCAACACTACTGGCGTGGATCCACTAACTAATGTCTCAAAGGACTAGGGTGTCAAGCCTAACTGATGGGTTACCCCTTATAACCTACAGTGCCGCTATGGTTCTAATACTTAGGGCCTGCAACTAACAGTCTCAAGCTTAAATGATGGGTGCTCCGCCATCCTTAAATTTACTCGATGCTAAGTATTTGTAAGGCCCGACAAAAATTCTAAGATTAATTCAGTCCTTTAAGATTGTCAAGGGGTCCCAGACTTAGAAAACTCTAGCTAAATTCCCAGACTTCGTTTATTTTTTGCCTATGAAATTTAGCAATCTTATTTCGCACCCTTAATGTCCTTTAATGGTCAGTATATTTGTTAATTCATGATTAGAGAGGTCAACAGGTGTTCTCGTACAAGTTTCAAACATTTTGGGCTTCGATTAAACCACGTTTGGTGTCCCAAAATAGTTGACCAATGCGATCTTCCCGCGTCACGTCACCTATCATGTCGGTTAACATTGTTGCAAGGACTGCCAGTGAAACTACTAAGGCTTAATGGGATCACGGCACGACGCGTCGGGTATCGCATCGATGTCCAATTTTAGTCATTAAATGTCCGTGTTTTTAAGGGTAAAAGGATCAATTTTCCACCCCTATATAAGTCCAAAAACACATAAATCAGCAATTTTCACCCAAAATATACTAGTTTCACTCAATTTTCCGTAAGAATAAGGTTAGGGTTTTCAATTGGGGATTTAAATTCAAGAAAATTCCACCGTCAAACTTTGTAAAATCAAGAACTAAGGTATGCAAAGTGCTCATTCATGGATTCCATCCATCCATGAAGTTCAAGAATCAAATTTTAAATCTTGTATTATGCATAATTTGTTGTGGGTTAATTATGTTCATGAGATTATGATGATGTGATTTCCAAGCTATAATATTTATATGTTGTTCATGAAAATATATTAATATGTGGCTTGAAATATATAAGTTTAGTCGATTCATGGGTTTTTGAAGTGATAATTTGATGATTACGCCTATGCCTTAAGTTTTGCATGCAAGGTGTTTGATAAAATGCCTAAGGGACTAGAAATTATGCATCATAGCTCAATTCTAACCAAAATGATAAATGCATGCTATACCCTTATGATCACAATGACTGCTATGATATTGTTGTACATTATAAATATTTTATGGAATGCTTATGAGACTAGTTGATAAAATTATGACAGGTTTATATGCTTTCCTATTCATGTACAAGATTATGATAACCATGTACTCCATGAAATCCCTAACTTATTGTATTATGGATTATTGATATTGGTCATGTATTCAAGAATGTCATGCCTTGTTATTTTCCTTATATTAAGTCCTGGGGTTACTTGTACCCGACAATTTAGCTGTGTGCCTAGAGCCAGTGTCATGTTTTTTATGATATCCTCAGTCAAGCCATGTTCAGTAGAATACAATCAATAATGTGACTTAGGAAAACTCTATAATCCCAGTATTCTTAAAAAGCTCAATAATTCAATAATCTCAGTAGTATTCTGTCAGTCAACGAAAGTTAATGAACTCAGTCCAGTTCAGTTAAGTTAATCATATTTAGTGTCTATTCAGATGGCAGTAGTATTTAGTATTGAGTGAACCTAAGAATGAGGACACATACTGATAATTGAGGGTGTGATCCTTAGAAGCAATCCTTGCGTTCCAGAACTATGTAGACAACATAGGTTGAGATATCAACACTAACAGATGAGGGTTGATGAGGTGGATAAGCACTGTCAGGTAAAGGTCCCACCATTCTCTTTTGTGGACACTGCCAGATGAGGGTCTCTCACAGCTTTTCTTTACCAGTGGTGCGGCATTGACACCCTTCCAATTGGGGTTATAGATTAGACCCCAACTTAACTATATTGCTTTAATTAGGGCATGTTGGTTAGATAACTACTTCCCACAGTTACAGTCTCAGTCTCAGCAATAGAACTTAGATAGTTCTACAAAATTTAGGACTCTAAGACATAGTCATTCAGATAATAGTATACCAATTATACGAACTTATGTTATCATCATTTAGATTCAGTGATATCATGATCCCAGTCACAGTTCACGTATTCATGCATGTATTCTCACGTTTATGTTATTCAGTTAGTTAGTATTGTTCATGCATATAAAACTCTTGCATTCAACCTACCTGACTTGCATACCAGTATATTCAATCGTACTGACGCATTTGCGCTATGCAGTTTTTATACCGTAGGTTTAGAAGCATGAGTTCTAGAACATCCTTAGAAGATTCGCCATTCAGCAGATAGACTAGCAGTGAGTCCTCGTCATTGAGGATGTAATTATGTGATTATTTCAGTCTTTCAGTACTTAGTTATTTTAGACAGTTTAGAGGCTTTCAAACTAGTATATTCAGGCAGTTATTTTAGTTGTTTTGGTATTTATATACCGTATTTTCAAATGTTATTATTTATCAAAAATTTGAACCTTATGCCTTTTACCCTTTTAATTCCATATTTATATAGTATATTATGCAGTGCTCAGGAATAGATATCAGTCATGGGTTAGCTTGTGGTCCTTCGGTGTCATGAGCACCGTGTGGCATTCCAGGTGTCAGATTTGGGGCATTACAAACTTGGTATTAGAGCCTAAGGTTCAATAGTATCCTAGGAACTATAAAAGACGCATCTAGTAGAGTCTTGTGCATGGGTGTGTTGCACGCCATATTTATGTATAGGAGGCTATAAGATGTTTTAGGAACAGTTTCCCTTCTTTAGTATTCATGTCGTGCCAGTGATAATGAGCTCAAATTTACTCTTAGTCTAACCCGTTTCTCCCTCTTTATTTACTGAACATACCTCCCAAAAGAAGAAATAGAATTTAGTCAGCCCCTCAGCCCATTCAGGCAGATCCCCTACACGAATACATTTCTCATGTAGAGTTCAGAGTTGCATTCACTACTCTTGCTAACTCAGTTGTTGCTTAGAATAAATGACCAGCTTTTGTTCCGACTAACCCAGTGGCCAATTCAGCTATAGCCAGGATTTGAGACTTCACCCAAATAAATCCTCCATCCTTTTTTGGGTCTAAGACAGACGATGACCCTAATGAATACCTTGATCAAGTTCAAAAGGTTATGGATATCATGGGAGTTTCAGCTGTTGATAGTTCTAAGCTAGCTTTATATCAATTACAGGATGTAGCTCACAAATGGTTCAAATAGTGAAAAATAGAGAGGGGCATAGATGTAGGGCCAATTGACTGGGAGGATTTTCCCACTGCTTTCTTAAATAGATTCTTTCCCCTAGAGTTGAGAGAAGCTAAGGTATTAGAGTTTATTAACCTCAGGCAAGGCAGCATGATAGTGAAACAGTATTATCTTAAGTTTACTCAAATTGCTAGACACGCTCCTCATGTAGTGATAGGCAGCAGGGCCAAGATGAATAAGTTTGTTTCTGGGGTGAACGATAGTGTGGTAAATAAATGCAGATATGCAATTTTGATTACTGAGATGGACATAGCCAGGCTTAGGATCTATGCTCAATAGATAGAAGATTAGAAGATTAAGATGAGAGAGAAGCAGAATAAGAGAGTAAGGACATGCAGTTTTAACTTTGATCAGCCTAAGTTGAAAAGAGGGAATTATTCTCAGTTCCGTCCTAAGTCATCCGTTCCAGCTCCTTCCTCATCCTGTGCTCTAGCTTCTAAGTTCAGGGATGGTAATAGAGATAGGGAGCCAGGCTCTAAGTCTTAGGGTAGTGTTAGCAGTACCCGTACCCATCCTTTTTGTCAGTCATGCGACAAGCACTATCAGGGTACTTGCAGAGCTGGTAGTGATGTTTGCTTTAGATGTCATAATCCAGGCCACAGAGTAAGAGATTATCCCCAGCCAGGTCCTCAGGGTCAGCACAACAATTCCTCTGCTCAGTCCGATCGCCTGAATCAGCAGGGTTCCTCCTTCAGTGCTACTAGTGGGCCACGCCTAAATAGACTTTATGCTCTTCAGTCCCGACAGGATCAAGAAAATTCTTCTGATGTGGTCATTAGTAAGTTATATATCTTTTATGTACATGTTTATACTTTGTTAGATGTAGGAGCTTCCTTGTCTTTTGTTACTCCTTACATAGCTATTGATTTCAGAGTCAGTCTCAAAATTCTAGCAGAGTTCTTCTCAGTCGCTACCCTAGTAAGTAAAACCATCATAGCCTGATAGGTATACAAGAACTGTCCGATTATGATATTTCAAAAAGTCACTTCAGCAGACTTAGTCAAATTAGAGATGAATAATTTTGATATCATTCTCGGCATGGATTGACATTATTCCTGCTATGCCACAGTAGACTATAGAAATAGAGTTGTCCAGT
This sequence comes from Capsicum chinense, assembly GCA_026120095.1. NCBI lineage: Eukaryota > Viridiplantae > Streptophyta > Magnoliopsida > Solanales > Solanaceae > Capsicum > Capsicum chinense. The sequence continues at coordinate 93,867,138 of JAPEIP010000008.1, read as the reverse complement.
TTTAATTTCCAAAGAAAACTGTCCTAGAGTGGAAGGGTAGTACTTCAGCTTTTAGAGGTCATCTTGTTTCGTACCTTTGGGCATGGAATATGATATCAAAGGGATGTGTCTATCATCTTGTTCAACTTAAGGACAGTAGTTCCAAAACTCTGGTCTTGAATCAGTCTCAGTAGTGAATAAATATTAAGATGTGTTTCCCAAATATCTTCCTGGAATTCCTCCCAAAAAGGAAATAGACTTCAACATTGATCTTGTTCCTGAAACTCAGCCTATATCTATTCCGCCATATAGAATGGCACTAGTAGAACTTAAAGAATTGAAAAATAGTTGAAGAATCTCTTAGATAAAGGATTTTCAGACCTAGTATTTCCCGATGGGGTGCACCAATCTTATTTGTGCAAAATAAAGATAGTTCTCTCAGGATGTGCATTGATTACCGTTAGCTTAATAAAGTCATGGTCAAGAATAGGTATCCAGTTCCTATAATCAATGACTTGTTTGACCAACTTCAGGGCACCAACTATTTCTCTAAGATAGACATCCGATGAGGCTATCATCAGCTCAGGGTCAGAGAATGTGACATTCTGAAAATAGCTTTGTGAACTCGGTATGGTCACTTCGAATTCTTAGTCATGTCCTTTGGTATTACCAATGCCCCAGCCACTTTCATGGACTTGATGAATCGTGTGTTCAAGCAGTACTTATACATGTTCATCATAGCCTTTATAGATGACATCCTCGTCTATTTCTGTAGTGAGCACAATCATACAAACCATCTCAAAACAATATTGCAGGCTCTCAGAGATCATTAGTTGTTCGCCAAATTCAGTAAGTGAGAATTTTGACTAAGGTTAGGAGTATTCATTGATCATATCATTTTCGGTGATGGCATTAGAGTTGATCCTCAAAAGATTGAAGTAGTAAGAAACTCGCCTCACCCTATCTCTCCATTAGATATCAGGAGTTTCTTAGGTTTGGCTAGCTATTACAGATGGTTTGTTAAGGGATTTTCATCTATAGCATCCCCTATGTCCAGATTGACTTAAAATAAAGTCAAGTTTCAATGGTCAGATCCTTGTTAGAAGAGTTTTCAAGAGTTGAAGAATCGACTTACCTCATCTCCGATTTTGGCTCTTTCAGACGATCCAGATATGTTCATAGTGTATTGTGATGCATCTAGAGTAGATTTGGGTTTTTTCCTCATGTAGCATGGTAAGGTCATAGCCTACGTCTCCAGACAGCTTAAACCCTATGAGAAGAATTATCCGACTCATGATATTAAGTTTGCAGCCATAGTTTTTGCCTTAAAGATTTAGAGGCATTTGTTGTACAATGTTCGTGTAGATGTGTTCACAGATCATAAAAGCCTTCAGTATGTATTCTCTCAAAAAGATCTCAATCTTTATCAGAGATGGTGGTTAGAGATTTTGAAAGATTATGATATGAGTGTTCTTTTTTATCCGGGCAAGGTTAATATAGTAGCCGACGCTCTTAGTAGACTATCTATGGATGGTGTTGCTCATGTTGAGGATAGTAAGAAGAACCTAGCTCAAGAAGTCTATCAGCTTGCCAGACTAGGTGTCCACCTAGTTGATTCAGAAAAAGGTAATTTATGGGTTCAGAGTAGTTCAGAATCATCTCTAGTTTCCGAGGTGAATGAAAAGTATGATAGAGATCCCAGTCTAGTCAAGTTGAAAAATTTAGTCAAGGATCAGAAAGTAGAGGTTTAATCCTAAGGAAGAGATGGTGTGTAACATTGTCAAGGTTGTCTATGTGTGCCAGGTGTAGATAACTTGAGGCAACGAATCCTGGCAGAAGTACAGGTGCGTGCTACTCGATTTATCCAGAGGCCACCAAGATGTACCGCAATTTATGGGAGATCTATGGGTGGAGTGGGATAAAGAGAAATATTGCAGAGTCTGTGGCTATGTGCTCAATATGTCAGCAAGTTAAGATTGACCATCAGAAGCCTAGTGGGTTAATGCAGGAGTTCAATATTCCCATTTGGAAATTAGAAGAAATGAAAATGGATTTTGTGATGGGTTTGCCTCGTACTTGTCATTAGTATGATTCCGTTTGGTTAATTATAGACAGGATGACTAAAGTAGCTCATTTCCTTCCAGTCCATACCTCTTATTTAACTGAGGATTATGGCAAACTCTATATTAGAGAGTCGATCAGATTGCACGGTGTTTCATTATCTATTGTCTTAGATAGAGGTACCTAGTTCACCTCTTATTTGTAGAACGCATTCTAAAAGGGTCTTGTTACTCGGGTTCATCTCAGTATAACCTTCCATCCTCTGACAGATGGTCAAGCAGAAAGGACCATTTAGACCTTGGAAAATATGCTAAAGGCGTGTGCAATTAATTTCAAGGGTAGTTGGGATGACCATTTCCCTTTGATTGAGTTAGCATACAACAACAACTATTATTCCAGTATTCAGATGGCTCCATTCAAAGCTCTCTATGGTAATAGATGCAGGTCTTCGGTCGGTTGGTTTGAAGTTAGCGAAGCCTTAGTTATTGGGCCTGACTTAGTATTCGATGCCTTATGAAAAGTCTAGTAGATTAGAGAAAGAATTTAGACTACTCAGAGTCGACAAAAGTCTTATGCAGATGTGCACAGAAAATATCTCAAGTTTGAGCTTGGTGACTATGTTTATCTAAAAGTCTCTCCTATGAAGGGAGAGAAGAGATTCAGAAAGAAAGGAAAGCTCAGTCCCTGATATGTTGGTCCCGTCAAAATTCTCAGTCGCTTCAGCAAGGTAGCTTATGTGCTCAAATTGCCTTCAAATCTAGGCTCAGTCTATCCAGTGATCTATGTCTCCTTTCTAAAGAAGTTCATAGGTGATCCAGCAGTTGTAGTCCCTATAGAGGGCATAGGTATTCAGAACAATCTCTCTTTCGAAGATATTCCAGTCAAAATCCTTGGCTACTAGACTCACAGACTTAGTAACAAAGAAGTTTCTCTAGTCAAAGTTCTTTGGCGGAATCAGTCTATTAAGGGAGATACTTGGGAAGTAGAAGCAGACATGCGGACAAAATATCCTCACCTCTTCTCCGCTAATTCAGACTCAGCCCATGGCAATAGTTTTCCTTAAAGCTTATTCATGTTTCATCTCTAAATTTTTATTACAACTTGGCATTCATTTTCATGCTTAGATTCTCATTATAAACTCGATATTAAATTACCATTGGATATCTAGTCATATGTTCATACAATATGTCAGTCACGTATTTATGCATCATATATGCATCCTCATTAGGAGAAACTCAGCTTATCAAAAATCTCAGTCATGCATTCATGAATCAGTTACGTATGCATTAAATGTGCATGTTCAGTATGATACATTCAGTTTATCAGTCATATAATCATGTTACAGTTATTTATGTCCAATATGTACTTAAGTTATCATTTTCCCCTCTCCGTCAGTTTTATTCGAGGATGAATATTCCCAAGGGGGAGATATTGTAAGGCCTCACAAAAGTTTCTAAGATTAATTCAGTCCTTTAAGCTTGTCAAGAGGTCCCAAACTTAGAAAACTCTAGCTAAGTTCCCAGACTTAGTTTATTTTTGGCCTTCGAAAGTTGGTAATCTCATTTTGCCACCTTCATGTCTTTTAATGGTTAGTATGTTTGTTAGCTCATGATCAGAGAGGTCAATAGGTGTTCCTGAAAAAGTTTCAAATTTTTTGGACCTTGATTAGACCACATTTGATGTCCTAAAAAAGTGGACCAATGCGATCTAGGCTCACCGCGTCGCCCATCGCATTGGTTAACATTGTTGCAGGGACTGCCAGTGAAACTACTGAGGTTTGTCATGATCATGACGCAGCGCGTCGAGTATCACATCGATGCCCAATTTCAGTCATTAAATGTCCGCATTTTTAAGGGCAAAAGGGTCAATTTCTCACCCCTATATAAGTCCAAAAACAAGTAATTCAGCCCCTTTTCACACAAAATATACTAGTTTCTCTCAATTCTCCTCAAGAACAAGTTTAGGATTTTCAATTAGGGATTCAAATTCAAGAAAATTCCACCATCAAATTTTGTAGAATCAAGAACTAAGGTATGTATAGTGTTCATTCATGGGTTCATTCCATCCATGAAGTTCAAGAATCAAGTTTTAAATCATGTATTGTGAATATTTTGTTTTAGGTTGATTATGTACATAATATTATGATGATGTGATTCTCAAGCTTGAATCTTTATGTGTTATTCATGAAAATATGTTAATGTGTGGCTTGAAATATATAAGTTTAGTCGATTCATGGAGTTTTAAACTGATAATTTGATGATTATGCCTATGCCTTGCGTTATGCATGCAAGGTGTTTGATAAAATGCCTAAGGGACTAGAAATTATGCACCATAGCTCAATTGTGACCCAAATGATAAGTGCATGCTTTACCCTTATGATCATAATGACTTCTATGATATTATTATGCATTATAAATATTTTATGGAATGCTCATAAGACTAGTTGATGAAATTATGACAGGTTTATATGCTTTCCCATTCATGTATAAGATTATGATAACCATGTACTCCGTGAAATCCCTAACTTATTGTATTATGGATTGTTGATGTTGGTTATGTATTCAAGAATGTCATGCCTTGTTAGTTTCCTTCTATCGAGTCCTGGGGGTACTTGTACCCAAAAATTTAGCTGTATACCTAGAGCCAGTGTCATGTTTTTCACGATATCCTCAGTCAAGCCATGTTTAGTAGAATTCAGTCAGTCATGTGACTCAGAAAAACTCAGTAATCCTAATAATCTATGAAAGCTCAGTAATTTAGTAATCTCAGTAGTATTTCGTCAGTCAACGAAACTCAATGAACTCAGTACAGTTTAGTTCAGTTAATCATATTTAGTGTCTATTTAGATGTGAGTAGGATTTAGCACCAAGGACACATACTAATAGTTAAGGCTGTGATCCTTAGAAGCAATCCTTGAATTCCAAAACTATGTAGCCAACATAGGTTGAGACATCAACATTGACACATGAGGGTTGATAAGGTGGATAAACACTATTAGATAAGGGTCCCACCATTCTCTTTGTGGAACACTGCCAGATCAGGGTCACTCATAGCTTGTCTTTAATAGTGGCGCGGTATTGACACCCTTCTAATTAGGGTTACAGATTGGACCCCAACTCAGCTATATTGCTTTAATTAGGGCATATCAGTTAGATAACTGCTTCCCACCATCACAGTCTCAGTCTCAGTCTCAGTAATAAAACTCAGATAGTTCTATAGAATTTAGGACTGTTAGAAACAGTCATTTAGATAATAGTATATTAGTTATACAAACTTATGTCATCAGTATTCAGATTTAGTGATGTCACAATCTCAATCATAGTTCATGTATTTATGCATGTATTCTCACATTTATGTTATTCAGTCAGTTAGTATTGTTCATGCATATAAAACCCTTACATTCAACCTACCTCACTTGTATACCAGTACATTTAATCATACTAACCCGTTTGTACTATGGTGTTTTTATACAATAGGTTCAGAAGCACGAGTTCCAGAGCATCCTTAGTAGATCCGCTGTTCAGCAAACGGACTAGCAATGAGTTCTCATCATTTGAGGATGTTATTATTTGATTATTTTATTCTTTTAGTACTTAGTTATTTCAGTAGTTGGAGTTAGTTGGGGGACATGTCCCATCCACTCTCTATTTAGATATTTTAGAGGTTTTCAGACTTGTATATTCAGATAGTTATTTTAGTTATTTGGGTATTGATATACCATATTTTTAGATGTTATGATTTATCAAATATTTGAACCTTATGGCCTTTCAGCCTTTCATTCTGCATTTATACAGTATATTATGTAGTCCTTAGGTATAGATATCAGTCATGGGTTAGCTTATGGTCCTTTAAGGTCATAAGCACCGTGTGGCATTTCATGTGTCAGATTCAGGGCATTACAGTACTACTCCCAACTAAATAACACTGAAGTATAAACTGATACATAAACTGATAATTGATATGCACAAGTCATGGTATTCTGTACATAGCATTGCATGTGTAAATTTGAAGAAGTCAGTAACATGTAATTGATATATATAACTAAATTTCTAGGTATCCGGTGTTCATAATCCACCATCTTTATGCATGATGACATTAACTGATATTAAGTGGGAATTTACAATTTAAACCCATAAACTCAACAACATGTCATATTAAGGAAATTTATGATTTTGAACATGGGAAGATGCTACTCTTATAGGAAAACATATATTCAGGGTTTAGTTACAAAATAAGTTAAAGAAAACAGAAAAACCTCATATAGATTGATCATATGCTTGAAATCTTGACTAATATCATGTAAACATACTTGAATTTGAGAATAGCGCTAATGATATGATCTGGACCTAAGAAACCATAAATAATCATTAAAACATGCTTAGGAGTGACAATTATATCATAGGGAATTAAGCTTGGAGTAACAATTTGGGTAAATCCCTAGTTTATGAAAATCATAAATTTTATGAACAAATAACAATTTGGATACAAGGATAAAAGAAGATCCTCATTGAATACCTACACACCTGATTACTTTTGATTATTGAATTAAAATTTTGAGAATTTGAACTTGGATATGAAAGCCCCAATTTCTTGCTTTGGAGAAGAGAAAATCACATGTTTCTTGAGTAACTTATGTGTTGTGTTGAGACTATAGGATTTGGGTTGTTTTGAATTTATATTCATCCTTAGAATAGATTAAATGATATAGTTTTGGGGTTAAAAGAGTGGAAAAAGACCAAAAAATCCCTTAGAAATTATTTGGAAAACTCATGAAATAGTCTCATTGACTCAGGTCACGACTCGTGAGGTATGGCTATAAGTCATGACTTGAGTCGTGGTCAGGAACCCAAGTTTGGCCATCACTATCCAAATCACGACTCCCTTTTAATGACCCGTGATGTCTGATCACAAGTTGTTATCAGGGTCATGGTCACTGGCAGCTCTGATAGTGCTTCAGTAATTAGGCCATAATATTTTTCTCCTGTATCATATTAAGGTAAAATTAGTGGCATTAAAAAGATAATTCAATTGTATATAGGATGGTGGGTTCTAGCTAAAATGGTCTCAGCATACCAAAATATTTGAAGTTGACTATAGTTATATTCTTCACAAGAATTTAATCACTAAGGGATATTTTGACTCGTCTTGAATCTAGGAGTTATTTGAGGCCTTAAATATTTCTAAATAACTAATAAAACTATCAAAAAATAAGGTTTAATTTTGCATGAACTTAAATCATGGTTTAAAAATTGGCTTTGATTTTTGGGGTGTTACATAATACTTACATGAATGAGCTATGGATTGGTATTCGGATATGCTATAACTAATGTAACCAATGATTAATATCTACTTGTTATTTGGGTGGTTGTCTATTATTGTAACTAATACTTAAGGAATGTAATTGATAAATAATATCCAACGTGTTAATCATATATAATGAGGTTATATTAAAGTCTTGTTCACTATACAAGTATGATTTCTTGTTCTCATTATGATTGTGATTATTGTGATATCGGTTATTATTATAGGATGTACTGGTATATAGACATCTTCATAGGATTGGTTGATATGATCATTAGTTGACTTGGGTACCATGCCAGCACAATATATGGATAAGATCTCACCCCCTTCATATCATGCTTGGTAAACAACCATAAGACCCTTAGCATGTGTTTACCAGGTACTTAGAAGTGTGACAGTTCCTTGAGTGGACCAAGTTTATGACTACCGTTATGGTTGTTGCTTGCATTAATTCCATGAGTGAACCGAGTCTACATGCTTAATACTGAAGGTGGTTTTTTGTGTCAATCTATAATTTATTTGATTTTCATTATTATTTATGTATGAGTCCTTAAGTTGATCCAAGTTAAATTGATAAATGCTCAACATATTTGTTGTTGCTATTTTCATATGTAAATTGAGGTATGAATATTATTAGCCATAGATTGTTGACTAAGATATTGTTGTTGAATCATGGTTGTACTGGTTACAAGGTTATGATTCTTGTGCTTATTAATAATTAAGGTTAATCAAAATAGATTGTCATGATAACTATTGCAATTAGTCAAGTAAGAGTTGTAATGGATGATATTTAATGTAAACGGTGATTTATGATTAGTGAGATTAAGTGTGAATGATATAAGGGGAATATCAATGGTATATATTGACTACTAGTAATGGATTAAATATAACTAAGTCGGCAGAATTAAGAATTTTATATTCTTAGGAAAAATAAGTGGATGAAAGTGATGCAAATTGAATTTTCTATAAGTTGTCATGCTTTTTTTTTATGTGATTTTGATATTTTGTTTGCGTGATCCAACCCTGGTCGATTGATGATACCTAACAGTACTTATTATTTGTACAATACTACTCTTGTTATACCCTTTTTGGGGTATATTCTGGTTGTAAGATCAATTGATATTTCTCAAGTAATGTGGATAATGATATCCAGTAATTTCTACCCCTCCCGATTATGGTGGAATTTGTTTTCAATATTATCTTTCTTAATTTTGAAACTCTTATACCTATTTAGACTAGGTCTTTGGGTAGTTCATTCCGCATTTATGTCAATTATAAAATCTTATATAATAAGGACTTTGGTATTTTGTTACTTATTTTTAAAATTCCACATATCTTGTTGAAAGGGTGGTAAAGGTTTCTCATATCTAGGTGGATTAGCATAGGTGCTCTCATGATCGAGTAATTGGGTTATGGCAATTTGGTATCAGATCTTAGGTTATCAATCTCCCAGCATAAGAGCAAATGCTGAGTATAGTCCTGTGGATTGGCATATTGACGTCCATATCTAATCTTCGAGAAGCTATGATATATTATAGAAAATTATTTCATTTCTTTCTTTTCTCTCATCAAGTTTGTACGGTTTTTTATTTGGGTTGAATCCAATGTTATTCCTCAATTCCAATTGGCATCTCTGTAATCATAATTGGAATCTAGTTAATTCTAATTGATATCTTAAGGAGTTCTCAATTCAAACCAAGTTATTTTCAATTAGTATCTGTGTATAAGGACTGGAACTTATGATTGACCTATGAATTTTGATGAAATTGATTGGTTGTATTGTTGGTGTAATATAAGATGTAATTGTGATTTTAAGTTGTTTGGTTAAATTTGAATTGTGATAGGTAAGAATTGTAAGTTGTTGCGTATTTTGTCGTGTGCAAAGGAATTTTAGTAGGTTTGTTTCTTATCTTGTTGATAGTATCTCAACATTTTGATTTGATGATTAAGTTGATGAAGTTGATGCTTATATTAATGCGGTTGATTGATTGTGTAAATTCTACAAATTGTGAAAGGTGGTATCTTGGTTATGTGTTGATGGTAAAAGGAAATTATATGTTATGTGGCTTAATGAAAATTGTGTTCTAAATACTTGGCATGGTTTTGTCATTGACAAAAGTTACAAGGGAAACATGGTTTATGACTATGGGAAACTCTTAGTTTTAGGACAATTAGAATTTATTTAAGAACCATAAAAAAAAGAAATATTATTTCATGATAGTGGGACTTGTTGTAATGACAGATTCTTGTTGCAATTAAAAACTAATTTAGAGTAATGATTTGTTGTTTCATGAATTTCTAGTTTGGTCTTATGATTATAATATGGTTGATAAGATATGATATATTGATTAGTTAAATGACTGATATAAGTGTTGTTGTATATTTGAGGTGACTTACATATTTAAATGTCAGATTTTATTCAGCTTTATGGTATTTGTTGTTAATTTAGAAACTACTTGTTTTATGATCATAATATGTAGTTGATGAAAAAACAGTGAGATTATGGTGGGACAAAGTTCCTTTGTAATTGTGAAAATGTAATTATGGTTGTCTATTGGTAGAAATAGTCACTTATGTATTGATTAATAAATGACATGTCATTGACTTATTATTATTTAACATTGCTCATATGATTATTTTATGACAATAATTCGATTAATAATATCCCTTGGGAATAGTATAATTGAATTGCCAGAGTCTTTGCAGTGAGATATCTTAATAATGATTGATCATCCTTAGTTGTAAGGTTGGTTAAGGGAATGTGATTGTTAGATGTATTCTTGAATATTTATATGCCTCTCATTGATCGTGATAATACTTGGTCGTTATTTCTCCTTAAGTGATAGAAACATATTGGGTCAATAATTTAACTAATTATAAGCCAGTTGTGAGGCTAAATAAGTATACCTTATCCTCAGGAAACAACTAAAAAATTGGTTTTTTATAAATGATTGACTGATAAGGGTTAAATAACTAATGTAAGTTGCGATTGAGAATCTATGTGTTATTGAAACCTATAGTGGTATGTTGGTTAGTAGTTGTACTCTAGATGGTCTATTCTTATGCATTGATCATAAAAGGGTGTAAAGGGCCATAAGGTAGACGTATTAAGGGGAAAATATAATGTAGTGTTTGGTGAGGTTGTATTCATTATAGCATTGCTTAGGGTGTAATTGTTCGGGTAAAGTTTTCTCCTAGGATGAGTGTTGATAAAATCTCAGGCTAGGGTGGGTTCCAATAAAAATCAATTGTTGTGTGGTTTAGAGATATTTAGTCTCAAAGTGTAGTGGTTAATGAAATTAAGCTAATATCATTATATATGAGGGACATAGTATCTCATAGAAACTTTCGAAATAGAGTTTGAGTTAGTAGAACTTTAGGTATAGGGTTTAAAGGAAGGAATTAGTTTGAGATGTCAAAAATTTGAGTATTATGGTGAAAAAGGTAAACTTGGGAAGAATTACAAGTTTTTTCCCTCACCTATTATAAAGACCCTTTCGATCATTTTTTATGTTTTCACTTATCTTTGCTATTAGGGATTCTCCATAGCTTCCCAAGTCATTTATGGCTTGCTGGGACCGACGGTTTAGTTACTGGGCAGTTCATTTGATTTTTAGATCCAATTTCTTATTTTGAAGTCTTCGTCGATTCCAAACGACTATCGAGCAAAAACTTCATTGAAACAATCTTGGATGCCAATTTTAACTGTGCCAGCAGATCCAAAATAATGATTTTAGTGTAGGTAGACCTTTGGTTCGAGTTTTAATGTACCTGAGCTCATTTTGACCTATTGGTTGGAAAGTTAGAAAATTGAAATATGAGTGTAGGACCCATATTTGGTCGAAATTACCGCATATTTAAAATTCAACTTCTCTATCACGTTCGAAACATCGATTTTAGGCTAGGGGACCCTTGGTTTAGGTCCCAATGTTTCCAAACTTATTTTGGACAATTGAGAATATTTTTATGAAAAATGAAACTATAGGTGTGGGCCCCGGTGTTTGCCTAAACGATCTTGGATGAAATTTTTGATGATTTTAATGGATTTGAAATGTGGTTTACACTCAAATTTTACTATTGGATAATATTATTTGGGTTTCAAATGAGTTTCGATGGTTAAAAATAAGTTTTTGACTTTGCTGTTACGGGGATACCGCATCTGTTCACCGAGGAGTATAAATAGGCTCCAAGGTCGCAAATTTGGAAAATTTCTCTTCATCTGAGCCTAAAACCCTAATGGGTATGATAACTCATTTAGTCTTGTGGGTGTCTAGGGAGCTTGGTAAACATCTTTTATTATGATTATTATCCAGATTAAGGTAAGATTTCATCACTTTATTGGTGAATTTCTTAATTCTTGATCCAAAACCCCAATTTAGATTAGGGCTTAATTTAGCCCCAAATTTGGTTTGTTTTCACCCATTAATTGATGGTTATTATTCCTTGGTGATGTATGAGCATTGGGTTGACCTCAGAAATACCATTTTCGTACGTGGGATCTACTTGGCTTTTTTGGTTTCATTTTTGGATCCGAAGAACAATAGTGTAATATGGGTATCCTTAGGTCTGGTACTGGTGAGTAGATTATGTTTTTTTATAGTGTGATGGCCTTTTGGGGATTGTGAAGTAAAGACGAGCATATGGTGCTTGAAGTGTGATTTTGCGGTTCGGCCTTGAGGTAGGCTCCTG
>JAPEIP010000008.1:93769233-93855008 GCA_026120095.1 Capsicum chinense | reverse complement strand
AGGTGGATTAGCATAGGTGCTCTCATGATCGAGTAATTGGGTTATGGCAATTTGGTATCAGATCTTAGGTTATCAATCTCCCAGCATAAGAGCAAATGCTGAGTATAGTCCTGTGGATTGGCATATTGACGTCCATATCTAATCTTCGAGAAGCTATGATATATTATAGAAAATTATTTCATTTCTTTCTTTTCTCTCATCAAGTTTGTACGGTTTTTTATTTGGGTTGAATCCAATGTTATTCCTCAATTCCAATTGGCATCTCTGTAATCATAATTGGAATCTAGTTAATTCTAATTGATATCTTAAGGAGTTCTCAATTCAAACCAAGTTATTTTCAATTAGTATCTGTGTATAAGGACTGGAACTTATGATTGACCTATGAATTTTGATGAAATTGATTGGTTGTATTGTTGGTGTAATATAAGATGTAATTGTGATTTTAAGTTGTTTGGTTAAATTTGAATTGTGATAGGTAAGAATTGTAAGTTGTTGCGTATTTTGTCGTGTGCAAAGGAATTTTAGTAGGTTTGTTTCTTATCTTGTTGATAGTATCTCAACATTTTGATTTGATGATTAAGTTGATGAAGTTGATGCTTATATTAATGCGGTTGATTGATTGTGTAAATTCTACAAATTGTGAAAGGTGGTATCTTGGTTATGTGTTGATGGTAAAAGGAAATTATATGTTATGTGGCTTAATGAAAATTGTGTTCTAAATACTTGGCATGGTTTTGTCATTGACAAAAGTTACAAGGGAAACATGGTTTATGACTATGGGAAACTCTTAGTTTTAGGACAATTAGAATTTATTTAAGAACCATAAAAAAAAGAAATATTATTTCATGATAGTGGGACTTGTTGTAATGACAGATTCTTGTTGCAATTAAAAACTAATTTAGAGTAATGATTTGTTGTTTCATGAATTTCTAGTTTGGTCTTATGATTATAATATGGTTGATAAGATATGATATATTGATTAGTTAAATGACTGATATAAGTGTTGTTGTATATTTGAGGTGACTTACATATTTAAATGTCAGATTTTATTCAGCTTTATGGTATTTGTTGTTAATTTAGAAACTACTTGTTTTATGATCATAATATGTAGTTGATGAAAAAACAGTGAGATTATGGTGGGACAAAGTTCCTTTGTAATTGTGAAAATGTAATTATGGTTGTCTATTGGTAGAAATAGTCACTTATGTATTGATTAATAAATGACATGTCATTGACTTATTATTATTTAACATTGCTCATATGATTATTTTATGACAATAATTCGATTAATAATATCCCTTGGGAATAGTATAATTGAATTGCCAGAGTCTTTGCAGTGAGATATCTTAATAATGATTGATCATCCTTAGTTGTAAGGTTGGTTAAGGGAATGTGATTGTTAGATGTATTCTTGAATATTTATATGCCTCTCATTGATCGTGATAATACTTGGTCGTTATTTCTCCTTAAGTGATAGAAACATATTGGGTCAATAATTTAACTAATTATAAGCCAGTTGTGAGGCTAAATAAGTATACCTTATCCTCAGGAAACAACTAAAAAATTGGTTTTTTATAAATGATTGACTGATAAGGGTTAAATAACTAATGTAAGTTGCGATTGAGAATCTATGTGTTATTGAAACCTATAGTGGTATGTTGGTTAGTAGTTGTACTCTAGATGGTCTATTCTTATGCATTGATCATAAAAGGGTGTAAAGGGCCATAAGGTAGACGTATTAAGGGGAAAATATAATGTAGTGTTTGGTGAGGTTGTATTCATTATAGCATTGCTTAGGGTGTAATTGTTCGGGTAAAGTTTTCTCCTAGGATGAGTGTTGATAAAATCTCAGGCTAGGGTGGGTTCCAATAAAAATCAATTGTTGTGTGGTTTAGAGATATTTAGTCTCAAAGTGTAGTGGTTAATGAAATTAAGCTAATATCATTATATATGAGGGACATAGTATCTCATAGAAACTTTCGAAATAGAGTTTGAGTTAGTAGAACTTTAGGTATAGGGTTTAAAGGAAGGAATTAGTTTGAGATGTCAAAAATTTGAGTATTATGGTGAAAAAGGTAAACTTGGGAAGAATTACAAGTTTTTTCCCTCACCTATTATAAAGACCCTTTCGATCATTTTTTATGTTTTCACTTATCTTTGCTATTAGGGATTCTCCATAGCTTCCCAAGTCATTTATGGCTTGCTGGGACCGACGGTTTAGTTACTGGGCAGTTCATTTGATTTTTAGATCCAATTTCTTATTTTGAAGTCTTCGTCGATTCCAAACGACTATCGAGCAAAAACTTCATTGAAACAATCTTGGATGCCAATTTTAACTGTGCCAGCAGATCCAAAATAATGATTTTAGTGTAGGTAGACCTTTGGTTCGAGTTTTAATGTACCTGAGCTCATTTTGACCTATTGGTTGGAAAGTTAGAAAATTGAAATATGAGTGTAGGACCCATATTTGGTCGAAATTACCGCATATTTAAAATTCAACTTCTCTATCACGTTCGAAACATCGATTTTAGGCTAGGGGACCCTTGGTTTAGGTCCCAATGTTTCCAAACTTATTTTGGACAATTGAGAATATTTTTATGAAAAATGAAACTATAGGTGTGGGCCCCGGTGTTTGCCTAAACGATCTTGGATGAAATTTTTGATGATTTTAATGGATTTGAAATGTGGTTTACACTCAAATTTTACTATTGGATAATATTATTTGGGTTTCAAATGAGTTTCGATGGTTAAAAATAAGTTTTTGACTTTGCTGTTACGGGGATACCGCATCTGTTCACCGAGGAGTATAAATAGGCTCCAAGGTCGCAAATTTGGAAAATTTCTCTTCATCTGAGCCTAAAACCCTAATGGGTATGATAACTCATTTAGTCTTGTGGGTGTCTAGGGAGCTTGGTAAACATCTTTTATTATGATTATTATCCAGATTAAGGTAAGATTTCATCACTTTATTGGTGAATTTCTTAATTCTTGATCCAAAACCCCAATTTAGATTAGGGCTTAATTTAGCCCCAAATTTGGTTTGTTTTCACCCATTAATTGATGGTTATTATTCCTTGGTGATGTATGAGCATTGGGTTGACCTCAGAAATACCATTTTCGTACGTGGGATCTACTTGGCTTTTTTGGTTTCATTTTTGGATCCGAAGAACAATAGTGTAATATGGGTATCCTTAGGTCTGGTACTGGTGAGTAGATTATGTATTTTTATAGTGTGATGGCCTTTTGGGGATTGTGAAGTAAAGACGAGCATATGGTGCTTGAAGTGTGATTTTGCGGTTCGGCCTTGAGGTAGGCTCCTGTCCACTTTCCTTCATAGATGATGTATGATATGTATTGCGTGTGGATAAGAATATTAGGATTGATTATGAGTAATATAGATTTTTCTTTATTATTGATGTCTTGAGAAATTAAATGAGGGTCTTGGACTTATAAGATAGTATGTTTATAACTTTGTAGACTCCTATTGCCTTCTCCCTAGTTTAGATTGAATTGTAGAATGGATTGATATATTGTTAGATTATGGATGTGGTTTTAGTGTTGGAAGCATGGTTTGTATATTTGATCTTATTGTGTTAGTGTGGTATTCTTGGAATCGTAATTTGTGTAGAATTAACTTAAGTGCCTTTATTTCTAGTTGAAGTTCCTATCTGAGACTTGTGTGTGGCTTACTTGACATCTAGAAGTTGAAATAGATATCTTAGCCTAGTTTGTGGCATAGAGTACCTAATTAAGGAAATTGAGGTTTAGAAGTAGGATTGTCTGACCCACTTAGGCCTAGACTTGTGTTAGTCAATGTAGAATCAGCTGCAAATGTTAGACATAGTTGAGACTAGTAAACCTTAGTATAAGGTTACTTTGTGACTCGGAATACTATAATGATGCTCCTCGGATTGTGACTTATGAGTTACAACTATATTGTTGCTTATAGAAATGACATAATAATGGACCCATAGAGATTCCATTTCCTCTAATACTGGATACTTGGCCCATAGAGATGCTATTTCCTCTTAGACTTGATACTTGGCCCATAGAGATGCTATTTTCTCTTAGACTTGATACTTGTCCGATAGAGATGCAATTTCCTCTTAGACTTGATATTTGGCCCATAGAGATGCCATTTCCTCTTAGACTTGATATTTGGCCCATAGAGATGTTGTTTTCTCTTAGACATGACATTGGGTCCTTAGAAATGATTTTTCTCTTAGATGCGATATTGGGCCTATAGAGATGCTATCTTCTTTTAGATATGATAGTTGGCCTAGAGAGGTGATAGTCCTCACTATCATGATGAATGACCTTTATATATAAAATGACTTATAGTTGTGTTATGTTTATTGATATTAGGTCTTCTATGTCAGAGAGGATTTTATGCTTATTGATATTATACCTCATATATGGGAGATGCCTCATAGATGTGAGATGATTAGAGATATGCTATGTCTTATAAATATGATCATAGAGATGAGTTCTTAATATGTATATGGGCCGAAAGCCATGATGATAATATTGTGATTATTATGGCCATATTATTAGGCCGAGGGCTGAAAGAAAATATCAATTGGACATTCAAGAAGTATTTATCCTTGTAGAGGATGCGGTTACAGTTCATGAATATATATATGTGTGTGTGTTTTTGTGTGTGTGTGCGCGTATACATATCTCTCTAGTATGGGATGAAGGATGTTATGGTATGACGTTTATGATTTCACTGATTGAATACTGGTGATGACATCCATAGATTAGATACATTCATGATTATTATATCAGTTATTGATGTAGTTCTAGCTGAAATAGATCTTATGACTATTTTTCCTAATTATGGTATAAGCTATGTGGAAACTATTTGTCGATTAGGTGACTATAGTACTTGATGATTAGAATTCTAAATATGTTAGTTAATGAGCCTTGCTTAGTAATATAGCTAAAGACTAGGGTTGATACGTGGCTATGAAGATGGGTTTATCAATGGTAGTGATATGTGGCTATTGACAATAAGTTATAATGTCGATTAGTTATTTAGTAAGGATAACATAGTTAACATTGCTAGGTTATAAGGGATGCTAGTGATAATGATGCCTAGTTACTGATGCTGACTAATTAATAGCGAGGACTAGTTAATAATAAGGATTAGTTGGTAAATGATTATTAGATATTGATTGGTGTTAGTTAATAAAAGATGTTTAATTGATAAATAATGAATAGTGAATAGATGACAATTATGGTTTAATGGTGAACCTTGACTAAATGTTAGGTTTGGCTAATTATTAATTAATGGTTAGTTGTTATTCCATGATTAATGATTATGTGAAGAATCAGTTAGATTGATAACTAGAGATCATGTGATGACTAGTAAACTAGCGATATAATAATGAGTCTTAGCTAGTTAATAATGAGCAGATAAAATATAATGATAAGATAGTTATCTTTACGATGTTATAATTATGGTTGCGAGTATATTGTCTTGAGTCTGTGCACCTATTATATACTTATATTTATGAATTGATGATTAGGCTGATATATTGATGCCTGGTAAGACCAGAGGATACTTTGATGATATATTGATGCCCGACAAGGTCGAAGATACTTTGATGATATATTGATGCCCAACAAGGCTGAAGGATACTATGATGATACATTGATACCCAAAAATGCCAGAGGTTGATCACGATGATTATGGTCATGATGATGACACCTATGATGAGATTGTTCATAGTGATTGTGTACCTTGCATCCATTCCTCCATGCCCATCACCTATCATCAGTGTGCACTTATGTTTATCAGTCGGTATAGAAAGGCGCTGTATAGATATGGGTTAAGAATATGCCTTGTGTTATTGTATGTTGATTGAACCTTCCAATTTTGGGGTAGTGGGGGTATTCATAGGATCCATTAGGTATTTCGTTTTCCGGAGTAGCATGTTATTCACGCTGATATTAATGTTGTTATTATCATTGTTATGGTCATTATTATGGCTAGCTTATAACTGATTGGTCATTGATCCGACATAGAGATTTGAGTTATGTCTTTAACCTTTTCTATCCTATGAATGCACTATTATGCACGATTATATCATGTCTAGCAATTTGGATTAGAAACCCTGAGTTTGAAAGTATTAAATCTTAATAGTATGTTAATGAGGGTTTTAAACGAGGATACAATGATCTAGGTTATTCTTTGAGATGACCTCATGCGTATATGTGTATGCATTTGTATATATATAAATCTAGCTCTATGAAGCTATGACACTATCATCTATCCCTTTCTTTTTTGTTCTTATTGCATATGCGTTTATTTGCTTTGTATATTGCTATCTATCTTTCTTTCACCCTTCATTCGTATATTAGCTTGGGATATATGGTATAACATTGACGTCTATTGAATGTACCTGGAATAGGAAAGTTTACCCTTGATACTTCCCTAGTCTTATTATGTTAAACTCTTGGACTTGAACAAGATAGCTATCCCTTATTATTCACATTGACTTGTTATATTATTTCAGGACTCTTGGGTGTAGTTTCCATTATGTTTATACGTTGTATATATATGCTTTACCTTTGGAGCTCAGTTGGCAGTTGCCTATTGAGTAACACTCATTTGGTACTCATACTACACTTATACAGCTTGCAGATCATAGTAAGGGTTATCATAATCGATTTGTGCTTCGTGTGGAGCAACATGGTTCAGAGACTTATAGTGATCTCTTGACATTTGGAGTATTACTTATCTCTCTTTTATAGAGCCACTAGAGGGGAATCTATGGTGAAATTCTTTTAGTTTAGAAACCTAGATTTATGAAATTGTGGGAACAATCCATGAGTGTACATATTTTCACCTAAAATTAGTTTTAATTTATGAATTAACTTTTTCTAGTATGAAACTATGGTTATAAAACATGAAAGTTGATATTAAGGACCTTGAATTCAGTAAAGGTGGGACTTTTAGCTTTAAAAGTCCATTAATGGAGTTGAAATGAGCTTGTTAGAACTGATTTGATGGTTAATTGACCCTTGGGCAAATTTGTAGGCTATGAATAAGGGTAGAATTAGTGGATTTGAATTCTCAAGGTTTTTTGTTGAAGAGTAGTTTATTAATTACTCTTGTAATTATTGTTTATTACATGATTTAGTCTTCGAAAATATGAAGAAAAAGGAAGAACATCCATGGTATAACTTATTTGTTGTAGCAGCTTGGTACTTCAATAGGTCGTCGATTATGAGTAGTAGACTGTGGTTAATAATTGTATTCGTAATATATTTTTGATGAGACAAATCATACTTAGGCCCATGGGCATGATGTTTGGATGGGATAACATGGATTTAATATAATAAGTGCCTAAATATGTGTTATTATGTTAATGTATAAATACTTGATGGGTATTTTGTCTTTGTATTACTCTATGGAGGATTATAATGTGAATTATGTGAATATCGATAATGATAAGGAGATTATGAAAGCTTATTATATAACAACTCATCTTTTATACCATAAAAAGGGTGAACTTGTTATTATATGTGTTTTAAACATGGAATATGCTTGCCGGAGTATAGTTATGGGAATCAATTATGATAAAGATGGTGGCATAACACAAGATCCTAAAGTGAAGTTGGGCTAGGGATTATAAAGTAAAAAGTATAAAAAAGTATGAATAAAGCTAGATTGTAAGTTAAATAGAGTTGAATGATTGGTTAATGGAATAGGGTGTTGAGCATAGTAATTACTTGAATGTAAGAGCTGCTAGATAATAACGGAATTCCCAATTTTGATATGAATAAACAGGTATTGGATTAATGAATGAATAACTAGATTCTAGACTCCATTTGGTTGAACATGCGATCCTAAAATAACTACTTGAATTTAGTCAATATGGCTTGATAATGGTTACTTGAATAAATCGGGGATTAGTCTTCAAACATGCCATAATTGAGAAAATCAATAATTCATATATACTTGTAATTTAGTGTGTAAAGTCTGTTTGTTATTTACATGAAGTGATTAACTTGAGTTGACCAAGTTTTTGGGTAGTTGTCTATTGTTGCAATTAATACTTAAGGAGTGTAATTGATAAATAATATCCTAAGTGATAATCACATATAATTAGGTTATATTAAAGACTTGTTTACTGTAAAAGTATGATTGTTTATTCTTATTATGGTTCTGATTGTTGTGAGATCGGTTATTATTTGGGATATACTGATATTTGGACATCTTCATGTAGTTGGTTAATATGATTCATTGGTAGGATCAGGTATTACGTTGGTACAGTACATAGATAAGAGCTAGTCCCTTACAAGTCATGGCTAGTGAAAAACCATAAGATCATTAGTATGTCTGTACAAGGTATTTATGAGTGCAATAGTTCCTTGAGTGGATCGAATTTATGATTACTGTTCTAGTTGTTGTTTATATTGGTTCCATGAGTGAACCGGGTTAATGTGCTTAATTACTAGAGGTGGATTCTCATGTAAATTTGAAATGTATGTTGATTTCCATTATTGTTTATTTTTGGATCTTTGAGTTGATCCAAGTTAAATTGAGAAATGTGTAGCATATTTGTCATTTCTATTCCAACATTAATACAGAGGTATGAATATTGTTAGAGTCATGGATTGTTCACTTGAATATTGTTGTTGGATAATGGTTGTACTTATCATAAGGTTATGGTTATTGTGCTCATTTATTATTAAAGTTAATCAAAACAGATTGTGTTATAATAGTTGTTGGGGTTAAGCAAGTAAGAGTTATGATATATGTCATTTAATGGGAAGGGTGATCTATGATTAGTGAGATTAAGTGTAAAAGGTATAAAGGGATTATCTATAGTATATATTAACTACTAACAATGAATTAGATATAAGTAAGTTAGCAAGAACAAGAATGGTATACTCTTAGGTAACACAGGTGGATGAAAATGATATGGATTGAATTATATATAAGTTGTAGTGCCTCCTTTTTGTGATTTCTATATTTGTTTACGTGATCTAACCCTGGTCGATGGATGATACCTACCAATACGTGTTATTTTTACTGATACTACTCTTACTATACCCTTTTTGGAGCATAGTCTGATTGTAGGATTAGTTGATGTTTTTCAGGTGAGGTGGATAGTGATCTCCAAAAGCTTCTACTCTCATTTACTATGGAAGTTGTGTCCAGTCTTATCTTTCTTAATTTATAAACCCTTGTACCTGTTTAGACTAGGTCCTTGGGTAGTTCATTCCTCATTTATATATGTCAAAACATTTGTTGTAATAAGGACTTGTATATTTTGTAACTTATTTTTAGACTTCCACATATCTTGTTGGAAGTGTGGTTAGGGGTTTTCCTATCTAGATAGGATTAGAGTAGGTTCCCTCACGATATGGAAATTTGGATCATGACAAGACTGGATGTTTCAATATGGTAATGTAAAAATTTGTTATAGTGTTCCTTTTATCTCAGATCACTCCCCCATAGTTTTTGGTTTTAGACAAGTAAGCAAGACTACTAAAACTCTATTTAGATTCTATAATGGTTCGGTAAGCCATTCCCAATTAATGCCTATACTTACTAATAGTTGGAGGGACATAAGGGCTAATTAAAAAATGAATGTAGTTTGGGATAATTTAAATTAAATTAAACCTCAAGTTAGTTAGGTGAATAATGAACACTTCAAATGAATTTCGACAAAGATAGACAAAGTTAGGCTACAAGTAAATGGCATACAACATTAATTGACTCATAACTACACTGAGAGACTAGCTACAAAAAAGAAGAAAGCACTGGAACAATTAGAAAGATGGTCACTTAAGAAAGTATTCTAAGATGAAGATCAAGAGTAAACTAGATTAAACTTGGAGATGCAAATAGCAAATACTTCTTAGTAGTAATTAAGGAGAGAGCCAACAAAAGTAAATAGTTAAATTAAAGTCTTTGACTGGGTAAAATATGATAGATGTAGGGATATTCAAAGTGAGATATTACATTTCTATAAATCCCTTATAGGATCTGCTACATACTCACTACATATCTTTAACAAAGAGACAATGAGTAGAGGACCAACACTAACACATCAACAATAATTGGACTTATGTAAAGAAATACTGAGAAGGAAATTTTGTGTTGATTAAAGTAATTGGGGATAATATGGCACTAGGGTAGATGGTTTTAATGCCCTTTTATATCAAACAATTTAGCTTGTAATTAAGAATGATGTATATGCTACAGTTTAGGAATTCTTTAACGTAGGTGAGTTTTACAAACCAATTAACTGCATTCTTATTTATTTATTGTCTAACGTTTTTCAACCTAAACCGATAAGGATTATTAACCAAAAGCTCGCTGCACATTCATATCTAAGGTGATCTCAAAGGTGCTCACTGAATGAATAATATAATGCCTAGTATCATAAGAAATCATAGGCAGGGTATGTTCCAGGGAGAAGGATAACAAATAATATAGTTATAGCTATTCTAGGAAACATATATCACCTAGGAGTATGCTTAAGAAAGATTTACAAAAGGCTTATGATTCTGTTGATTGGTCTTTCTTTGAGCTGATGTTGCTAGAATTGAAGTTACCTACTAAGTCTAGAAAATGGTTACTAAGGTGTATGAACTCAGTCAGATATTCAATCAATATCAACGGGGTAGCAACAGAGCCTTTTAAGGTAGCTTGAGGACTGAGACAAGGAGATCCTTTATCTCCTTATTTTGTTATAATTTCAATAAAGTATTTGAATAGGCTTATTAATAAAATGAATAACAAAAAACAATTTCACTATCATCCAAATTATGCTGAACAGAGGTTGTGCCATGACCTAAGACTACCTCTAGTCATAACATAGTGCTTGAAACCAAAAGTGATCCCAAGCTAACCCATGAACTATCATACTGTTTGAGCAACTAATTTATAGTATATTAAATAACACGTTTTCCCATGTGGAAATATAATAATGATAAAATCTAGGAAAAATATAATACTGATACAATTTACAATCTGATTAAACTAAAGAGAGAATTGAAATTGCAAGATTAACTCTGACTGCCATCTATGAACCCTCTACTACACTGATGATAGATAGCTGGGACATGCCTCCAACTACCACTAATCAATACAAATGAATAATAAGGTAAAGTACATGAATAACATCTGACTGAAATCCCCAAAATAGGAGAACTCATCACTTATTGGCTGGAAACTACAATGTTTGATCATGATGTATGGACTACAACTGGTACCTACATTATGAAACAATGTAGCCACACATGCGTATATATGGATCAGTACTTCTGGAATGTACTGAGTAAGATGGGGTGAATGGAATAAGTAAAACTGATCTCATATGTAATCTTAAAACAAGCATTCTAAGTGTAGGTAGACTCACCCAGAGACTGAAATAAACTGAAAGATGAAATATCTTAAAACATGAGTAACAAACATAATCTAATAAGCTGGTGAATCGCTAAACTTAGTTTCTTAAAATATTAATCTTTATAGAATAAGTAGAACTAAAGATGGAGTAAGGTAAAACATGAAAATAAAAAACCAAAAATACATGTACTGAGTTGATCTGATTACTTGAATAACTGCTGCCTTGGCGACAAAATGATTGAAATCTAAGAAAAGGGATAACTAGCACCTATATACTGAGTATCTAATATATGAACACGGACTACTAATAATCAAACATTGATTAGCTGATGACTGAATACAGATCATGTAATACTGAACTGAACTTAGTTTGAATAACTAGACTAAAACTATGGAGTACTATGCATAAGAGATAAGGATTAACTGAACAAACTGGGATAACTAAACATGGATGCATAAACATGTAATATCTGAGAATGTAAGACAAATCATAAGCATATTTTTAAAATAATCTATAACCTGAAAGGCTGAAATTTTATAACTGAATATCTAAGAGTCTGAATGCTTTGGTCAAGAAAACTTGAACTAAAACTATATTGAATATTGTACTGATACTATGAAATCTATCCTGAAACCAACATAAACCATTTAAGCTATCATGGAGTCTAATGTATGACCGACATTGAGGAGGGATGTTCGATCCTTGCCATTAGAGTAAAACCTGAACTGATGGGATCACTTAATTGATATCTCGAAGGACTAGGAAGTTAGTCCTAATTAGTGGGAGACCTCTAAGATAGTGTCCCCTAAGATAGTGTCAGTCCTAAACTAGCAGGTGACATCTCATAATCCTATGTTGGCTACGCAGTTCTGGAACTTAGAGACTTCTGCTAAGGACCCAGTCCTAACTAGCGGGTGGGCCCCTATAATTAGGTTTTCTCGATGCTAAATCGTACTCCCAACTGAAAAACACTAAAATACTAACTGGTTCATACACGGATAACTGATAACTGATAAGCTCAGGTCATGGTATTTTTAAAATAACAATGCATGTGGTTTCTGACGTAATTATAAACATATAAATAGATAATTCTCAACATTCTCATGGTGTTCTGAATATGATATTAAAACCATGATCTAACTGACTTGTTACTTGTTAAATGGAAATTATATAAAACATATAGGTATTGGGTGTTCATAACCCACCAGCACTGAATGATCATAAAAAATAACATTTAGACTTAAGATTTTATTATTAAATCATGGTTCAACCTAAGACATGGGCAATTTATCAAATATGTAGAAAGCATGGACTTGTACATGGGAATATTCTAAACATGAGAATTCAACAACATGAAATTTACTTGAATGAGACATGGGAACTAAAATTCAAAGTATGAGGAAATCTGTAAAACCTCGAGTCTACACCCCGGATGCCATACGGTGATTACGACCCCAAAGAACCACAAGCTAACCCATGACTGGTACCTGTTGCATACACTGCATAATAATACTGAAGTAAATGCAGAAATTGGGCTCAAATTTCCATAAGGTTCAAAACTAAAGTCAAATACTGGATGATGATAAATAAATACTAAAAAGTGAACATCTGTTTGAAATAATGTATCCTAAAAGCCTCTAACTGTCTGAACTTGGAGTAGATAGAACAAGTACCCATATAATTCCAACTACTAAATATACTGAATACTGAAATACTAAAATGATAACTCTATCCTCAAACTATGAGGACTCACAACTAACTCTACTGTTGATAGTCTGGGCTGCTAGGTTCAGTCAAGAGCCCATGCGTCTGAACCTATGATATAAGACATTATAGCATAAAAAAAAGGTATGCGTTAGTACTTTGAATGTACTAGTATTATAGATGAGGTAAGGCTGAATGCATGGGTTTATATGCATAAATAATAACTGGCCGAGTAACATGAATATAACTGAATGAAAGTACATGTATGTCAAAAACTACTGAAATTACTGATTATGCAATACTGTACATATGACTAAATATACTATAACTGAGATCATATTAATATTGAATAATAAGTTCTGATAATTGAGTGACTGATATCTGAAATCACTAATAACTGAATTTCTGATACTATTTCTGACAGTCCTAATTTCATAGAACTAAATTAAGTTCCTTACTAAGCTGGATGACTGTGTCTGAATGTACTAATTCTGTAGAACTGAACTTTGTTCTATACTAATTCTAAAACTAAAACTAAAACTGTGGGAGTATTCATCTAATCAACATACCCCGATTATGAACTGAGTTTGGGTCCAACCTGTGACCCTAGTTGGAAGGGTGTTAGCACCTTGCCAAGGGATACTAACAATGACTATGAGTTAACACTCTCTGGAAGGAAGACATTTTGCTAACCCTCGCTGGCAGGAAAACTTATACGAGATGCATCAACCCTAGTCTGGCAGGAAGCTATCTCAACCTACACTAGATACGTAGTTTAGTAACACAAGGATTGCTACTAAGGGTCAAACCCTCTACTGGCAGGAATACCCCCATCCCTGGGTTTGATCGGTGGTAATTCCTACACCCAACTGAATAGACACTGAACTGATTTCTAGACTGTACTAGGTTTGACTGAACTGTTACTGATCATGTTGTTTAACTAAACTAGACTGAGTTCACTGGGTTCTATTAACTGACTGAATACATCGAGTTCTTTAACTGATTGAGTTATACTGTACGTGACATAGCTGAGACTATTTTGTAGCTACTAAAATTCTAAGAAAACAACTAGATTTTGGGTGTTGAATACCCCCAGGACTCGATCACATCGAAAGTAAAACATGGCATAATTTTCAAAGCATAATAGCTAGTTACTCCATCACAATTCATTCATTGTGGCATTTTGTCAAACACTTACATGGCATGAACTTGTACACATACTATTGTGTCATGATTTCACTATTCAACTCACATGAGCATTATATCAATCACTTGGGGAGCATAATCTATGCACATAACAATAAACAACATGCGAATATTATGACCTCAATTCCAAACTCACAAATTTAAGAGTTTCCAACATGAAACTACATAATACTACACATATATTATTAACTTCACTTGAATTTTGTAATTAATCATGGATTAGAACCAAAATAATATCATAATCATGAATACAATTTGAATCAAACATAAAATTCATGAAAACAATCAACTTGTAGTTTAAGAGAGATTCTTGAACTCCAAGGGTGGAAGAAAACCATTGGATGAACACCGGACATACCTTGATAATTACTTTTCTGAAATTTGTGGTGAATTTCTTGGGACATGGATCTTGAATTTGATGGCTTAGGGTTAGTTCTTAAGAGTATTTGTGAATAATAAGTGGATTTTTCCTTTATAAAGCCTTAATCTCGTGTTTTGGGGATGAATAAGGGTAGGGAAATTGACATAAATACCCCAATAGATGCGGAACTAAACGAGCAAAAGCAGTGCCTAGTGATGCGCTAAGTGACGCACCGCATCGATGGTCGGTGTGATAGCCAATGTGTAGCCAACGCGATGCGTCGATATTGCATTGGCTCACTTGAATTTGCAATGAAGGCTGGTGAAAAATGCTGGTTGATGCGACGTGTTGAGATCACATCAATCCACTATTTGGACTCCCAAACGTGCCTCAAACGATGTTATAAAAATCCAAAGCTCGTTCGAGAGCACCTACTAATATTCCTGATCATGAATAAACCTAAAAGTGTCATTTTAAGGTCATAAGGATCGTAAAATAAGATCGCCAACTTATGAAGGATA
This sequence comes from Capsicum chinense, assembly GCA_026120095.1. Classification (NCBI taxonomy): domain Eukaryota; kingdom Viridiplantae; phylum Streptophyta; class Magnoliopsida; order Solanales; family Solanaceae; genus Capsicum; species Capsicum chinense. The sequence continues at coordinate 93,839,844 of JAPEIP010000008.1, read as the reverse complement.
AAATAATTCTAAGTATAAACACTTAACTAGAATTTCTAAGTCTGTGGCCTCTTTTCATGATTTAACGGACTGAGTTAAGCCTGGTATTTTCTGGGGTCATACAATATCTCCCCCTGGGAACATTCATCCCTAAATGAGACTGACTAAGCTGAGGATACAAATAGAATGAGCTTACATACTAGACATGCACAACTGAAGCATGATTTCATGACTGAAACTACTGATATACTGAGTTTTTATACAGAACATGCATAACTGAAGCATGACTAAATTTTGAAGGCATGACACATGACTGAGATGTTTCATCAAGGTATGCATGATATGAGAATGCTATGTAGTTGAACTGATATAGAGTTGTAAAGGTAATCTGAGCATGGAACTGAGTAAATTTAAGGAAAACCATTACCTTAAACTGAGTGAGTTTGTGAAGAAGAGGTGAGGATACCTGGTATGCATATCTACTTCCGCTTCCCAAGTATCTCTCTCAACGGACTAATTTCACCAAAGAACTTTGACTAGAGGAACTTCTTTGTTCCTCAGTCTATGAATTTGATAATCAAGAATTTTGACTGGGATTTTCTCATAAGAGAGACTATTTTGGACATCAATTCCCTCTATCAGGACTACAAATGCTGGGTCTCCTATCCACTTTTTTAGCAAGGAGACATGAAACACTGAATGTATTGAAGCTAAGTCTGAAGGCAACTCAAGCTCGTAAGCTACCTTTCAATATGGCTGAGAATTCAGTAAGGACCGATTTATTGGGGACTGAGCTTCCCGTTCTTGCCAAACCTCTTTACTTTCTTCATAGGAGAGATTTTCAAATACATATAATCACCAGTGTCAAACTCAAGATCCTTTTTCTGCCAATCTACATATGATTTCTGCCGGCTCTGAGCTGTCTTTATTCTTTCCATGATCAACTGAACTTTTTCTAAGGTATCAAATAACAAGTCAGGCCCTACCTCTACAGGATTACCCATTTTTAACCAACCAATGGGAGATCTGTATCTTCTTTCATAAAACACCTCAAACGTAGCCATCTGAATGATGGAATGATAGTTGTTATTATACATGAAATTTATCAAGGGCAAGTGATAATCCCAACTACCCTTAAAGTTAATGGCACATACTCTTAACATATCTTCTAAAGTCTAAATGATCCTTTCTGCTTAACAATCTGTTTGAGGATGAAAGGTTGTACTGAGGTGAACTTGGGTACCAAGACCCTTTTGGATGGATTTCCAAAAGTGAGAGGTAAACTTCGTACCTCTATCTTAAATAATGGACAATGGAACTCCATGCAATCTGACAAACTCTCTAACATAGAGCTTGGCATAAAACTCGACTGAATAAGAGGTATGAACTGGTAAGAAATGAGCCAATTTGTTCATCATATCCACAATAACCTAAATCGTACCATGCTAGCGGCGAGTACGTGGAAAACCCATCATAAAATCCATGTTCACTTCCTCCCACTTCCACGTGGGAATACTGAACTCTTACATAGACTCATTAGGCTTCTGATGCTCAATCTTAACCTACTGATATGTAGATCACTTAGCCATAAACTCTGCAATGTCTCTCTTCATCCTATTTCACCGATAAACCTCCCGCAAATTGCGGTATATCTTAGTGGTCCCTGGGTGAATCGAGTAGCGCACACCATGCACTTCTACAAGAATCCTCTACCTTACGTAATCCACACATGGAACATAAAGTCTACCCAGACAACGAAACACACCATCTCCCCCTTGGGAGAAAAACTCTACCTTTTGATCTCTGATTGACTCTTTCAACTTAACTAAACTGGGATCTCTGTCCTGCTTTTCTTTCACTTTGGAAACCAGAGATGATTCTGAGCTATTTTGCACCCACACACTACCTTCTTCTGAGTTGACTAAGTGGACACCTAGTTGGGCAAGCTGCTGAAATTCCTGAACTAACTTCTTATTACCATCCTCCACGCGAGCAACACTATCGATAGACATCCTACTAAGAGCATCATCCACTCATGTCTTAGTCTTTCAACAAATCCAACCACCTTATCTAATGCAAGTTCAAATCTTTCTGAGAAAATACATACTACAGGCTTTTATGGTCTGTGAACACATCAACATAAACCCCATACAAATAGTGCTTCCAAATTTTTAAGGCAAATACTAAAGCTGCTAACTCAAGATCATGAGTGGGATAGTTCTTTTCATAGGTCTTAAGTTATCTAGAGGCATAGGCTATGACCTTACCTCTCTACATCAAAACATACCCTCAATCAACTCTGGAAGTATCACAATATATAACAAATCCATCTAAACCATCTGGTAAAGTCAAAATCAGAGCTATAGTGAGTCGAGTCTTCAACTCCTACAAACTCTTCTCACAGGAATCTAACCACTAGAACTAGACTTTTTTCTGTGTCAATCTAGACATGGGGGATGCAAAGGATGAAAATCCTTTAACAAACTATTGGTAATAGCCAGCCAAACACAAAAAACTCTTAATATCTGATGGAAATATGGGCTTGGACTAGTTTCTTACTTCTTTAGTCTTTTGAAGATCAACTCTAATGCTATCATCAGAAATTATATGACTAAGAAAAGCTACTAACCTTAGCTAAAATTTCCACTTACTGAATTTGGCGAACAACTGATGGGTTCTGAGGGTTTGTAACACTATTCTAAGATGGTCTGTATGATCATATTCATTACAGGAGTATAAAAGAATGTCATCAATGAAGACTATGACAAACATGTCCAAGTACTTCTTTAACACACGGTTTATTAAGTTCATGAAAGTTGTTGAGGCATTGGTAAGACCAAATGACATGACTAAGAATTTGAAGTGACCATACCAAGTTCTGAAAGCTATTTTTGAGATGTCACATTCTATGACTCTGAGCTGATGATAGCCTAATCTTAAGTCTATCTTAGAAAAGTAACTGGCACTTTGAAGTTGGTCAAACAAGTCATCGATTCTGGGAAGTGGATACTTTTTCTTAACCGTGACTTTGTTCAACTGATGGTAGTCAATACATATTCTGAGAAAACTGTCTTTCTTATGCATGAATAAAATTGGTGCACCCCATGGGGAAACAATAGGTCTGATGAACCCCTTATCCACGAGATCCTTTAACTATTCTTTTAATTTCTTGAGTTCAGCTGGTACCATTCTATATGGAAGAATAGAGATGGCTTGAGTGTCTGGAAGAAGGTCTATTTTGAAGTCAATTTTCTGCTCGGGAGGGACTCCAGAAAGATCTTAGAGAAACACATCTAAGAATTCATATACTAATAGAACTGGCTCAAGACTTGGAGTCTCAAAAATGGTATCCTTAACTCGAATAAAATGGTAGACAAACCCCTTAGATATTATTTTCTCACCCTTAGGTATGAAATAAGATGACCCCTAAGTGCGAAAGTACTACCTCTCTATTCTAGGATAGGTTCATTAAGAAACTAAAAATAGACAATTCTGATTCTATAGTGAACTGAAGTATAGAATGAGTAAAGCCAATCCATATTGAGAATGACATCAAAATCTGTCATCTCTAATTCTATTAAGTCTGATGAGGTGACTTTCTGAGATACCATAACTGGAAAATTCCTGTATACCCATTGGGCAATGATAGATTTACCCACTGGGATAGAGACTAAGAAGGGCTCTGGTAGGATTTTGGGACTGACTCTAAAGTCAATAGCTATATAAGGAGTTACAAAGGATAGAAAATCTCCTAGATCTAGCAAAGAATAAACGTGTAAATAATAAACTTATAACATACCAGTGACCACATTAGGAGAACTTTCCTGATCCTATCAGGACTAAAGTACATAGAGTTTATTTGGGCGTTGCCCACTGGTGGCATAGAAGCAGAACCCTGCTGATTTGGACGATCGGACTAAGCTAGGAGACAATTATGCTAACTCTTAAAACCCACCTGAGGACACTCTCTGACCCTATGTCCTAGCTTACCACATCCAAAAAATACATCACTGCCAGCTCTGCAGATACCCTGATGGTTTTTTCCATATTTCTGGCAAAGAGGATTTATTTGGACGCTGCTAACACTACACCGGGGTTTAGGGCCTAGTGCCCTATCTTTATTGCCATCTCTGAATTTTAGCACTAGAGCACTGGTTGTGGACAAAATTGGAACTGAAGGTTTTAGGCGAAACTGAGAACAATTTCCACCCTTTGACTTAGGTTGAGTGAAGTTTAAGCTACTTGTTCTAGCTCTCTTATTCTCTCTCTTATTCTCTTTATACTTAGCCTCTTCTATATGCTGAGCATGGACCATAAGCCTGGATATGTCCATCTCCTTAATCAAAATTATGGTCCTACACTCCTTGACCATACTGTTAGGCATGCCAGACACAAACTTACTCATCTTAGATCTGCTATCTGCTACGACATGAGGGGCACATCTGGCTAACTGAGTAAACTAGAGAGAATACTCTTTTACAATCATGTTTCCCTACTTTAGATTAATAAACTTTAAAACCTTTTCTCCTCTTAAATCCAATAGGAAGAACCTATACAAAAAAGCAGTGGCAAACTTCTACCATTCTATGGGCCTAGCATCTGTGACCCTTTCTTTCTTCCATTGCTTGAACCATGAGTGAACCATATCCTACAACTGATATGCAGCCAACTCAACACTCTCACTAGCAGTCACCCCATAATATATGCGACTTTCTAAACCTAATCAAGGAATTCCTGTAAGTCTTCATCTGACTTAGACCATGTAAATGATGGATAATTTATTCGGGTAAAGTCTCAAATTCTAGCTAAAGTAGTGTTGGCCACTGGGTTATCCTGGAAAACAGCTGGGCATTCATTCTAGGCTATCATAGAATTAGCCAAAGTGGTGAAAGATGCTCTGAATTCTGCGTCTGAAATATGCTCATCCAGGGGATTTGGCTGGATGGGCAGAGGTGCTGGCTGGTTTCTCGTTCTTCTTTCGTTAGACTTCTTAGGAGGCATATTCTGAAAAAAGTGGGAAACTTGAATTAGATAGAGAGTTTAACTTGATCTCATGCTTATTCGCACGATATGTATACTGAAAGAAGGAAAACTTTTCCTAAAATGCCTCATAGCCTTTTGTTCATAAGTATGGCGTGCTAACACCCATGCACAAGACTTTACTAGACGTGGCTTTTAGACTCCCTAGAACTCTGTTGAACCTTAGGTTCTAATACCAAGTTTGTAACGCCCTTAGTCTACACCCCGAATGCCACACGGTGCTTATGATCGCAAAGGACCACAAGCTAACCAATGACTGGTACCTGCTGCATACAGTGTATAATAATACTAAAGAAAATGCAAAAATTGGGTTGAAATTGACATAATGTTCACAACTAAAATTAAATACTGCATGATGATAAGTAAATATTGAAAATTGAACATCTGTTTGAAATAATCTAGCTTGAAAGCCTCTAACTATCTGAAAATAGAGTTGATGGGACAAGTCCCCAACTAACTCTGACTACTGAATATAATGAATATTGAAATACTAAAATGATAAATCAATCCCCAAACTATGAGGAATCACCACTAACTCTGCTGCTTATAGTTTGGGCTGCTAAGTACGATCAGGAACCCGTGCGTTGGAACCTATGATATAAGATATCATAGTGCAAAAGAAAGGTATGTGTCAGTACTTTGAATATACTGGAATGCTAAATAAGGTAAGGCTAAATGCATAGGTTCATATGCATAAACAATAACTAGCTGAGTAACATGAATATAATTGAATGAGAGTTCATGTATGTCTGAAACTGCTAAAATTACTGATTATACAATACTATACACATGACTACATATACTATAATCGATATCATATTAACACTGAATATTGAGTTCTGATAATTGAGTGACTGATATCTGAGATTATTGATAACTGAATTTCTGATAACTAGGTGACTGTCTCTGACAGTCCTGATTCTGTAAAACTGAACTGAGTTCCATACTTAGCTGGATGACTGTGTCTAACAGTCTTAATTCTATAGAACTAAACTAAGTTCTGTACTAATTCTAAAATTAAAACTAAAACTAAAACTATTGGAGTATTCATCTAACCGACATAGCATGATTATGAACTGAGTTGGTGTCTAACCTGTGGCCCTAGTTGGAAGGGTGTTAGAACCTTGCCAAGGGATACTAATAATGACAATGAGTTAACCCTCTCTGGTAGGAAGACATTTTGTCAACCCTCGCTGGTAGGAAAAATCAAAAGAGATGCATAAACCCTACTCAGAATGTATGATGGCTACGTAGTTCTATAATACATGGATTGATATTGAGGGTCAACCCTTTGTTGGCAGGAATGCCCCTATCCCTGGGTTTAATCGGTGCTGATTCCTACTCTCAACTGAATAGACACTGAACTGATTTCTAGACTGTACTAGGCTTGATAGAACTGTTACTGATCATGTTGTCTAACTGAACTAGGCTCAGTTCACTAAGTTTTGTTAATTGACTGAATACACTGAGTTCTGTAACTAACTGAGTTATACTGTATGTGAAATTGCTGAGACTATTCTGTCGCTACTGAAATTCTAAGTACATAACTAGATTTTGGGTATTGAATACCCCCAAGACTCGATAACATTGAAAGTAAAATATGGCACTATCTTGAAAGCATAATAGCAAGTTACTTTGTCACAATTCATTTATTGTGGCATTATGTCAAACACTTGTATGGCATGAACTTGTACACATACTATTGTGTCATGATTTCACTATTAAACTCACATGAGCATTATATCAATCACTTGGGGAGCATAATCTATGCACATAGTAATAAATAACATGCGAGCATCATCACCTCAATTCCAAACTCACAAATTTAGGGGATCACAATATGAAACTACACAATATTACACACATATCATTAACTTCACATGAATTTTGTAATTAATCATGGCTTAGAACCAAAATAATATTATAATCATGAATATAATTTAAATCAAACATGAAATTCATGAAAAAAATTAACTTGTAGTTTAAAAGAGATGCTTGAACTCCAAGGGTGGAAGAAAACCCTTGGATGAACACCTGACATACCTTGATAGTTACTTCTCTGAAATTTTTGGTGAATTTTTTTGGAGTTAGATCTTGAATTTGATGGCTTAGGGATTGTTCTTGAGAAGATTTGTGAATAATGAGCGGATTTTGCCTTTAGAAAGGATTAATCTCATGTTTTGGGACTAAACAAGGGTGGGAAAATTAACCTACATACTCCTCTAGATGCGGAATTAAAAGAGAAAAAACTATGCCTAGTAACACACTAGGCGCCGCGCCGTGATGATGGTCGACACAATAGCCAATGCGATGCTTTGATATTGCGTTATCTCACTAGAATTTACACTGAACGCTAGTGAAAAATATTGGTCGATGAGATGGGTGATGCGACACATTGAGATCACGTCGATCCACTGTATTGGACTCCTAAACGTGCCTCAAATGATGTTTGAAAAATCTAAAACTCGTTCGAGAGCACCTACTGACATTCCTGATCATAAATAAACCTAAAAATCAATATTTTAAGGTTGTAAGGATCATAAAAAAGGATCGCCAACTTATGAAGGCTAAAATAATTGAAGTATAAACACTTAGCTGAAATTTCTATGTCTGGGACCTCTTTTTATACTTTAAACGACTGAGTTAAGCTTAGGATTTTGTGAGGTCTTACCAAATCAAATATTTTATGGGATCATACATGGGATGAATTTCATGTAAATCACCATGAAAACATGAAATTCAATCTTTCATGAACATATGAGATATGATAATGATAGAAAGTTCATTATTTAATTCAAACTAAAAGGGATTTTGGGCTCTATGGATAAAAGAGGCCTATGGATGAATACCCAACATACCCGAGTTTTTTCTTATTTTCTTGATTTCTTGAAGAAAGTATGAAATTACAACTTGAATTCATGAGTTCTTGAAGAAGATATCTTGAATTTCTTATTCTTCAGAAGGGAGGCTTGAATTCTTTTAGGTGAGGGATACTACTCTTGATGTTCTTGTTATTCATGAATTTGAATCTTTAAACTTGGGAGATGATATTGAGAAAAAACTCTAATCTTGTCCTTGAGAGTGTAATAAGAAGTTTATGTTGTTTAATCGATGGAAATAGAGGCAAAGTAATGCCCCTTGGCGGTTAAATATCGTGGCTTGGGAGTTATAATAGGGTAAAAGATTAAAAATCCCTTAAACTAAAATTTATAGACAATTCTCGGTAGTCCTTACGGGTCTACCATATGACTCATATGGTCTGGGTATGAGTTATAATTCGCAACCCGTATGCTGGACAGTGCGTGATACAGCTTGACAGTGCTTCAGTAATTTAGCCATAACTTTTCCCCCTGATGTCAGATTAAGGAACAATTGGTATCATTGGGAATACAATTCAATGATCTGTTTGTTGGTGGGTCTTGAGATAAAAACATTTTAGTATAAAAAAGTTATGATTAATTGAAGATGACTTTAGTTATGTACATCCCAAGAATTTAATTGCTAAGGAAGATTTTGACTTGTTCATGAGCTAGTAGCTATTTGAGGACCTAATATATTTCCAAATAACTTATAAAGCTATCAAAACATGGTGCTTTATTCTTGGGTTGTCTACTAGATAGGGTATGAGTCAGATCTTATGACGCGTAATTTATCAGTACGACTTGTAGCGACTACTCTTAAGCTGGATAGAACTTAGGGAACCTATAATGCTAATAATATGACTTATCTTGATACGAATCATAACTTACTTGAAAACTTCTAGGGTCAACTAATAACTTTAATAGAACTCAAGGCATCCTACTTTGACACGGGTACGATTTGCTAGATATGACTTGTAAGATTCTTTACGATTTGAGAGATGAGTCATAAGCTGTCCAGAGACCAGGAAAAATATAAGGTATTACAATATCTCTTCCTTGGAAACATTCATACTAGAATGAGATTGGTTAGACATAGAATATTGAGTTAATTAAGATCTATACTGTACATGCATGAAATGGGGTCATGACTAAATAACTGAGACTGTAAGATGATACTTTTGTACATAGGAATATTCTAACACATGTGAAATCAAAAATATGAAATTTACTTGAATGAGACATGGGAACTAAAATTCATAGCATCAGAAAATCAAATCTTGCATGGGATCATACATGGACTAAATTTAATTTAAATCACCATGATAACATGAAATTCAATCTTTCTTGAACATATAAGATATTATAATGATAAAAAGTTCATTCTTTAATTCAAAGAGAAAGGATTTTTGGGGTCCATGGGTGAAAGAGACCCATGAATGAATACCTAACATAGCTAAGTTTTCTTGATTTTCTTGATTTCTTGAAGAAATCTTTAAATTAGACCTTGAATTCATGAGTTCAAGAAGAAAATATCTTGAATTTTTGTTCTTGAGAAGAGAGGCTTGAATTCTTTTGGGTGAGGAACCCTAATCTTGAAGTTTTTGATATTCATGAATTTGAATCTGTAAACTTAGGAGATGATTTTGAGAAGAAATCCTAATCTTGTCCTTGAGAGTGGAATGAGAAGTTTATGTTCTTTAATCAATGGAAATATAGGCAAAGTAATTCCCATTGGGGGTTAGATATCATGGCATGGGAGTTATAAGAAGATAAAAGACTAAAAATCCCTTAAACTAAACTTTACAGACAATTCTCGGTGGTCCTTATGGGTCTACCATACGACTCGTATGGTCTAGGTACGAGTTAGACATAGAAACCCATATGCTGGATAGTGTGTGATACAACTTGACAGTGCTTCAGTACCTTGGCCATAACTTCTTACCCCGATGTCAGATTAAGGAAAAATTTGTCTCGTTAGGAATACAATTCAATTATCTATCTAATGGCTGATCTTGAGATAAAAAAATTTTGGTATAAAAAAGTTTTGATTGTTTGAAGATAACTATAGTTATGTACATCCCAAGAATTTAATCGCTAAGTGAGGTTTTGACTTGTTCATTAGCTAGGAGCTATTTGAAGACTTAATATATGTCCAAGTAACTTATAAAGCTATGAAAACATGAATTTTGATTCTTGGGTTGTCTACTGGTTAGGGTACGAGTCAGATCTTATGATGCGTAACATGTCTATATGACTTGTAGCCACTACTCATAAGCTGGACAGAACTTGGAGAACCTAGACTGTTGACAATATGACTTATCTTCATATGACTCATACCTTACTTGACAAATTCTAGGGTCAACTCATAACTTTAACAGAACTCAAATCATCCTACATTGACATGGGTATAACTTTCTACATACGAATTATAAAAGTTTTTACGATTTAAGGGATTAGTCATCAGATGTCCTGAGACCAGGAAAAATACAAGTTATTACAATATCTCCCTATTAGGAACATTCATCCTCTAATGAGATTTGTTAGACTTTGAATACTGAGGCAATTGTGATCGTATACTATATATACATGAAATGGGGTCGTGGTTAAATAAATGAGTATGAAACATGATACGTGAACTGAACTAACTTTGTGAATACATTAAATGACATGAGAATGGTTATAAGGCTGAGATAGAAATAAGAGAGTCAACTTAAGAGTAACCATTATCTCCAGCTGGACCTGATTTCATATAGAATATATGAGAGGTTTAGAACATAAAAACTCAAGGCATTACAATATGTCCCCCTTGGGATCATTCATTCCCTTAATGATACTGACTTGGATAAAATACTAAGAAAAGACTGAGATGAAGCACGGGACACTTATAGTATAAATCATGACTGAATATCTGGAATCTGAAGCTGATACATGATGTATGAACTGAGCTAATTTCGTAAACTACCTAGATGGAAAAAAATTAGCTCTTAGAATAGCCATATTCACGAGACTCTGGATATTATGACCATATGGAAAGATGGAAAACTAAGGAACTTGTCCATCTTTCAGCTAGACTAGATTGTTGGCTATACAGACTGAATTATAGTAAAAGCTTATGCTCAACTGGAGTATTTCTTCAACACTCTTTCTATGAAGTTCTAATAACCTTTGGGAGCAAAGAATCTTAGTCATAATATGAATAAGATATCTGAAAAAAGGAATCGTAACATGGCTATAATTCTGTGACATGGAACATAGGCCTACGAAACATAAGTTGGGGTAGAATTGCTATACCTTAGACAATGTAACTGTTACTTCCAAGCTTAGACATACTCCTCAAATACTCCCTCAACTATACATTCAACTTCAATACTGCACTTTACTTGAGGCTACTTAAAATATTCACATGGTCATTCATAACCCTATCTACTGAAGTCTGAGCTGAACTGAATTCTCTTACTATGTTCAAGCCTACTCGAATCTACATAGTGCACACATAACACTGTAATACTAGTTTGAATCATGAATTCAATACCCCCTATATTTTCACAACTTCTCATCTGATAAATAATTCTTATTTCCACTTCAACAACTATATTTAACCTCTTACTAGGAATTCACTAACACACAATGCATTCCTCTACTTATACACCAACATGACATTCAAGCCTATCTTCATAACCGCATATGAACTTATAAAGAAATGCCCATAAAATCATCTTTGTCATATCCTTCAAAGCTCTATCATTAAAAATTTACATGCACTACCCCAAGAAACACACATGTAATTATTGACTGACCAAGACATATACAAAAAGATTTGCCTCAATCTTTCTTCAACCTTATAGCCTTACATAAAAGAAGCATACAATAATCTTTCCCCAACACAAAGAATTTACTTTCACCCATCTAAACAATTACCCACCACCATTATCATGACATAAGGAAAGGTCACTAAAAGTTTAGAACATAAGGACCTGAAATATAAAAGAGTACTATGCATAACTTGACACTTTACTAAGCTTGAGGAATAAAGTATCAACATCATAGATTTATCAAAGAGATCTAAACTAAGGTCATACATGACATAAACTAAATTTTGCTGATCATTAGGAGTGTAGCATGAGTACCTGGAACTGAACATACTGTAAAGCTTGAGTACATGAGTCATGAGCTGCTTGAACTGAGTTTGAAGTTCATAAATTCATGGAATATGATTCATACTACTGAGTAAATTGGAACTCCTCATGCTAGAACCTGGAAGCATACACGATTCTATGGAGAGTGCATGAACTTGAGCTATGATAATGGAACTGACATGTAAGGCATAAGAATATATCATGATAACTGAAGTACAAAACATTGCACTGAGATAAGAATTGGTCGGGCATCTTCCTCCCCTACTGATGTTCTACAATACACTGGCATCACTACTAGAGCCTGAGATCCTAACTTGGTTACTTGTTCTATGATCTCCCCCTTAGCTTTAAGCCATTACTCTAAGTTTATGGGATCCTTTTGATAAACTCTAAAATGAACTGCAACCACTTTACTCTAAAGTTTGAAATATGACAATACTCATCAATAACAAATAAACCATAAAAAAAAACACTTGAAAGTGCAAAACTCACTGATAATACTTCCTTTTGAGATACAACTCTTAACTTTCTATAGCCCAAATGCCCATCAAACATTACTTTAAACACTGCCTAACATAGAATTCTCATGAGTATTACCGTACACTGAGTTCACACTATCAAGAATTTCAACACTATTTTCTATTATCTGAATCTTTAAAGATTTAAACTTGTATTCTAACACTTAATATGAATATCCCCAAACCTTTGATAAACAACACTAAATTCCTTCATAGCCTACTAATATCACATCTCTAAATCATACCCACATTATCATACTTAATATAGAATCAATAAACATAAATTCTTGCATACACTATCTCTAGACTCCTGGTTCACCTATCATACAACAAACCCCATGGATATGTAATCTACTAAATTTAGATAGCACTATCTCCACTTTACTACTACTAAACTTCTAGGTTCATGCTTCTAACTCTAGATCACATGCTATCAGGGGACTCTAAGAAGGGATTTGAAAGCACATCTAACTTTGGATTAGTGAACGAGCTTTCATGATCATGAATAAATCTTTAAAACTTTGAAACATAAAAGAAATGATGGGATACTTTTGAGCCTATGTGAAATTCCATAACTTTTTGCGGGGATTGTCTGAGTAAACTCTGTCTGTAAGGATTTAAACTTGGCTACTTCTGTTGCCTCAAGAATAAGGCAAAATTAGCAAGAATAGAGTAATGTAGGAATCTGCATAAGTTTCTTAGAGAACATTTCTACTACACGATTTGAGAAATGAAAGAAGGGAAATATTTTTTAAATACCCAGTAGCCTCTTAAATAAAAGTACAAATATCTTTGTACCATTCTGGAAGACACTACTAGACACGACTTCGTAGACACCCTAGGACACTTGAACTCTAGGCCTTGATACCAAGTTTTTCACGACCTGAGACTACCCCCTAGTTGTAACACAGTGCTTAGAACCATAAGTGATCCCAAGCTAACCCATGAATTGGCATATTGATTGAGAAATTGATTTATAGTATATTAAATAGCTGGTTCTACCATGCGGGAATATAATCATAATAAAATCTTAGAAAAGTACAATACTGATACAATTTACAATCTGATAAAACTAAAGAGAAAACTAAAATTACAAGACTGACTCTGACTGATATCTATAAAGCCTCTTCTATACTGACTATAGATAGCTAGGACATTCCTCCAACTACCACTAATCAATACAAATGAATAATAAGGTAAAGTACATGAATTAAATTTGATTGAAGACCCCAAAATAGTAGAGCTCATCACCTATTGGCGGGAAACTACAACTTTATAATCATAACGTGTGGACTACAACCGATACCTACATTGTGAAATAATATAGCCACATAGACATATATGTGGATTAGTACTTCTGGAATGTACTGAGTAAGCGGGGGTGAATGCAATAAGTAAAACTAATTTCATATGTAATCTTAAAATATGCATCTAAGTGAAAGTAGACGCACCCAGAGACTGAAATAAACTGAAAGCTAAAGTATCTTAATACATGAGTACCAAACATAATCTGATAAGCTGGTGAATCACTATACTTAGTTTATTAAAACTTCACTTTTTGTAGAGTAAGTAGAACTAAAGCTGGAGTACAGTAAAACATGAATACATGAACATATGAAACCATAAATACATATACTAAGCTGATCTGATTACCATAATAACTGCTACCTGGGCGACAAAATGATTGAAATCTAAGAAAGGGGATAACTAGCATCTATATACTAAGTAGATGATAGATGAATACGGACTACTGATATTCGAACACTAATTAGCTAATGACTAAATACTGATCATGTAATACAAAATTGAACTTAGTTTGAATAACTAGACTGAAATTATGAAGTAATGTTCATATGAGATAAGGATTAACTGAACAACATGGGATAACTAAACATGGATGCATCAAAATGTAATATCTGAGAATGCAAGACCAAGCATAAGCATATTTTTGAAATAATCTGTATACTGAAAGACTAAAATCTGATAATTGAATAACTCAAAGTTTGTATACTTTGGTCAAGGAAACCTGAATTGAAACTATATTGAATAGTATACGAAAACTGTGGGAGATATCATGTAACCGATATAAACCATATGAGCTATAATGGAGTCTAACATTTGACCCATATTGAGTAAGGTTGTTCTATCCATGCCATCACAGTAGTACATAAACTATAGTGATAACTAAACTGATGCTCCAAAGGACTAGAGAGTCAATCCTAATTGACGGGTGACCCTTAAGAGAGTGTCCATCCTAAATTGGTGGGAGACATCTTATAATCCTACGCTGGCTATGTATTTCTAAAACTTAGGGACTTCTGCTAAGTACCCAGTTCTAACTGGCAGGTGACCCCTTAAACCTAGGTTTGCTCGATCCTAAATCTTACTCTCAACTGAAAGACACTGGAATACTAACTGGTTCTTGCACTGATAACTAATAACTGATAAGCTCAGGTCATAGTATTCTAAAAATAATAGTGCATACAGATTCTGAGGTAATCATAAACATATAAACTGATAATTCTTAACATGATCATGGTATTTTCAATATGATATTAAAACCATGATCTGGCTAACTTGTTACTTGAAAAATGAAAATCATTAAAACACATAGGTATTGGGTGTTCATAACCCACCAACACTGAATGATCATAAAATATAGTATTTAGACTTAAGACTATTGTATTGAATCATGGTTCAACCCAAGACATGGGCAATTTATCAAACATATAGAAAGCATGGACTTGTACATGGGAATATTCTGAATATGAGAATTCAACAATATGAAATTTAATTCAATGAGACATGGGAACTAAAATTCATAGCATGAGAAAATCAAATCCTGCATGGGATCATACAAGGGCTGAATTTAATTTAAATCACCATGAAAATATAAATTCAATCTTTCTTGAACATATATGATAAAAATGGGTTTTTGGTCTCCATGGGTGAAAGAGACCCATGATGAATACCCCACATACCTGAGTTTTCTTGATTTCTTAAAGAAAGCTTGAAATTAGAATGTGAATTCATGAGTTCTTGAAGAAGATATCTTTAATTTCTTGTTCTTGAGAAGGGAGGCTTGAATTCTTATGGGTAAGGAACCCTAATCTTGATGTTCTTGATATTTATAAATTTCAATCTTGAAACTAGAAAGATAATCTTGAGAAGAAACCCTGATCTTGTTCTTAAGGGTGGAATGAGAAGTTTATGTTGTTTAATCGATGGAAATAGAGGCAAAGTAACTCCCCTTGGGGGTTAAATATCATGGATTGGGAATTATAAGAGGGAAAAATACTAAAATTCCCTTAAACTAAACTTAACAGATAGTTCTCGACAGTCCTTACGGGTCTACCATATGACCCATATAGTTTGGGTACGAGTTAGACTTTGCAACCCGTATACTGGAAAGTGTGTGATATAGCTTGATAGTGCTTTAGTAATTTGGCCCTAACTTTTCACCGGATGTCGGATTAAGGCAAAATTGGTTTCTCTAGAAAGATAATTCAATTATCTATCGGTTGGTGGGTTTTGAGCTCAAACATTCTTAGTATAACAAAAGGTCTGATAATTTGAAGATGACCATAGTTGTGTACATCCCAAGAATTTAATTGATTAGGGAGGTGTGGACTTGTTCATGAGCTAGGAGCTACTTCAGCATTTAATATATGTCTGAGTAACTTATAAAGCATCAAAACATGAATCTTATATCTTGGATTGCCTTCTAGTTAGGGTACGAGTCAGATCTTATGACTTGTAACATGTTTATACAACTTGTAGCCATTACTTGTAAGCTGGACAAAACTTAGTGTACCTTTATTGTGACAATACTACTTATCTTCATACGACTCTTACCTTACTTGACGACTTCTACAGTTAACTCATAACTTGGAACAGAACTCATATCATCCCACACTGACATGGTATGACATGCTACATATGACTCGTCAGAGTCTTTACTATTTGAGGGATAAGTCGTGAGTTGTTTAGAAACTAGAAAAATGTGAGGCATTACAGGTTGACTTATTTAGGATTTGAAGATGTTCTCTTGTGGTTTACTATAGGGTATGGATGTTCAATTCCATTGTTTTTGATAAATTCATGATCTTCTCTCAAGCATCAGGATTCCAAGACTGTCTAAGCAAGAGTAATATTTACTTTAGAGGGGTTGGAAGTTAGGAGACAAATATTAAGGATTTTCCTTCCAAATATTTAGGTATTCCACTAGCAACCAAGGTACTAAATATCTTAAAGTGGAAGCCGCTAATAGAGAAAATTATAGCTAGAATCGCTAGTTGGACAAGTACTAAGTTATTTTATTCTAGGAGGGTTAAATTAATTAAGGTAGTGGTAGTTAGGATACAATCATAATACCGAGTACAACTTTTCCTAATTCTTATTAAAGTTCATAAAATTATGGATGCATATCTTAGAAGCTGCATATGATCGAGCTCGACTGACATTACTTACAAGGCACTATTAGCTTGGAGTAAGATGTATTTACAAAAATCAATAGGGATCTTCATGTGTATAATCTTAAGCTCTGGAACAAAGCAACAATCACAAAAATGTGTTGGGAACTAGCAAAAAAGCAATATAAATTATGGTTATGATAGTTGCATTCTTACTATGTGAAAGGTCAGAATTTTGACAACTTCTCTATCCAATAGAAAGCTAGCTGGTTGCTAAGGAAAAAATTGGATTCTAGGAGTACTTTGTAGAAAATCCAAGGATGCAGTACATCCAATAAGAGTAGGATTTTCATGACCCTAATAGGGGTCAAGATGGCACTTATCGCAACCTAGCCTTGATAAGTACGCCAATTACCGAAACTGATAAGGGAATGAAACATGTCCTTAATAATGTACACAAGGGAAAGACTTCTAGAATACAGTTAGATCATCACAAGTATAATAAAAACAGATGTCTGAAAGAAATGCCATATGTCCCAAAACCCGGCGACATAATGCAAGATAATTTAGTGCGATATTCAAAAACTAAAAATACATATCTTTCTCTAAATCATAAATAAAGACAAGTAATGATAGATGAGGTCTGAATAAGGTATGAATCAACCCCAAAATTTAGAGAAACTCAGTACCTCAAAATATGAATTTCATCATAAATCAACTTCAATGCATGATGCTCGAATTGGAATTTGTACAAAAAAGGCACAATAGGGATGAGTATAATCCACTTGTACTTAGTAGATATCATAGGATAATTGAGAAAAACAGAAAATAATATAAGGAAAAATATAAGAATATCACCTGGAAATAGAAAAGTCCCAAATGGTAGCTCACACCATCTCCCCTAACACTTCTAAAATAAATACAGAAAAGAAGGCTAGCACAAACACACAAAAAAAGTACACAAAACTAAAACACAATATAGGGGAAACTAAACAAATCATGAAATACAATGCAATGAGGATGCTATGAATGTTGAAATTCATTGCATGACTTTTTATATACACCTACCAAGCTCGCAACTCACAGGTAGGAATCACCTAGGGTTCATAACCCATATACTATATCTCATATATAATCTTAATCCACCTCTCCAGATTGTGTACATGGAGAGGGTTGTTATAAGAATGTCTCTTTTCCTTTCAAAATTAGTGTTCTTTAATGGTACAAATATCTCATGAATGTATATGCATGGAACGTGGATGTAATGCTCACAATTAACTCAGTATGAAGATATTTGTGCATATATTTTTGTGTGAGCCAAAAAATTAATACATCCATAATTCATGATTATCAACTCCAATTAGGCACCAATAGAATATTTATACTTTTAAGACATCATTAATATCATATCAACGCCTAACTAAGATATTTCCATCATGGTAAAGTGTCATGACCCAAACTAGGGCCTAATGGTGAGGGGTATCTCAACACCACCATGGGTCAGACACTACCCCCTTAGTATAACCTCCAGAGCACAATA
This sequence comes from Capsicum chinense, assembly GCA_026120095.1. Lineage (NCBI taxonomy): Eukaryota > Viridiplantae > Streptophyta > Magnoliopsida > Solanales > Solanaceae > Capsicum > Capsicum chinense. The sequence continues at coordinate 93,821,358 of JAPEIP010000008.1, read as the reverse complement.
AAAGTAAATAGTGGAAGCCTACAAAAATTTATATTAAAGACAAATAAGTCTAATCAAGTTCTAAGAGTCAAAACACAATGACCAAAACATCGTAACACTGTTCATGAAAGCTTCAAAACTAGAAATATAAAATTAGGTCAAGACATGCCCCCCACCATGACAAATAAAAACTCACAATCCCAAAATATTAAAAAAAACCTAATGAAATGGTAGGGATTTCTAAAAGATTGAGGCTCACCACTTTATAGTAATTTAATCGATGTACCACTTCACCTAACACTGCACAGGAGTAATAAAAAAGCCCTCGAACCCTACATTGTGAATGATGTAGTGTTCACGGATGGTCAGTGGGGCAAACACTAGCATGTAACTCAGGGAAGAGGATAAAATAATGCCATTGCCAAGAACCAGCCAAAACCATATGCACAATATTCATATATACATATATAAGATGCTGGGATAGAGACAAGGACCATGAATATGAGAGTTTAAACCATTAACCTAAACCTTGTAGCTCGCTTTATCCTAAAGGATCCTACGGGCTATATGTGTTCACCTTTTATTGCTGAAAGGTCCCGGTACATATTAGCTGCACGAACACTGGAAATTAAAAGAAATGCTAAAGATACCAAGGTGAAAGCAATCCAAAATATAATGTGTGCACCAAGCATATAGTCACATAGATCCCCACACCAACAAACATGGTTTACAGTTTTGGTATGCCCAGGACCTACACCTTCACGGGTATCTATATAATTCCCTTTATGTGCAAAGTAAAATGGTTTACACATAAAATAAGCCATTAACCTAGGAGTAATTCATTAAGGCATTTATCGATATGGTATCATCATACCATTATGTATACTATCTTATATAATTATGACCAACCAATCCATGTAACCATTAGACTCCCCAATCTATTTAAATTCCAAAACCATGGCCACCAAGCACATTTCAAAACCATTTTTACTATCCATTATCCTTTAAGGCAATTCAATTTTAAAAATAAGTTAAATGATGCAAATTCCATTTTCATAACCAAAGTTATAAAGGTAGGTTGAGGTTAATGCCATTACCAAGACAAATTCTCATCAATTTTGGGGAAACCCATGTTCCCCATTCCAATCTTTATAAACATGGGTCCAATAAGCCCCCAAACCATCAAGTAAAACGTTAGTAACTTTTTAATACATGGGAAAAGCATTTCAAGTAATCACAATAAAAATCCCTTAACCCAATTTTAAACTCATCAACTAAAATCACATGAATAATGATTAAATAAGTGCCACAATGTGAAATTACAAGTTAGCTATGAGAAATATGCTTGAAATATAGAGGAAATTTAAAAGGACTTGAGGTTTGGAGCCTAATTGTTGAATTTCTTATAAAACCCTCGTATCTCTTGCCTGGGGAGTTAAAAAGAAAAAGAGTAAGTTTAATCTTTTTAACTAAATGAAAAAAGGTCCCTTACATGTTTTTAAGTTGTGGTAAAGAATTTGAAGGAAGGAAAAGACTAAGAAATCCCTAATTAAAATGTGCAAGAAAAGACTATGAATAATTGTCATGGTCTGGGTAACAACTCATGAGGTCTAACCGCGAGTCGTGGACCAGAGTTGTTACTTGAGGTTAATAATCTAGCTCTTCAATATTATAACAATGAGTTTCTCATAACAACTCGTTATCTCATATGACGAGTAATAAAGACTCATGATCAGGGGCTGAACTCTGGGCAAGTTTCTATTATGATAATGAGCCCCTCCTAATGACTCATTGTGTCTCATAATGTGTCGTACCTGGACTTGACATCAAGGGATAAAAACAAAGGATTCCTCATATTTATGATAATGAGTCGACCTGAAAACTTATTATGTTTGGTAACGAGCTGTTATCAGGGTTAGTTATCACTGGCAATTTTGACATCGCTTTATTAACTTGAATAATTCAATTACTCACTCTTGGAGGGTCTAGAACATGAGAATTTAGGGTGTCACATTACCTCCCTAGGATCATTCATCCCAAAATGAGTGGGCACCCTTAGGACAAAAAAAGGGATACAAACAGAATCCAAGGACAAATTTTAAATGCCATAAGAGGGAAATAGAACTCATACTTAATCACTTTCATCGATCATTAGAAGCAAGAATGGGTATTTGTCTTTTATATCTTCTTTAGATTCCCTCTTAGCTTCATCAATCTTTTGATTTCTCTAAAGCACCTTTATCGAAGCTACATCCTTAGTTCTCAATATACAAACTTGCCTGTCTAATATCTCAATTGAGACTTCCTCATAAGACAAAGAATCCATAACACCAACATTCTTAATAGGCCCTATCAAAGAAGTGTCACCCATATTATTCAGATTTAGGATCATCAGTTACAGTCACATAACTCAGTAAGGAACTTAAATAGCTTCACACATTCAGAGATCACCCACTAGAAAGGCTTGATCTCTAACTCAGTCAATTATTATTATTAGCTTTATCAGTATTAGAAGATCTAGAGATTACCCGTTAGATAGGCCTGATCTCAAACTCAGTCCATCATTCTATTATTAAAAGATTCAGAGTTCTTTCGTTAGAGAATTTTGATCTCAAATTTAGTCAGTCGATAGTATTAAGCTCAGATCTTAGTTATTTGTAGGGATCAAATATTTAGTCTCCCAGTGCTAGTGAATTGAGATGTCATTAATAATAAGCTCAGTTGTTAAAAGCTCAAGTGTTCCAAAGTTAGTATTCAATGTTGTCATGATTTTAGTTATTATTTATGCTTTCATGCATGTATCCTCATTTAACATATTCAGATTATTCAGTCAATATAGTTTATGCATAAGCCCTTGTATTTAGCCTTACCTCATTTAGCATACCAGTACATTTAAAGTACTGATTCATACTTTCTCTTGCGCTATGGTGTCTTATACCATAGGTTCAGAAGCACGAAATCCAGAAGCAGCAGTAGACGTAGTAGTGAGTCCTATTCATTAAAGGATGCCTCCTATTTCAATTTTATATTAGATTCAGTTTATTTTCAGTAGACAGAGTTAGTTAGGGACATATCCCATCAACTCCATAGATCAGATAGTTAGAGTCTTTTCAGACAAATGTATTAATATTTAGTTTTGTGCATTTTAGACGTTTTGAACCTTAGGGCAAGTTTCCACCAATTTTCCATATTTGTTATATTATATTATGCGGTGTTCAGGTACAGATATGAGTAGAGGGTTAGGTTATGGTCCTTTGGGATCATGATCGTCGTATGGCATTCCGGTTCTAGAAAATTAAGGCATTACAAACTTAGTATCAGAGCCCAGTTCAACAGTGTCCTAGGAAGTCTGAAAACTCGTATCTAGTAGAGTCTTTTACATGGGTGTGTTGCATTTCACATTTATGTACAGGAGGCTATAAGATGTTTTTAGGAACAGTTTCCCTTCTTTCAGTATTCATGTCATACGAGTGAGCATGACCTCAAGTTAATCCTCAGTCTAATCCATCTCTTTCTTCCATTTACAGAGTATGCCTCCTCGCAAAGCTAATACCTATAGGGATAATAACCAGCCACCTCAACCTGTAGATTCTACGACTGAGAATGTGTCACATACAGAGTTTCGAATAACTTTTCAAGTGCTAGCCCAGGCAGTGATGACTAATGTTCAACGGAATCATCAGGCTATAGCCCCACCTCAGCAAGATGGGGATTCAACCGTAGTTAGGATTAGAAATTTCATGAGAATGAACCCGTTAAAATTCTTTGGGTCAGTAGCAGGACCGGCAACTTTATCTTGAGAAAGTGAAAAAGATCACCGAAATTATGCATGTGTCTGACAAAGAGAGTATAGAGTTAACATCCTATAGTCTGAAGGATATTGCTTATAATTTGGTAGTGATGTGGAAGAAGAGTAGAGGGGAGGATACAACTCCCAAGACTTGGAAAGTATTTTAGGATGCCTTTGTAGATAAGTTTTTGGCCCCTACAGATGAGAGAAGCTAAGGTAGAAGAGTTCATGAACCTGAGGCAAGGCTCCATGACAGTAAAGAAGTATTGCCTTAAGTTCTATCAGTTAGCTAAGTATGCTCCTGACTTGATAGCTGACCCTAGGGCGAGTATGAGTAAATTTTTAACTAGTGTGTCCAGGTTGGTGTTGAAAGAGTGTAGAACCGCTATGCTCACTATAAACATGGATCTTGCCAGTTTAATAATACATGATCAGCATATAGAGGCAGATAAATCTAAGAAGAGAGATATATCCAATAAGAGATTCAGAATAGGTAGTTACAACTTTTCTCAGGTCGGGTCATATGGAGGTAGTCGTTCTCAGCATAGTCAGAAATTTTTAGTCCCAGCTCCATTCTCAGCTAGTGTACCCACACCATAGTTCAAAGATGACAGTCATGATGGAGTATTAGGCTCTAAATCCTAGGATAGTGTGAGAAGTAAGCGTACCTATCCTCTTTGTGAAGAGTGTGGCAAGAATCATCTAGGTATGCACAGGGGTAATAGTTAGGTATGTTTTGAAAGTGGTAAGCCAGGAAATAGAATATCAGAATGTAGAGTGCTAGCTCAAAGAGGTTGAGAATTGTGTAAGTAGGGTGCCACTTTTAGTGCCAATAGTGGTCAACGTCAGAATAGATTCTATGCGCTTCAGACTAGCCATGATCATGAAAGTTTTACTGACATAGATTCGGGTATGTTATGAGTCTTTTAACTTCATGATATTCATTGTTAGATCCTTTGCTCCCGTTTGAGATTATGTTTAAGCATGAAGTAGATAGCAAAGCCAGCAAGTCAGTTTAGCTGTCAGGCATTCAGATTTATATAGTTTGTTTTCTCATCTTTTCATTTATGCATGTTATCAGCAACCTTAGACATGTAACTATCCCACAATAGAGTATTCTAGTAGTTATGAGTATAACTTAGTTTATGCGTCAGGCATTAGATTCGGATCCCAAATTTTTAGTTATGAACCAGTTCATAGGAGCCTTGTGCATTACCTCAGTTTTCTCAAGTACTTCAGTGAAGTAAGAATTATAAGAGGGACATAGTGTCCCAAGGGGGAGATACCCTATAAATCCCTGATGTTTTCAAGTCCTTAAACTGATTTAGTTTTACACTTAGATTCTCATTACAAGTTAGTATCATTTATCCTTGCATAATTAGTCAAGCATTCATAAGTCAGTTCAGTTAAGTAGTCATACATTAGACATGCATGTTCAGTAGAAGAAGCTCAACTTATCAATAATTTCAGTCATGCATTTATGAGTCAAGTATCCATGCATCAGATATGCATGTTCATTGTGAGAATTCTGTTTATCAATAGTTTCATCTAGGTATTCTATGCATCAGCTATGCATATACAGTAGAAGATTTAGTATATCAGTAGTTCTAGTCGTATAGATATGTTTCAGATGTTATCATCCCCTAAGTAAGTTCAGTCGATCAAAAATCTCAGTTTAGTTAGCCACATTCGATGACGAATGTTCCCAAGGGGGAGATAATATAACACCCCATAAAATTTCTGAGTCCTTAGATCTTCTAAAGCATGCCAAGAAAGGCTTAACACTTAAAAAAAATGGCTAAGTGTTGAAAATTTTCTATTCCATAAGCCTTCAAAACTTTGACAGTTATTTTGTGACCTTCCCAACGTCCATTTATTAATTATCTTATTGCATTGCGATAGGGCATGTCAAGAGTACATCCTGGGTGACTTTCGGAAGTTTTAGATGAGCCTAAGGTTGTGTTTGGGTTGGCAAAATAGTAGCTAAGGGCTACAGAGGGGAACCTCCCAACTTAGAGCCTTGTCCCCCTTCCTCGGTAGGAAGGCACTACCCAGACTACAAAAGGCTATGTGAAAGGTGCCGCCTTTTCATAGCCCTTGTGTCCAGTTTTTCAGCATTTCACTTCCATGTTTTCAAGGGCTATTTGGTCAATCCCGCCCCTATATAAGCTTCTTTAGCATGAGATTCATCATATTTTATCCAAAATATAAGGTTTTCTCTCAATTTTCCTCAAGAACAAGAATAAGAGTTTCTAATGAAGGTTTAAAATCAAGGAAATTCAACCATTAATTTTTCAAGAATCATATAGCAAGGTATGTTGGATGTTGATTCTTGGGTTCCTTCCACTCAGAAAGACCAAGAATCTCTTTTCAAATTCAAGATTTCATGTTTATGAGTTTTTCATGATTTATGTGGTTTGAAATCGAAGCCCATGTTAATATTAAGTTTTAATTCATGTGGTGATCGTAAAGATGCAAGTATGGACCTTAGTATGTGTGGGTTATCTGATTTTCATGATAAAATATCTTTAATAAGCTTGTTGAATTATGTAATCATGTTAATTATGTGTATTGAATTTTGTATGATCAAAGTATACCTTCCATATATTTGATAAATTTCTTATGTGAAGAAAATAGAGTCATTATAGCATGTAGACAGGAAATCCCCAATTTTGTGTAAGTCAATACATGTCAAGTGTTTATTGTAATGTCTAGATGAGTCAATTATGATATGATACATGCATTACTATTCATGTTAATTCCTCATTGAATGAGTTATGAGACAACAACATGAATCCCTATACAATTACATGTTTAAGATTCTCCAAGTGCTTGAAATGATGCTTCATTGGTTATATTACAAATGATAGTCTATTGTAATGATTATTATGCAAGAGTTGTAATGTCTTATTTATTTATGTTATCCAGTCCTGGGGGTATTTATAACCAAAAATTTAGCTGTTTATCTAGAGCCGAGTCAGTCTCAGGATAATCTCAGTTATGCTATGATCAGTATTTCTCAATTAGTGGCAGAAATTAAGAAAACTCAGTAGTCACAGTATACAATCTAATCAAGCTCAGTATCTAGTTCATACCTTAGTAGTATTCAGTAATCAATCCAGATTTCAGTAAAGCTCAGTAAGTCACAAAATTCAGTGGTATTCAAATAGAAAGTAGAATTCAGTAGTATTTCGTCAGTCTTCAAAATCAAGTGAAAATAGCTTAACTCAGTTACTTAGTATAATCAATAGCAAATTCAGCTCAGTCTAAGTTCAGTTAAGAATCAGTTTAGAGTCCTTCAGTTGGGAGTAATAACTAGCACCCAGCAAGTGTAAGGATGATGGCTTCCCGTTAGAGAGGTAGAGTTATTAGCAGCAATCCCTGAACTCTAGAACTACACAGCCAGTGCAGGACCAGGAGTCACCCATTAGATTAAGTCTTGACTATCATACTGCCTTAGGCTTGACTTCCTATTTAGGGTCACCCATTAGAGATGCTTGACTATAGTAGAGGTATTTACCCGTAGCACAGTATTGACACCCTTCCAGCTGGGGTTATAGGTTGGACCCTACCAGATCAGATTTGAGGCATATAGGTTAAGTGAGAACTCCCACAGTTACAGTTTAAGCTTTAGATTTAGTCTCAATCAAGATCTCAGATAGTTCTTCAGATTTAGGATCATCAAATATGGTCATACATCTTAGTAAGGAACTTAGATAGTTTCACAGATTCACAGATAACCGACTAGATAGGCTTGATCTCAAACTCAGTTAATTATTATTATTATTATCCTTATCATTATCACAAGATCCAGAGATCACCTGTCAGATAGTCCTGATCTCATACTTAGTACATCATTTCTATTATTAAAAGAATAAGAGATCTTCCGCTAGATAGGTCTAAATCAAATGCAATCATTTCTTATCATTATTAAAATATTTAGAGATCATCCGTTACACAGGTTTGATCTCAAATTTAGTTTGTCGATAGTAGAAGGCTAAGAACTCAGTTATTAGTAAGACTCAGATGTTCAGTGTCCCAGTGCTAGTGAATTCAGATGTAAGTAATAATAAGCTCATTTGTTAGAATCTCAAGTGTTTAGAAGTTAGTATTAAGTGTTTTCATGATTTTAGTTATGATTTATGCATTAATGCATGTATCCTCAATCAGCCCTTGCATTTAGCCTTACCTCATCTAGCAGACCAGTACATTCATACATCCATAAGACCTTGCATTTAGCCTTACCTCATCTAGCACACCAGTATATTCAATGTACCGATGCATACTTTCTCTTGCACTATAGTGTCTTATACCATAGGTTCAGAAGTACGAGATCCAAAGCACCCATAGCAGTCCAAACTCAGTCAGCAGCAGTAGATGTAGTAGTAAGTCCACTTCATTCAAGGATGTCTCCTATTTAAGTTTTATATTAGATTTAGTTTATTTTCAGTTGACGAATTTAGTTGGGGACATGTCCCATCAACTCCACATATCAGACAGTTAAAGGATTTTCAGAAAAATATATTGGTATTCAGTTTTTAGTTTTATGCATTTTAGATGTTTTAAACCTTAGGGCAAGTTTCTACCAGTTTTCTGTATTTGTTATATTATATTATGCACTGCTTAGGTGCAGATATGAGTAAAGGGTTAGCTTGTGGTACTTTGAGATCATGAGCACCGTGTGGCATTCTAGTTCCAAAAAATTAGGGTGTTACATCTATAATCTAGAGAAGCAAAACACAAATGAAGGCAATCCATTCCTTAGATTATATCAAAATCCACCATGTCTGGCTTTATTAGAGCCACTAATGTCTCTCTATGATGAATAAACACTATCAACCCCTATAGATTTTTCTAGCAACTATAGAATCACCCACGAGGTAGAAATTTAAAAAGGGTCAAAAGTATTTTAGGACCAAAACCAAAATGTACAAACACATAAGGGGTCATATAACATAGGGTAGAACCTAGATCAAGCAAACAATGAAATCAAGAAAGAAGATCTATAACATACCAGTAACAACATCAGGGGATGCCTTGGACTCCTAACAAGTAGCAAGTTCATAGAGATAACTCCAGCTAGTATCGATACTAGAAATGGCACCCTTACGTGGAGGAGATAAAGAAGTGTCAACCGAAACCTTATAAGCTCTAGTGACAACTTTAGCTATGAGACAATGTAGCACATAGAATTATATGTGGATCAGTACTTTGAGGATGTACTGAGTATATGGGGGTGAATGCATAAGCAAAAGTAATATCACCATGTTATTAATATTCATATACTACGCATGTTGTATGTAATTACTCACATGGCTGGAATAACTGAAAGATGAAAATCATAAATTATGAATAATAAAACATACTGCGTAAATTTGGTGAGCCATCACATTTAAAGTTTAAAAGCTGAACTGTTATCTATCATTCTTTTCTGGTAAACTGTAGGGAAAATACTTTTAAAAATTATTCTGAAGATCTTTACTGTAAGGGGGATTCTTTTAATTTTTTTTATTATTCTTTACTAGTATGGAAATACCCAAAGTTGTTCATTTAGTTTTACTAGTAGGAAGGTTCTTCTAACTGACATAAACTATATGAGCTATCATGGATTCCAATGTCTCGTTCCCCTAAGGAAAAAACCTCACATTGGGGAGATGTGTCATTCTCTTTCCAGGGAGTATGACCTGAGCTAAGTGATCACATTTGTAACTATCATCCATATAGAAATGGAAATACTGAATCAGTACCTACATTTGCTCGCAGTTCTAAGAAAGTAGGATGCGCTAAACCTACACTTTCCGCTCGGTGCTAAATACTACTCCCTTTAATCTATATGCTCATTCTGTAGGAAATCCACTTTAAAAAGTCATAAAATGTCATACTGAAAGCTAACTGTATATCTATTCATTCAAAATTGAATTTAACTTGTAAACTGGATTTCATATCTTAGCTAAAGATCAAAAGATCAAATCTTTATTCAAAACTGTTTGTAAACATATCATAAAATGCTTAAAAGTATAATAATTATTGAAATAGAAACATTTAACTAGGGCTTGATAACCCATGCTTCAATTTCATGTTAAATCACAGTAAAGTTCATCCTTGGTAATGAAAATATTCATAATTTAACTCAAAATCTGGAAATATAGTCACACTCATGAATTTTTGAAAGTAAACATGTAATTCAACACCTAATTTACTTGAAATCTCAAAATCTTCAATTAACAATAAATGGATATGAACCCTAAATTGAAATTCATGTAAAATCATGTGAATTTATAATTGAAAGCTAGTTTTGGGCACAAGGATGAAAGATTTATCCTTGTTCAAAACTCCACATACCTTAATTTATGAAATTGAAATAAAAGCTTGATCTTGAATCCCTAATTGTTGTTTTGAAGATGAATTATTGAAGTTTTTGAATTGGGAATCTTAAATTTTGAGCTATCTTGGAAAAAATATGGAGGAAATTGTATTTCTTGATGATTAAGTTTTGAGCTCTAGGGTTTTCTTGGAGAGTAATTTGATGAAAAGTGAGCATAGAATGCTTAGAATAGGTTTAATCTTGTGATATTCACGATTTGGTGGCTTGGAAAAAGGCTAAAGTAACCTTTTAAAATAAATTTCAGAAATCTGAAAATTTCCAATTTTGCTACCCACCGCGATGCGCCACTATCATAGTGGCTTACTAGAAATTAACAACGACGAACTGAAAAATCAATGTGATGTAGATCTATCGTGGTAAGAAACTAAAATTCCATTTAGTCCAGTGCATCGCGGTGAGCTACTGGAAATTAACAATTAGGAAATGTGACTACACCACTACGCAGGCCAATTGCGATGGTCCACTGGAATTTGACAATTGCCATTTTGCATGTCACCGCGATGCGGTGCTGCCCATTTTGAGACATCGTCTCCATTAAAAATGCCATAACTTCTCAACGGAGTATCATATTGAGGCATAATTGGTATCGTTGGAAAGCTGAGTCAATTATCTACACATTGGGGGTTCTATGGCTTTAAAATTCTATATGTATCAAAAGTTATTCATTTTTTAATCTCATCCTTGATATTCTAGGAGCTAAATTTAGCCAGAGAAAGTATAGGGTATTACATTATCTCCCTCTTAGGAACATTTTCCTAGAATGAGACTAGTTAAGCTTAAAGTATTAAGGAAATGAGGCTATTAGATAGAATACACAACTGAAACAAGTTGTACGACTGAATCTAAAATATACTAAGCGACTAAGCTAATTTGGTAGTGCATGAATTTACATAAAGATAACTATATGGATGAATCTGAGATTGTTACCTTTGGTTGAATCTGAGTTTGTGGAGAAGAGATGAGGATAATTGGTATGCATGTCTGCTTCTTTTTCCCAAGTGGCTCCCTCAGTGGATTGATTTCACCAAAGAAATTTGACCAAGGAAACTTCTTTGTTCCTCAGCCTCCAAATCTGGTGATCAAGGATCTCAACTGGAATCTCTTAATAAGAGAGGCTATCGCAAATATCTATGCTTTTTAAGGGTGCTACAACTATTGGATCACCAATACACTTCTTTAAAAAGGAAACATGTAACAAGGGGTGAACGGAAGACAAATCTACAGGCAACTCAAGCTCATATGCCACCTTCTCTACACAACTCGATATTCTAAAAGGGCCAACATAGCGGGGACTAAGATTCTTATTTTTTCCAAATCGCTTTATCCTCTTCGTGGGTGACACTTTTAAATAAAGTAAGTCATCATCTTCAAACTCAAGGTATCTTTTTTGCATATCTGCATATGATTTCTAATAATTTTGAGATGTTTTAAACCATTCTTGAATCAACTGTACTTTCTCCATAGCTTCTAACACGACATATGGACCTAATAATGCGGCCTCACCTACTTAGAACCAATCAATAGGTGACCTACATCTCCTCACATAAAGTGCCTTCAACAGTGCTATCTAAATGCTGGCATGGTAACTATTATTATAGGCAAACTCAGCCAATGATAAATGCTCATCCTTACTATCTTTGAAATAAAGCACATATGCCTTCAACATTCTAGAGTCTGAATGTTCCTCTCTACCTGAACATCTATCTGAGGATGAAAATCTAAACTAAGATGGACTTGGGTACCAAGTTCTTTCTAAAAGTGAGAGGTAAACTAAGTACCCCTATCTGAAATAATAGATGATGAAACTCTATTAAATCTAACCAACTCTCTAATATACAGCTTAGCATAGTATTTAGTTGAGTAGGATGTATGAAATGGGAAAAAATAAGCTGATTTAGTCAACTTGTCTACAGTAACCCAAATTGAATCATGCTAATAATGTGAACGAGGTAACCGTATCACAAAATCCATGTTCACCTCTCCCAACTTCTAAGTGGGTATACTAAACTCCTACAAGGTGCCACCAGGACTTTAGTGCTCTACCTTAACCTGTTGATAAGATAAATATTTAGCTACGAAATCTGCAAATTTGTAACACCTCGAAACCTATCCAGGGATGTCATACGGTGCTCAAGACTATGAGTAGTCTCAAGCTAACCCTGTAAGCCTGCTACTAAGTTTATAAATTATATTAAAGTAATTTAATTGTATAAAAATGCAAAAATACTGAATGTTATCAAAACTATCAGATATCAACTGAATATACTATCTGGACAACAAATACTGAAGGTCTAAAAAATAACTACTAGTCCAACAAGCCTCTATTATTAAGAAACTAAAGAGCCATTGGAACAGACCCCCTACTGACTCGAACTAAACTGAAAGCAACTAATCAAATACTATGAAAGTGGAAATCTGGGTAAATATACCCTTGAACCATGAGGACTCACCAACTATCAGGATGTAGATAGAGTTGCTCAAAATTACTTATGCTGCTGAAACTAACCACCTGAACATATATTATGAGATAATATAGAACATAGACGTATATGTGGATTGGTATATTGAGGATGTACTGAGCATATGGGGATGAATGCATAAGCAAAAGTAATATCACAATGTTATTAATATTCATAGAATATGCTTGTTGTATGTAATGACTCACCTGGCTGGAATAACTGAAAGATGAAAATCATAAATCATGAATAATAAAACATATTTCATAAATCTCGAGAGCCATCACATTTAAAGTCTAAAAGCTGAATTGTTATCTATCATTCTTTTCTGTTAAACTATAGGGAAAATACTTTTGAAAATTATTCTAAAGATCTTTACTATTAGGGAAATTCTTTTAAAAGCTTTTCTATTATTCTTTACTAGTAAGGAAATACTCAAAAGTTTTTTAGTTACTTTTACTAGCAGGGATGTTCTACTACCTGACATAAACCATGTGAGCTATCATGGAGTCCAACATCTAGGTCCCCTAAGGGAAAAACCTCACGTTGTGGAGAAGTATCATATTCTTGTCAGGGAGTATAACCTGCTAAGTGATTACATCTATAACTGTCATCCATATAGAAATAAGAATACTGAATCTGTACCTATGTTGGCTTGTAGTTCTAGGAAAGTAGGATGCACTAAAACCACACTTTTCGCTCGGTCCTAAATACTACTCCCTTTATTCTATATGTTTATTCTGTAGGAAATCCACTTTAAAAAGTCATAAAATGTCATACTGAAAGCTAACTGTATATCTGTTCATTCAAAACTAAATTTAAGTTGTACAGTGGATTTCATATCTTAACTAAAGTTCAAAAGATCAAATCTTTATTCAAAACTGTCTGTAAACATATGATATGATGCTTAAAAGCATAATCATTCTTAAAATAGCGACACATTTAACTAGGGCATGATAACCCATGCTTCAATTTCATGTTAAATCATAATAAAGTTTATGCTTGATGATGAAGATACTCATAATTCACCTCAAAATCTGGAAAATATAGTCACACGCATGAATTTACGAAAGTAGACATGTAATTCAACACCTAAGTTACTTGAAATATCAAAATCTTCAATTAATAATAAATGGGTATGAGATCTACATTGAAATTCATGTAAAATCATGTGAGTTTATAATTGAAAAACTAGTTTTGGGCACAAGAATGAAAGATTTATCCTTGTTCAAAACCCCACATACGTTAATTTATAAAATTGAAATAAAAGTTTGATCTTGAATCCCCAATTGTTCTTTTGAAGATTAATTCTTAATGTTCTTGAATCGGGAATCTTAAATTTTGAGCTATCTTGAAAAAATAATGGAGGAAATTGGATCTCTTAGAGATTAAGTTTTGACCTCTAGGATTTTCTTGGAGAGTAATTTGATGAAAAGTGAGCATAGAATAGGTTTAATTTGATGAAAAGGGCTTGGGAAAAGACCAAGCTACCCTTTAAAATAAATTCCAAAAAACTAAAAATTCCCAATTTTGCCACCCACCGTGACACACCACTATTGTGGTGGCTTACAGCAAATTGGCAACTGGGAGCTAGAAAATCAATGTGATGTGGACCCATCGTGGTAAGACACTGAAATTCTATTTAGGCCATCACCGTGATGCACCACTATCGTGGTGAGCCATTGGAAATTGACAACTGGGAAATGGAACTTCACCGCGATGTGGGCCAATTGAGCTGGTCCACTAGAATTTGATAATTGTTGTTTGGCATATCACTGTGACGCGGTTCTACCCATTTTAAGACACTGTCTCCACTAAAAATGCCATCACTTCTCAACCGAGTATCGGATTGAGGCAAAATTGGTATCATTGGAAAGTCGAGTCAATTATCTATACATTAAGGGGTCTAGAGCTTGAAAACTCTACATGTATCAAGATTTATTCATTTTTTAATCTAATTTTTGAAATTCTAGGAGCTAAATTTAGCTAGAGAAAGTACGGGGTATTACATTATCTCCCCCTTGGAAACATTTTCATCGAATGAGACTAGTTAAGCTAAAAATATTAAGGAACTGAGGCTATTTACTGGCATGCACAATTGAAACAAGATGAACGACCGAATCTAAAATATATACTGAGCGACTGAGCTAATATGTGACTGGGTGAATTTATATAAAGATAGCTATATGGCTGAATCTGAGAATGGAAAAGAACTTAATTAAGGAAGACTGTTACCTTTGGCTGAATCTGAATTTATGGAGAAGAGATGAGGATACTTGGTACGCATGTCTGCTTATGTTTCCCAAGTGGCTCCTTCAATGGATAGATTCTACCAAAGAACTTTGACCAAGGGAACTTCTTTGTTCCTTATCCTTCAAATTTGGCGATCAAGGATCTCAACTGGAATCTATTTATAAGGGAGGCTATCGCAAATATCTATGCTTTTTAAGGGTACTACAACTGCTGGATCACCAATACGCTTCTTTAACAAGGACACATGGAACACGGGGTAAACGGAGGACAAATCTACATGCAACTCAAGCTCATATGCCACCTTCCCTACACAACTCAATATTTTCAAAAGGCCAATATAGAGGGGTCTAATCTTCACCTTTTTGCCAAATCTCTTTACCCCCTTCATGGGTGACACTTTCAAAAAAATTAAGTCAGCGACTTCAATCTCAAGAACTCTTCTTCTCATATCTACATGTTATTTCTAGCGTCTTTGAGATATTTTCAACCTTTCTCGAATCAACTGTACTTTCTTCATAGCTTCTAATACCACATCTATCCCTAACAACACAACCTCACCTACTTAGAACTAATGGATATGTGACATACATCTCCTCTCATAAAGTTTCTCAAATGGGACAATCTGAATGCTAGCATGTTATCTATTATTATAGGAGAACTCAATCAACGATAAATGCTAATCCTATCTACCCTTAAAATCAAGCACACATGCCCTCAAAATATCTTTTAGAGTCTGAATGGTCCTCTCTACCTTACCATCTCTCTGAGGATGAAAAGCAGAACTAAGATGGATTTGGGTACCAAGATCCTTCTGAAAGTCCTTCCAAAAGTGAGAGGTAAACTGAGTATCCCTATCTAAAATGATAAACGATGGAACTTCATGCACTCTAACCAACTCTCTAATATACAACTTAGTATGATCTTCAGCTAAGTAGGATGTATGAACTGGCAGGAAATGAGTTAATTTAGTCAACCTATTTATAATAACCCAAACTGAATCATCCATTCTTTACAATTTATATGCACAGTTAGTTACTGTTTTTACTTATACATTCACCCCTACATGCTCAGTATATTCCAAGATTACTGATCCACATATATGTCTATGTGCTATATCATTTAATAAAGTAGGTTTTGGTGCTTAATTCCAGCAGGGTGATTGATTGCAAGCATCTATATCTATATCCCAATAGTTGGTGAGTCCTCATAGTTCGAGGACCTAGTTATTCAGCTTTCCAGCTTTATAAAGTATTTTGTTTATTTGGTTTTAGCTTAGTTCAAGTCATCTAGGGGTCTGTCCCAGTTGCTCTCTAATTTTGTAGTAGTAGAGGCTTGTCGGACTGTTAGTTACATTTTAGATTTAAGTGTTGGTTGACCAAATTTTCTAAGTTAATTACTTTCAAATGTTATATTCAGTTAGACCCAATCCAGTTCAGATAGTAAATCAATATTTCAGTATTTTTTAACGTCTTGATCACCTTTATTATGATTTTCAGATTTAGTAGAAGGCTTAATGGGTTAGCTTGGGACTACTTGTAACCTTGATAACCATGTGAAGTTTGGGATACTTTCTTGAGGCGTTACAAACTTAGTATTAGAACCTAAGGCTTAAAGTGTCCTAGGGAGTTAGAAAAGCTATGTTACATAGATTCTTGATCATGGGTGTGAAGTGCACCACATTTATGAACAAGAGCCTATAGAATGATTCAGGAAATTATCCTTTTTCTTTCATCATCTATTACACTTATAGTTTACTCTATCTATTTTTACTCATACTCTTTCATGATAGAATATACCTTCTCGCTGATTTAATGCATGTAGAAATGTTAACCAACCACCCCAACCTGCTGATCCTCTGAATGAGAATGTATCTCACTCTAAATTTTAGGTTTTCTTTTAGGCGCTGGCCCAAGCTGTGATTGCCAATGTTTAGGGAAACCATCAATCTGTAGTCTCACTTCAACAAAATAGTGAGTTAGATGTAGCTAAAATTTGTAACATTATTAGATGAATCTGCCTGAGTTCTTTGGGTCAAAAATAGATGAGGACCCATAACTCTACCTTGATGAGGTAAGAAATATCATTTAGGTGATTCATATTACTAAGGAGGAGAGTGTAGAATTGGAATCCTATATGTTGAAGTATGTTGCTTATGATTGGGTTGTTATATGGAAGAATGATAGAGGTGAGAATATAGTTCCCATAAGCTGGCAGACAGGTTCTTTTCATGTGAGCTGATAGAAGCTAAGATTGAGGAGTTCATGAACATAAGAAAGGACTTGATGACGGTTAAAAAGTAGTTCCTTAAGTTCAATTAGTTGTCTAAGTATGCATTCGACTTGATAGCTGGCCCTAGATCTAGTATTAATAAGTTTGTTACTGGAGTGTCTGGTTTGGTAGTCAAGGAGAGTAGGACTTCCATGCTTATTGAGGATATATATCTTGCTAGGATAATGACTCATGCTTAATAGATTGAGGTAGAAAAGTTGAAGGAGAGACAGAGCAGAAATAAGAAGACTAGAACCGGACAGTTTGAGTATGGCCAAACAAGGTTTGGATCCATTCCTGCTATGCATCTATATATTGTTGCACCCGAGTATTGAAGTTTCAACTTCCTGATGAGCTAATTTTTGGGTGGGAAGGTAATTCTATATCTCCCATGAGTTATTTTATATCCTATCTTAAGGCCAGAAAGTTGATATCAAAAGGGTGTATTCATCATTTAATTTGAGTCAGAGAAATGAAGTCTGAAGCTCAAATAATTTAGTCAGTCCGGGTAGTCAATGAGTTTCCTAAAGTTGTTCCTGAAAATCTGCCAAGGGTATCTCTCGATAGAGAAATAGAATTTGGCATTGACCTTCTTCTTAACACTCAGCCCATCTCCATTCCTCCATATCATATGGATCCACCTGAGTTTAAAGAGTTAAAAGAGTAGCTTAAAGATGCTTAGATAAAGGTTTCATAAGGCCCAGTGTCTCTCTATAGGGCACTCCTATCCTATCATGCGTAAGAAAAATGGCTCTCTCCGAATGTACATTGATTACCGCCAATTGAATAAAGTAACAATCAAAAACAAATATCTTTTTCCTAGGATTTATGACTTATTCAACCAACTCCAAGGTTTTTCGTTATTTATCTAAGATAGACCTCAGATATGACTATCATCAGCATAGAGTAAGGGAATGTGACATTCCAAAGACAGCCTTCAGAACTCGTTATGGACATTTTAAATTTCTAGTCCTGTCCTTTAGGCTAACCAATACCCCAGCAGCCTTCATGGACTCAAGGAATAGAGTTTTCAAACAGTACTTGGACATATTTGTCACAGTCTTTATCGATGATATCCTTCTCTATTCCCGTAGTGATGATAATCATGTAGACCATCTCAAAATTATGTTGAAAACTCTTAGAGAAATTTAGTAAGTGTGAATTTTGGCTATGACCTGTAGCTTTTCTTGGCCATGTTATTTCTAGTGATGACATTAGAGTAGATCCTCAAAAGACCAAAGTAATGAGAAACTGGCCTTGACCCATCTCTCCATTAGACATCGGGAGTTTCTTGGGTTTATCTTGCTATTAAAAATGGTTTGTTAAGGGTTTTTTATCTATTGCATCCCCCATGTCTAGATTGACTCAAAAGAAGGTTAAGTTTTAGTCGTTAGATTCCTGTGAGAAGATTTTTCAAGAGTTGAAGAGTCGACTCACTTCAACCCCAGTTTTGGCGCTACTTGATGGTTCAGATGGTTTTGTTGTCTACTGTGATGCTTGTAGAGTTGGTTTGGGTTGTGTTTTGATGCAGAGAAGTAAGGTCATAGCCTATTCCATAAGACATCTTAAGCTTCACTAAATGAACTATCCTACCCATGATCTTAAGTTAGCTACTGTTGTGTTTGCCTTGAAAATCTAGAGGCACTATCTTTATGGAATGCATGTTGATGTGTTCACGGACCAAAAAATCTTGCAATATGTGTTTTCACAGAGAGTTAAATCTCTATCATATAAGGTGATTGGAATTGTTAAAAGATTACAAAGTGAGTGTTTTGTATCTTCCGGGCAAGGCCAATGTTGTGGTAGATGCCTTTAGTAGACTGTTTATGGGTAATGCCCATGTGGAGAGTGATAAGAAAGAATTAGTTCAGGAAGTTCACTGAATGGATAGATTGGGTGTTCATTTTGTTGACTTTGTTGAGGGGAATGTTTGGGTCCAGAGTAGTTTGGAGTCTCTTTTAGTTTTCGAAGTGAAGGAGAATCAAGATAAGGACTAGTACGGTTAAGTTGGAGGAGTCAGTTAGGTATTAAAAGGTAGAGGTTTTCTCCCAAGGGGGAGATAGTGTGTTAAGAAATAAGAATAGACTTTGTGTTCCATATGTTAATGGTTTGAGGCAACGAATTATGGTGGAAGTGCATGGTGTGCGCTACTTTATTCAACCAGGAGCCACCAAGATGTACCGAGACTTGCAGAAATTCTATTGGTTTAGCGGTATGAAGAAGGATATTGCAGAGTTTGTGGCTAAATATTCTCACTGCCAGCAGGTCCAGGTGGAGGACCAAAGGACTGGTGGTACCTTGTAAGAGTTTAGTATTCCCACTTAGAAGTGGGAAGAGGTGAACATAGATTTCGTGACAAGGCTACCTCGTTCGCGTCGTCAGTATGACTCTATTTGGGTGATTATAGACAGAATTACCAAATCAGGCCATTTTTTGCCAGTCCATACATCTTACTTAGCTGAGGATTTTTCTAAGCTTTATAGTAGAGAGTTGGTCAAAATGTATGGAGTTCCTTTGTTCATCATTTCAGATAGGGGTACTCAGTTTACCTCTCACTTTTAGAAAGCCTTTCAGAAGGGTCTTGATACCTAAGTTTGTCTCAATTCAGTTTTGCACCCTCAGACTGATGGTTAGGTAAAAAGGACCATTCAGACCTTAGAAGATATGTTGAGGGTGTGTGTTCTTAATTTTAAAGGAATTTCGGATGACCACTTGCCATTGATCGAGTTCACCTACAATAACTGTTACCATTCCAGTATTTAGATGGCTTCGTTTGCGGCTCTCTATGGGAGAAGTATAGATCACCTATTGGTTGGTTTAAAGTGGGTGAGGCCACTTTGGTAGGGCCAGATGTAGTATTTGAATCCATGGAGAAAGTCCAATTGATTCGAGAGAGGTTGAAAATAACTCAGAGTTGTCATAAATCGTATGCCAATGTGAGGAGAAGGGACCTTGAGTTTAAGGTTGGTGACTTGGTTTATTTGAAGATTTCTCCCATGAAGGGGTGAAGAGATTCGACAAGAAGGGGAAGCTTAGTCCCCAATATGTTTTCCCATACAAAATATTGGGTCGTGTTGGGAACGTAGCATATGAGCTTGAGTTGCCTACAGACTTGTTATCCATTGACCTAATGTTCCACGTATCCTTATTGAGGAAGTGTATTGGTGATACAACTGTTGTAGTTCCTTTCGAAAGCACTGAGATTCAACATATCCTCTCTTATGAAAAGAATCCAGTTGAGATTCTTGATCACAAGATTCATAGACTAAGGAACAAATAAGTTCCCTTGGTCAAAGTTCTTTGGTGGAATCAGTCCGTTGTGGGAGCCACTTGGGAAGTAGAAGCGGATATGCGAACCAAATATCCTCATTTTTTCTCTGCAAACTCAGATGCAGCCTAAGGTAATATTCTTATTTATAATATTCTATTTCCATTCTCAGTTCCAGCCATATGATTACTTTTATGTCATTGCATGCATCTACGAATTAGTTTAGTCGTTCATCATGTTTGGATTCAGTCATGCAGTTATGTTTTTAGTTATGCATGCAAGTATATGATCTCAGTTCTTCAGTATTCTTAGTTTAACCTCATTTGAGGACGAATGTTACCAAGGGGGGAGATAATGCAATACCCTGTATTCTTCCTAGTTCAATTCAGCTCTGAATGTATACACGGGAGGCCCAGGACCTAAAAATTTAGCTAAGTGTTGGGACTTAGTCATTTCTAAAGATCCTAAACTTCGATGATTTTATTCTCGACCTTCCCGGCCTTAGAATGTTGATTTTAAAGTTGATTCATCATCGGGCGTGTCAAACGTAATTCTCAGGCAAGTTTTGGAATTTTTGGACGAGAGTAAGGGCATGTTTGGAAGTCAAAAACAACAGTAGAATTGGATGAGCCCACGGCGCGCGCTCCATTTTGGTGCTCCAGAGTTCACGATGCGCGCTCCATAGCACATTTCCTTATTTTTCAGCTTTTTTTCCTGCATATTTAAGGGCAATTGGGTCATTATTCCTCACCCAAAACCATCCAAAACACAAAATTAAAGTCCCCACGGAGCATTAGTTACCCCATTATTCACTTTTTCTCTCCAAGAAAACCCTAGTCTCCCTTAAGAACACTAAGAACCCCATTACTCCTTCAAGATAAGCAAGAATCTAAGTTCCCTATTCCAAGAAATTCAAGGATACCATTCAAGAACATTCCCAAGGCTTCCAAGTCAAGCTTTAAATTTCAAAACAAACCAATTAAGGCATATATGGTTATGAACAAGGATACTTGTTTCATCCTTGTTCCCAAAAACTAGTTTTTCAAGTTGAACTACACGAAATCAACACACACCAAAATTAACATTTCACAACTCCACGAAAATGAAACATTGTCAAAACATATAAAAATCTAGATTTCACAATTCAGGTCATTACAACATCCACCAATATGACTCTAGTCCGTCCTCGAACCAAGCAAGAAAATACTTGAACTAGTAAAAAGGTGAGGGTAACTACTATGCATGTCAGACTCGTCTTCCCAAGTAGCTTTCTCAATAGGACGGTATCTCCACTGAACCTTAGTCATAGGAATATCTCTTGAATACAACCGTCTAACATCTCTAGCCAAGATGGATACTAGCTCCTATACAAAGGTCAATCTCTCATCCAACCGAACAAAGTACCAATAAATAACGTGAGACTCATCCAGAATATAGCACCGAAGCATAGATACATGAAAAATTAGATGAATGGCTGAAAAGTCATTGGTTAAGTCAAACCATACGCAACCTCCCTAACTGTTCAAAGAATCTCAAGAGGCTCGATATTCCTAAGGCAAAGCTTGCCCCTCTTTTCATACCTCATCACGCCCTTCATGGGTGACACACGAAGGAAGACTCAAATACCAATCCCAAATTTCAAGGAATGAAGCCTATAATTTGTATAACTCTTTCGGCGACTCTAGGCTACCCAAAGCATACCTTGAATCATCTGAACCCTATTCAACAACTGACAAAGCATAGTGGTACCATGGGGTCTAACCTTTGAAGTCTCAAACTAACTAATAGGAGATCGACAATTCCTACCGTAAAAATCCTTGAAAGGTGCCATATAAATATTTGAATGGTAGTTATTATTGTAAGCAAACGCTGCTAAGGCCAAATGCTACTCCCACTGACCTTCAAAGTCCATAATACAAGAGCGGATCATATCCTCCAAAACCTGATAGTTCGCTCTGAGTGACCCTTGGTTTGGGGGTGGAAAGTTATGCTAATTTCAACCTAAGTACCCAACTCCTCCTAAAAATTCCACCAGAAGCTAGAAGTGAACACTAAGCCTCTATATGAAATAATGGAGATGGGTACCCCTTGAAGACTAATTATCTCATGAACATGGATGTAGGTGAACCTCTCAGCACTGAAAGAAATCTAAATAGGTACAAAAAGGATGATTTTTTCAACCAATCCCCTGTGACCCAATTAATGACAAAACTATGAGAAGTACGAGGCAACCCACTCATGAATTCCATAGTGATTTGCTCCCACTTCTACTTAGGAATGGATAATCTGTGAAGAAAACCACCTAATCTTTGATGCTCGGCGTTCATCTGCTTACAACACAATCAATGAGCTACAAAAGTCAGCAACATTCTTCTTCATACAACCCTACTAGTAGAGATACTTCATATTGTGATATATCTTAGTCACCCCAAGATGGATAAAATATCTGGAATAGTGCACCTCCTCCAAAATCAATCTAATCCATCCACCAACTCTTGACACATAAACTCAACCCCTAATCCTTAAAACATCATCAAAATTAAGAGATGCCACATTAGCCTTCCCAGTCACAATATTATCTCTAATCACCCTCAAATTATCATCATTAAGTTGGTAAGCTTAAATATTCTATATCAAGGGAGATCTAGCATCAACAAAGGCTAAAACATGTCTTGGTGTCGAAATACCAAGCCTAATAATCTGGGTAGCTAAAGACTGAACCTTAAAGGCTAAAGCCCACTCCTGGATCAAGAGATATGCTAAGCTCCTATAGTTAATTTCTGTCTCAAGGCATCTGCAACCATATTAGCCTTGCCCAGATGATACAGAATAGAGAGGTCACAATTCTTAAGAAACTCAAGCTAACACCATTGTCTCATAGTAAGATCTCACTGATTGAAGAAGTACTGATGGCTACAATGGTATGAGAAAATCTCAAAATCAACTACATACAAGTAATGACACCACAACTTTAATACAAACACTATATATGCCAACTCCAAATCATTAGTTGGGTAATTTCTCTCATAGGGCATTAAATGACGAGAGGTATAAGTAATCACCTTACTTTTATGCATCAACACCAAACCAAACAAAAACCCAAAGCATTAAGAAATATGGTAAAACCCACACCCTTCTTAAGCAAAGTCAAAATATGAGTTGAAGTCAATAAATCTTTAAGATTTTGGAAGCTCTTCATACGTCCAACAACTGAAAATCACTTTTTTGAGTCAACTTGGTTAAGGAAGCTACAATAGAGGAGAAACCCTTTACAAAATGTCGATAATAACTCGCCTAAGTAATAAAAATCATAAGCTCAATAGGAGAAATTCGTCTATCCCAAACACGAATAACCTCTGTCTTGGCCATATAAACCATAATACCATTCTTGGTCACCATATGACCAAAGAAAGAAATAAAATCCAACCAAAACTCACACTTGGAAAATCGGCATACAACTTCTCATCACATAATCTTTGAAGTACAATCCTCAAATGCTTCACATAGTTGGGCTTATTCGTGGAATAAACCAAGGTGTTATCTATAAATACATACACAAAGGAGTCAAGATATAGTCAAAAGACCTAGTTCATCAACTCCTTTAATGTTGTAGGAGCTATGATCTGAAGGACATGATCAAGAACTCATAATGACCATTTTGAGTCCAAAAATCCATCTTGGGAATGTCCAAAGGTTTAATATTAATTTAGTGATACCCGAATCTCAAATAAATCTTGGAAAACATCAAAACACCCTGGAGCTGGTGAAAAAATCATTAGTGTAAGGAAGACGATACCTTTTCTTAACTGTTACCCTTTTCAACCGCCTATAATCAATATACATATGCATAGAACCATTATGTTTCTTTATGAACAAGACTAGATCACCCCAAGAAAATACACTAGGTGTAATAAACCCCTTACTCAACAAAACATAAAGCTATTTCTTTAACTCAGTCGGGGCTATCCTATAGGAAGGGATGGAAATGATCTTGGTGCCCATCTCCATACTAATAGCAAAATTAACATCATGATCAAATGAAATACAAAACAAATTCATAGGAAATATATATATATGAACTTATATACAACCTGAGTAGAATTTGTAGATGGCGGTGAGGCAACACTTGTATCACAGAGATAAGCTAAATAAGACAAACACCATCTCTCATTCATGGAATGAGCACATAAAAAGGATATAACATAATTTAAACCTAAATTAAGCATACCTTTCCAAGCTAACTTTGATATATTCAGCATTGCAAAGATCACGATCTTGTCATAAAAGTATCAAATAGAATAATAAGGATCTAACTAGTCCATGCCCACAATAACATCAAAATCCATCATATCTAGGATAAATATGTCTACCCTGGTCTCACAACTCACAAAGGTAAGCATACAAGATTGGTACACCCAATCCACCACTAAAAAATCTCTTGTGGAGGTTAAAACATGAAAAGGCATAGTACGAGGCTCACATGTAACATTGAAACCAAGAAAAAATATGTAGACACACAGGAGAATATATAGTTGAGGTTAAAAAACATGAAAGTAGAACTATAGTAAACTGGGATAATACCTGTAATAATTGCATCAAAAGCCTCTACCTTAGGCCTCTAAGTATAGAATAACATTGACCACACTCGCTCTCGGATTGAGTAACCCCATGACCATCTCTACGAGCACCTTAACCTCTACCTTATCATCTTTAGCATTGCTCCCACTATTTTGTGACCACTTTTTACTGTAGACAATAAAGTAGGGCAAAGTTAAAGTTGAGAACCATGGTGAGTGGGTCCATACATACATCAAAGATAATCCTTGGCTACATGGCTAAAATCATCACATATAAAATATCCCTTATGTCCTAAATCAATATGAGAAGGTATGGATGAACTACAATAATTATCCTGGCCTGTAGAACTGACCCTAGATCCTCCACCCGTACATCCTGATACCTAGCAACTTAAAATCATAGAACCTGAAGGTCTACCATTTATTCCCTATAATATAGCCTAAACTGGCATTACATGATAGCTATGAGAATCTCTACTCGAGAAAACTTTACCTTGAGAGGCATGTCCACTAAACTCACATAGATTATGCACCTTCTTTGTGCCTCGCTAAGTAACATGGATAATAGACTCATTCATCTTGGCATGCTTAATAATACTTTAGAAAGAACCCATTTAAAATAGAATCTAGTTTGTAGCCAACTGATATGTACCATCTGACCTCTTAACAAATTTTTTAATCCTTCGAGACTCAATGGAGAGGCTAGCAACATGAATATTTAGATAATGTGTGAAAACGTGAATCATACTCAACAATCAACATGAATCCCTACTCCAAATGATCAAATTCATCCTTTAGTTGATCTCTCAAGCTATATGATACAAACCTCTCCAAAAAGGCCTCAAAATTTTTAGTTCACATCATAGTAGGTAAACCCAAAGGCCTCTAACTGGCAAATGATTAGCACTAATCCCTAGCCATATCTGTTAACTGATAGGTATGTAACTTCTCCTGGAAATTATTTTAAAAAACTCATACACATCCTCACCAATAGCTCTACTAAATTTGAATATATTAAAGAAAATAAACCTCTCTAATCTCCTCTAACCATCAGAAGACATAACTACAGTCAAAGTAATCTGAGAAGTAGTGAGTCTGGTAGGAAAATAGTCTATATGAGGGTACTATAGATGATGGTTGTACCCCAGAAGTAGGAATACCATAACCAGATTTCAACACAGACAGTGGAACATCACTCCAAGTCTAAAGATACTAGGTACACTCAAGGAAAAACCCTCCAAATGACTCAAGAGATGAACAAAAAGGAAATAAAGTACTGGGGTGTCGACTGAACTCTATAGAACCTAAGATGGCCTTAAAACCTCTATTTGATAATCATTCTTGGAATACATCACCTCAGGCAGGACAAAGGCATCCCTAAAATATCATTCGGTGGGGAAACTCCTCATGCCCATCCCCTATCCCTAGGTCGACCACACCTCCTACCTCATCTTCAAATTGGGGCTCCTATATCGGGTTCTAGCTTGGATTTTTTAGCCTTTCTAGACCTACTCCTTACTATCTATATAGAAAAGAATGAAATAAATATTTAGAATATTGGGTATGAATAACCGTATAACAAGGAATCAAATTATAGAAGTTTTTTCAAAAGATATCTTATAGCCTCTCAAAGATAGATACAAATGTATAGATATCAATCCATGAGACTCTACTAGACATCCTTCTCATATATTTAAGAGATCGGTGAACCTTGCACTCTGATACCAATTTGTCATGACTTAAAAATAGGTCTTGATGGAACTTATCATGACCTAGCCTTGAAAGGTAAGACAATGAACCAAACTAACAAAGGGAGGAAATAAAGTCCACTATAACATAAACCAAGGGAAGACTTATAGAATAAAGTTAGGCCAATACAAGTACAATAACAACAAAAGTTTGAAAGAAATGTCATATGTCCAAAAACCTAGTAACACAGTGCAAAAGCATCTAGTACAATATTTGAAAAGTAAAAGTATACATTTTTATCTAGATCATAAATAAATACAAGTAAGAATATATGAGGTCTGAATTAGTTCCAAACTCAGAGTGAACTAGTACCTTAAAATTTGAATCTTTGCATAGATCAACTATCATGTGTCGTACTCGAATTGGATCTATACCAAAAGGGCATAGTAGGGATGGGTACGGTCTACTTTTACTCAGTAGGTATCATAGGCTAACTGATCTAAGAAACAATAATTTAGGTAAAGAAAACTATAAGAACGTCATCTATAAAAAGAAAAGTACCAAACAGTAGGTCACACTATCTTCCCTAATAATTTTATTGTATCTTATTTTGATGATGATCAACTAACAATAAGGGATCAGGTCCCTGGGTCTTTTAATTGCTATATCTTGTCTTGATGGTGATCAGTTAACAACAAGGAACCAGGTTCCTAGGTCTTTGTGAATCCAGTATAGCCATCACTATCCTACATAAGTTTGTCCTCTAGTGTAACAAACTACACAGGTGAGCTTGTACCCATCAGGACACCTGACCCAATAAAATTTCTACCCTAATCATTATTCGACTATAAAAGGAAAATAATTCTTCTCAATTGTTGTGTTTTTGAAAATTTGAGTAGAGGAGAGGAAAATAGGCAAAAACTCAACTTTACAATATTGCTCAAGTTCTTAATTTCTTTATATACTAGAAGAGTGAGTGTTCTTGAGTGAAGCCATGGTCTGTAATTGAATTACTCATGTTATAAGTTTAATGCTCCTTTCTTGTGTTGTTGAGAATGCCTATGTAGAGTTACCTAAGTATGATATTGGTTAAATTTAATCCATATCAAGGTGAGTTCTTGGTATAATTGTCAAGATAGGACTGTAGTAGAGTTATTAAAATTAGGAGGAACGTAGATTTAGGTTTAAATAGAGACTATAATCAAGAATTTAATTATAGTTGATTGTTGAGCGCTTGTGAGGGCAAACCATGTTTTTTCCTCCCTTGAGCAAGGAGGTTTCCATATTAAATCACTGTGTTCTTTACTTTTCTGCACGATTTTGGTTTCTTAATGCTTTACTATTTTATTATTTGTGTCTGACTCTAAGGGACCTGGTCCCTTATAGTGTGGTGTAACCCCCTTACATTCAAACAATTGGTATCATAGCCAAAATACTCTAAAAGGTTCACACTTAGAGTGAATTGGTTATCCTGGTTGCTCTACCTAATTTGGAAAAAGGGCAATCTACCACTAAACCACCCTGCTTTAATAGACAGCTCTATGGGTGGTGGAAAATAAGGATGTATGACTTTATTATAGCTAAGGACAGTAAGCTGATAGATGTAATACAAGATGGTCTTCAAGTTCTAGTTAGAGAGGTCAAAAAAGGAGACATAACTAGAATAGTTGTTAAAAGCAAGAAAGAGTATGATTATAAAGATAAAAGGAAAGTTGAGAAGAATTACAAGGCTAAGAAATTGCTAGTTTGTAGCATAGGTCCTGATGAATACAAGATTTCTGACTATGAAAATGTTAAAGAAATATGAGATTGCTAAAAGACTGCTCTTGAAGGAACCACAGATTTAAAGGATTCGTAATTTGATATGTTGACTAGTCAATATGAAACCTTCACTATGAAAGGAGAAACTATCCAAGAGATGCATAAAATATTTACTTCAATCACCATTGAGTTTTATTGCTTAGGAGAAGTAATTCTTGTACAAACATGTGAGAAAAATTTAGGGGGCTCTTCCTAAATCCTAGGAAAGCAAAGTAGATTCTATCACTGAGGAAAGAAATATGAAAATTCTATTTATTGGTAATTTGAAATTTCATGAGCTCAAGAAGCAGCAAGGACAAGACAAGAAGGAAGCTAAAAGAGAAAAATTTCTGGCTTCGAAGGCTACAAAGTCTGATTCAAGTAAAGAAGACACAGATGTTGCCTATATAGAAAAAAGAATTATTAGAAAAATGAAAAAAAGTGGCCACTTTCAAAGTAGAGGAAGTAGTAGCAAAAATGGAGGCACTGTGGAGGTCTGTTACAAATGTGGAAGTCCTGAGAATTGCATTAAGGACTTTCCAATGCACAAAATGGACTATCAAGAGTATCTCAAGACTGGAGGTGACAAAGAAAAGAACATGGACCAAGTCTCAATAAAATCAAGAAGAAAAGTTATAGCTGATTTTACTATTAAGCAGGCTTTAGCTATCTAGGGGGATTCTTCCGATGAATCTGAGAAACATGGAGAGCATAAAAATATTTCTATGTTGGAAGTGGAGGATGATAAGGTGACTTTTGAATCATTGTTTTCTATCATGAAAAACACTAAAAATAAAGGAGAAAATGAGGTAACTCTTTTTGACATTAAAGAAAACTTGAAAAACTACTTTTCTAGAAAGATAAAAAAAAGCTTGCTAATGTGTTGATTGATTCTATGTGTGAACTACTGCTAAGAAAAATGCTCTAGAAGAAAAGGTAGAGAATCAGGAGCTTGAATTAATTGCTTTAACTCTCGTGATATCTAAAACTGAGGAACAAGTTACTAAGTTGAAGTCTAAAAATCAAAGTCAAGTAAGTCAACTGGAGAAAGTAAATAATACTGTTGAAAAGGAAGAAAAATTCTCTAGAAGAAAAAGTAGAGAATTAGATCTTGAATTAATTTCTTTAACTCTCCAGATATCTAAAATTAAGGAATAGGTTGATAAGTTGAAGTCTGAAAATCTGAGTTTAGTAAGTTAACTGAAGAAAGTAAAGGATACTGATGACGAAGGGAAGAAAGAAGGTTCAAGGCTTCATATTGAGCTTGAAGAAAAATTGAGGGATTCCCAAAAGCATCTTATGACTGCACTACATAAGAATGAAGATTTAGAAAGGGACTGGGTCCATCTCAGAGAAAAACTTAATAAATCTCTACAATGGACCACACCCTCACAGATTCTTTCTAATTTAACTCTTCAAGGAGTAAATAATGGTAAAGGCTTTAGATATCAATACAACAACCAATCACTTAGGTCCCAAGGTAAGGCTGTTAAAGATGTTAGATACAAAGTCCACAAACGTCTATGCACTCATTATGGAAGAGACGGTCACATAAAAAAACTGTCAAAGTTATATTAGAGATAGAATGAACCATATTAGATATGTCCTGCAAGGGAATACCTATCCTAAAGGTTTGAAACCTTTATAGAATATGAAGAAGCTCTCCTTACCTATATGGGTGATGAAAGATTTGACCACACACATGTCTTCCTACTAGGAACTCAAACTCAAATGGGTTCCAAAATCTACCAAATCGCTTTGATTGTAGGTGGGAGAAAAGGATTGTAGTCAAAACTGGTTTATTTCAAAACACATGATTGGAAGGTCTAACTGTATTCTCTCTCAAGACACTTCAAGGTTGAGATATAGCATTTGGAAAAGGCAATAAGGTTAAATTATCATCTGATAGAAGCATTGTGTCAAGCTTGACTTCTCGAAGAGTTATTCTCAAAGTCAAGAAGATCAAACATATGCTGCAACATGCTGATATAATTAATTTCAAAGGGCCTAGTCTGTGGGATACCAAAGCTCAAATTTCCAATCAACAAGACCAAAGTAAAGGAGAAAAGGAATGTGTGGTTGTCATTACGGAAGACTTCTCCAGGTTTACCTAAAAATGTTCTTGAGAACCAAGGGAGAAATATATGAGGCTCTAATTACTTCTTCCAAGCAAATTTTAAATAAAGCTAAATTG
This sequence comes from Capsicum chinense, assembly GCA_026120095.1. Classification (NCBI taxonomy): domain Eukaryota; kingdom Viridiplantae; phylum Streptophyta; class Magnoliopsida; order Solanales; family Solanaceae; genus Capsicum; species Capsicum chinense. The sequence continues at coordinate 93,790,699 of JAPEIP010000008.1, read as the reverse complement.
TAAGATTGTTGAATTCAAATCTGATTATCGAACAAAATCTAAGAACTCTGTATATTGTAGAGAATATGCATATGGTCTTATATGAGTTTTGAAAGAGGATGAATGAGGGTGATGATGAATATTTTGACATTGAAGAATTCATTACTATTCAAAGAAATGATATTGATGAAGATGGTGGTCAAGAACAAATTGATGTAGAAGGGAATGATGAAGTAATGGTGATCCATATCTTAGTTTCAAACCCCAGCTCCAGCTGAAAGGATATCAACAAGATTCTTGTCAAGTTCTTCAGGGATTCGGTCCCTATAAAACTCATCTTAGAAGGTCAAATTGGAGGCACAAATCTTCCCACCCCCTTGACAATTTAACTTCACCTATAGAGACTGGAATTCAAATAAGAGCTAAAATCAGAAATTTCATGACATTCCCAGCTTTCTTATCTCCAATTGAGATAAAAATTATGAAAGAAGACCAGAAAAATACTGACTGGATTAAAGCAATGAAGGAGGCACTTCAACAATATTGAAAAAAGTTAAGTCTGGGACCTAGTCTCCCTACCTAATGACAGAATATTTCTTGGAATAAAGTGGTGTACTGAAACTACAAGTTGAGGTTGAAATTAATCAAATAAACCTAACCTATTAAATAAATTAGTTTTTCTTCCCAAAATTGGATATGATCAAGAGATAGGTATCCTTAGTAAAGTTGGTACAGATTGGTCTAACTCAGTACCATACCTTTGCAGGTATACATCCATGGGAACAACTTTGGAAGAGGACAGATGTAACTTATACAAAATTAAGGATTCTCTAAAGAAAGAGAGGGACCTAGTCCCATCTCTCAGGTTAGTACCAAATCAGTGTACTTTGATAAACATAAAGTTCTATCTAAGAAGCCACACGTCTTTTCTCATCTAAGCAAAAGCTGTCAATTCATATAAATGTGAAAAGTTGCACCTATTAAAATTCGATGCTTCATTTCAAAAAGGAACTTTTTAATGAAAATGGTCAGCTTCCTTAATTGCCAAGTCAAATTCTTTTTTTATTTTAATGTCTTCTAAAATTAAATCAATTTATCTTCTTCAATCGTTCTTTATCTGTAAACTAAGATGGTCCCTTTCACTTTCTCTCAAAAATGTTGAAATTGCAGACATTTCTACTTCCTCAATCCCTATTAAAGATTCTAAAGTTGATAAAGCTCTATAAAATTAATCAGAATAATCCCAAATAAAATCTTCTGATCCTTTAACACCCAAAACCATAAAAAACTTCTCTATAAGTCTTTAACAAGAACCTGTGTTAACTCTTCATTTTTTTTGAAGTCTCTTTAAAAATTCAAGACATAAAAGAGTTTATCCCTATTGAAACATAGTCAACCATTAAAATTTCTACTGAATCAACCTTGGTAGAGGATCTAAATCAAGGTTTTAGTTCACTGATTGAACAAGAAATTTCTCAATCTAAAATTTCTCCTTCCTCAGAAGAACCAAAATCACCTAAAGACCCTTAAATCTCCATTTTTTTTGAAGAACCATAAAATATAGAACTCTCAAAAAACTTACAAGCACCTATTTCCCCTACTCTCTAAGATTCAAGCCCCATATTTTCCCAACTGTGAGATAAAGAAATACCTGCAAAGAGGTTTGATCTGTCCAGTAGTGTAAATTGGGTAGCTAAAAATTTGCTTCTGCTTGCATATGATCCCAAGGAAATCTTCATTAGTGTATAATAGCAAACAATTGGTGAAAAGGATAATGTGATAAAGGATGGAGAAATTGTGCTACCTCCAAATGAGGAGGAGGAAGATAAACCACCTCTGAGGTGTCCTATGAAAAAATAAAGAGGTAGTAAAGGCAAGGAGAAAGTGATTGTTATGGTGTAATAGTTGCTAAATCCTATTCTACTAGGGAATCTGAAAAGTAGCCGTTAGTGGATGTAATAAAGGCAAGCAAGTCTTCGACCACTAAGAGAGGAAAACATAAGAAAGCTTCTATAGAGGAGGAGGAATAGAATGTTGAATTTGTAGAGGGTGAGTACATAGATACTAATTTTTCTATTGCTACTGAGAAAAGAAGAAAAGAAATTTATGTTGCTGGAAGGACCAGGTCCTCCAATACAAAGACTGGTAGCCATGCAGGAGGCAAAAGGAAATATATTACTGTTAAAAGTAAGAAAGTCACTAAGGGAATGGGTCCCATGAAGATAAAAGTTATTGAATAAAAACTAAGTAGTTACTCCAAAAGAAGAAGAAAGGAAGAAGTAAAGAAGCCAACTTCTAGAGAAATAAGAAATACGATCTTGAAAACCCAGAAACTATTGTCAGGCAGAATGGTTGATCGTAGGATTTATGATAAACCTTTCATGGTAGATTTTTTTTAATATGTCAAACACTAGGGATGGTTACACCTTGATCAGAGGTGGATTTATGCACCTCAGTGTTGTTATCCTAGCTTATTTAACCTTATTTTAAGGCAACTTGTGTGCTTAATTTTCCAATAATGGTATAAATAAGCATCTAAATTTGTAAGTATGGGATTACAATGTTCAAGGTGTTTTCAAAGAAATTTTGTACTTAAATTGGTCACTTAGAGTTTAAATGTGAAAACTAGTGTCACTAGCTTGAGCTAGGTGTTTGTTTAGTTGATCTCGATTGATTCTAGTGTGTTTAATGAGTTTCTAATTTTATTACTATGTAAATATGTGTGTAATAACTTATTTATAAGGTTCAAGGGTGAATTAAATCAATCCAAGAGGAAAAACAATAAGTTAAAGATCAACATGCACAAGCCTAGTCTTAGCTCGAGTTTCTAGTTCACTGTTCTTGCTATTGTATTGTTTTGAGCTCTAGTCTAGGGTGTATGATGATATAGAAATATTGATAATTTATTATTATGATACATATTAATGTTATAAAATCTGTAAATCAAGTGGAAAAATCACAAAAAAGGCTTGGAATGGATCAACAGAAGCACAAGACATGACTTGATGTAAAATGGACACGTTTAATATCACCAGTACGTGTAGACCCTTAGAAAGGCTTGTGGGGTACGTTCCATACATATTCTAACTTCCTAATGGACGCAAAACAATGTGACTTAGCTATTAGGGCATGTCGCAACCCAAAATTCTATGAAATAACCCTCGTGATGCGACCCTTGTTCCGTCGATGGTAAAAAATTACCTCCTATAAATAGGACACTTGAACATGTTTTTATTCACCTTGGAAGAATTGAAGCTTTTGAGAGGGGATTATACACACTTTAATTAGGGTTTATTTATCTTTACTTTTACTTTGTAATGGATTTTATCATGTGTTCACTGAATGGGCTTACAGTTATGTCTATTAGTATCTAAACGCCCCCTTTCCGGGGTTAAGGCCAGGAATATGTTACTATTTCTTTGAATTGAATTAGTTTGGATTTTTTATAATATTTTGTTGTTTATTTATCCTTTTTATCACTATTTTAAGGAGTCGATACCTTTAGAATACATATATTGTCAACTTTGTGAGCTCAGAAGGGGGAATAGGAATATAGAACATGGGGGTAAATAGAGTAAGATTCTTATTCTTTTATAAAATAAGAAATTTGAATTTGCAACTAGGACAGGGATATACCTAGAAGGCTTTCTTGGTTCACATATAGGATGGCATCTAAATTAATTATTACATCCCCGCTCAACGATGTAGTTGTAATGTACAATTAGGTAGAAGGATAGAGGTCGGGAGACCATGATTATACAATAAACCCTACGAATAAATAACCAAGATAATAAATCTAACGAATGAAGTTCCATAGCTTAGTATGATTGTTCATAGTGCTTTAACCGTAGGTTTTCATCCCTTAATTGTCTAGAGTCTTTACTTTTTTGCTCTATTTTAGTTTACTTTTAGTTTATAAACTTTCAAAAATCTTTTGGTTACATTAAACTAGTTAATCTCAACTGTGAACTGAAATTGGATAGTTTCCTAACACAAGTCTTTGAGGTATCGACATTTGGCTTTATTTAAGGCCACTGTATTAATTGGTGAAACCACGTACACTACGTGTGCACTTGGGCATACTCATACCTCCTAGAGGAACCAGATCCTATGATTTTTGAAGATGAAGTGAGAGAATCCTACTATTCAATGGATTTATCACATGACGGGTTAAGTTTGACTTCCCAGATGTAATGAAAATAGATAAGCTGGATGAAAAGGTACCAAGAAAGATTCTGGATACATCTATTATAGGTATGAGGATTGTTGTCAAAAATCAGGCCTCAACTAAGTTCATGATTGACGCCTTAAAGGTGGGAGGGAAATCAATAGCTAGTATGAGAAATAAATTTCTCACAAGTGAGTTACAATTAGTGTTTGAATTTATGAACAAGGTTCTTTTACCTAAGTTAGAGAAAAGGACCATTGCCTTTGCTATTGATTTTTTCCTGATTGATTGTTTGAGAAAATTTGAGCTGATAAGACTGCCTTCTCTAATATTAGATCACATGCATAAGGTCATTCATGAGAAGGAAGGCAAACATGGGATGGCTTATGGGTACTTCTTGAAAAGGTTTTGACTACTTTGAAGTGGTTAAGACTAAAGGGAGTCCTAGAACAATCAAACAAAAAAGTTAGCCCAACATCATTGGTGGAAAATAAGTGCGTAGAAGGAAAATTGGGAACTGTGTCCCAAGTGTCAGAGCTATTGGATGCTAAAGAGAATCTACGTAGGGAAATGGAGGAGATAAAGATTAAGTTGGCTACTAAGGATGCTGAGATAATGCACTTGAAGGTGCAGAATAAAAAGTTATACTCAGAGGGACCTGTGCCATAGAGGAACTTGCATCAGAAAATGCTAAGCTCCAGATCAAGGTTGCAGAACTCACTCAGGATCTACAAGTTCTAAAAGCCGAAGTTAAAGACCTCACTAAGAAATTTCTAAATTCTCATGCTTCAGAGAGTTCTATAATGGAGATATTAATAAAATCCTTATCTCCTATGCCCCCCTACCTAAGTCCTGTTATCCCTGTGTCACTGTATCATCCCTGTGTCAGTTTCAAGTTTATTTTTATATTATGGCTTTTGAAAATAGTTGTTTGATATTTATTTTAGTACTATATAAGGGTATCGATAAAAAAAAAGGGCAGCCTGGTGCACTAAAGCTACCGCTATGTGTGGTGTCTGGGGAAGGGCCCCACCACAAGTGTGTATCATCTCAGCCTTACCTTGTATTTCTGCCAGAGGCTGTTTCCAAGGCTTCAAACCATGACCTCCTGGTTACATGGTAGCAACTTTAATTCTTTTCTTGTGTATTTCATCTATCTCTTCTTAATTTATAAAGTTGTTCTTCATGTTAATGTTGCCCTAGTGGCAATGAGTTAACTAATTTGTGCTTATTTTTCTCTTGGTTTATTGTTCTCACTTTTCAATGATGCCAAAAGAGAGAATACTAACTTCAAATAGTAGGGACCAGGTGTGTGCGCGCTGCATTATATGTTAGGGACTAGGTACCAGGAAGGAAAATAAAAGTACAACATGATGCTTATTAATAGAAGGAAAGTATGGTACATGTGATAGGGGGAACATTGATGAATACAGGTTTATTGACAGGGGGAATGAGTTGAGTTTTTGATGTCAATTGATAACAAGGGACTAGGTCCTTATGTTGAATGATATATTGATAGGGAAAGTAAGGTGCATACTGATAGGGTGAACATTCATCGACAGTAGTGGTTATCACTCCAATTAAATATGATGAATGAACATTGATTCTCAAAGTCTGTGGTTTTTTTTCATCATTAAAAAAAGAAAAATTACAATATCTTGTTTTGATGATGATTAGTATACAATAAGGGATTAGGTCCCTAGGTCTTCGAATTGCTACATCTTGTCTTGACAGTGAACAGCTGACAATAAGGGACCAGGTCCCTTGGTCTTCATGAATCCAGCAAAGCTATCACTGTCCTGCATAGTTTTTCCCTCTAGTGTAACAAATTCTGCAAGTGATCTTGCACCCATCAGGACACCTGGCCCAATCAGATTTGTACCCTAATCATTACTCTACTTTTAAAAGGAAAAAAATACTTCTCAATTGGTGAGTATTTGCAAATAAGAATAGAGGAGAGGGAAATAGGCAAAAATTCAACATTAGAATATTGCTCAAGTTCTTAATTTCTTTATGTACTGAAAGAGTGAGTGTTCTTAAGTCAATTCATGGTATCTAATTGAATTACTCGTGTTATAATAGTAATGCTCTTTTTTGTATTCTTGAGAGTGCTTAGGTAGAGTTACCTGAGTTTGATATTGGTTAGAGTTAATCAATATCAAGGTGAGTTCTTGGAAGAGTTATCAAGGTAGGGTTATATTAGAGTTATTACAAGAAGGAGTAACCTAGTGTCAAGTTAAAATTGAATCTTTAATCAAGAGTTTGATTATAGTGGATTGTTGAGCGTTTGTGGGAGAAATTCATGGTTTTTCCTTCTTGAGCAAGGAGGTTTCCACTTTAAATCACTGTGTTCTTTACTTTCCTGCAAGGTTTTAGTTTCTCATTGCTTTACTGTTTTATTGCATGTGTCTGACTCTAAGGGACCTGGTCTCTCATGGTGTGTTGCAACTCCCTTACGTTCCAACAAATTTTAATATAAATACTTAAAAGAAGGAAAATACAAATACACACAGAAAGTACACAGAACCAAAATACAATTTAGGGAAAACTAAAGAAATCATGAAAGATGTTATGCAATGCAATGAGGATGGGATGAATGGTGGAAGTCATTGCATTGAAATTCATAGCATGAGTTTTTGTATACACCTACCGAGATTGCAACTCCTAGGTAGGACTCGTAGGGGAGGGAGGGGGGTTCGCAACACATATATTGTATCCTATATATCAAATCTCTACCTACCTCTCTAAGACATGTTCACGGAGGTTTTTTATAATAATATCTCATTTTCTTTCAAATATAATATTTGTCAATGGTACTAATATCTCATGAATGTATATACATGGAATGAGGATGTAATGCTCAATCTGAAAGAACTTAAGCCATAACCTACCTCAAAACAACACAATCTAAGCCTAAAGTTCTTCAACATAGAGATTTCCTCATATGAATGGCCTCAAAATCATTTACAATATTTAAATATAGCACCTACACATTACAAAACTCTAATAATACCCATATCACTTATAATTAACACAGATCTAATACGAATTTGAAAAATGAGTTTGGGAATGAAAGTGGAAAAACATGAATTTTGTTTTAGAAATATATTCCAAAGTTAAAGGAATCTATAGTTAAAAAATCTTGCGAAAATGAGTTAACAACAAGGTCCGAATTGAGGAAACACCATTTTTAAGATTTATCGATACAAACTCTAAATCCCATTTCAAAATCATGACTAAAAGGTGTTTTTATAGATGTAATCAATGGGAAATAATGAAAATACAACTTAGGAGTTTACCCAAGTAAGAATAAAAAGAAAATCCTAAGAAAACACTATTTTCTGAAGCTTGGAGGTCTAAAAATGGTTAAAAGTTGAGAAAAGGAAGTTATATTGTCATACCCGAATCAGGGTCTGGACGTGACAGGTATCTCAAGTCCATCGAGGACCAGAAAACATCTCCTTAGCCTATCCAATTGGAACACAACCAATATATAAAGACAGGAAAGACAAATCCAATAGTCTAAGTGATATTAGTATCCAAAACATTCGTGATACCTATGTCCACAGTATCCACAAGGGCTCTACCACAAACTGTATCAATAAAGTGTCGGTACATGCCCTCGACCATAGCCAAAATCAATACTGAAATAAAGTCTAAGATATAAGGAATAATACATGAAATGAACTCTTTCGAATGGAAGGTAGATCAACACTTCAAGTCAACTCTAGATCTAACCACGAACACCTAATCACTACGAAGGAAAGGTAGACTTACCTTTAGACCCTGCATCACGTGGGGATACAGTGTCTGAAGATGGTTAGTGGGTTCAGGAAAAAAATGTAACTCATGGATAAAGGATAAAATAATACCATGATTCAAAATCCAAAAACCAATGCACCACATCACATGTAATACATAGTGATATATATCATATGTCGGGGAGAGGGAACACGGCTTAGAATGAACTTTAAAACTTAACTAGGACTATGTAGCTTAACCGTCATAAACATCTACTCACAAGCTATATGGGTTCAACTCCCCCTGCAGAAAAGGCCTCGGGGCCCTGGTGTGTGTTAGCCACACGAACTAGAGATTTCTAGGAAGACTAGGGAATTCCCCAAACCCATGTTAATCCAAGATACAAATATATATATATATATATATATATATCAATAGTGTAAACCATGCTCACAGGTCATCAAGACCAAACCTCATGTCAGCCAATATGAGTTCCTAGTGTAAGTCATCCAAGACCCATACCTTCATGGCTTTGCTACATAACCTCCATTAAGCCCAAATCAAAACAAGTTTCACATAACTCATTGATAAATCAATGAACCAATCGATAAGTCACACATATGGGTATCATCACACCCTTACACTTGCAAGCTTATCTATGCCATAACAATCATGTTTAACCTGGGGGAATGATTCGACCCACTTTTTTGTTATATCAAATCAAGTATGGGGGAATGCCTTGACCCTTTTTTGTTCATTGAATCAAAACAAAGCGAACAAGGCCTTTAAAATCCATGTTCATTGATTAACCTCCTTAATCCATTCCAATACATAGCTGGGTAAGTCAAACCAAGTGACAAAATCATATTCGTTGACAATTTCACAGATAGGTTGAGGGCACATAATATTTAAAGCTACAAAATCAAATCAAAATCATCAAATTGAGGATAAACAATGACCACAAAATTTAATATCATTCCCATGCATCCCATGAACTTCAAAATCAAAAGTAAAACATGAATGTTGCATAACAACCGTAGAGAATCAATTAAATAACCAGCCATGTCAAAAAGCCCTCAACTATATCAATACCCACACCAAAACCATGCATTAACAACTAATTGATGTCATTAAGAAAATACAAGTTTAGGAGAAAGAGGTACACATGTTAAATATAAGAGAATTAAGAGACAGTCAAAAGCTTAGAACCCAAAAGATGAATGTACATTGAATATTTATTGACCTTCTTAGGGGTTTTGAGTTAAGAATGAATTTGGGGCTATTAAATCCTTAAAAACTGAAGATAACGGATATTATAATGCTTAAGGGTTGTACTTAGGTGTAAGGACCCTATTGCCCCTCACCCCCATAACTTAACAAAACCAACCACTGAAATACATATGTCCGCATCGCAGACCTTAGTGCAGTGATTTCCTTCTGCATCGTGGGACTATCGTGGAGGCTTACTGTCACTGTGACCCAAAATACCCTGAACCCCACCCAAAAATTCTGAAACTCTCCTATGTTACCCTTGTTACATCCCCAAACTTGATTTCAATAAAAAATCAATATTTTAAGCATGGGAAGGCCAAAATAAAATACCCAAAATTTGAGGGTGTTATGTTATCCCCCCTTAGGATCGTTCATCCTTAAATGATGAGTTAGGACACGTTTTGCACAAGAATAATAACAATGCACCAGAATCAAAGGATAAATTTGGATAGTAAATAAAGAATGGAATTTATACCTCAAGTTTCTTCATTCCTCACATGGAAAAGAAATGGATGCTTAGCCTTCATATCTTCTTCCGCCTCCTAAGTGGCTTCTTTCACCTTATGGCTCCTCCAAAGCACATTTACTAAAGCCACATCTTTAGTCCACAACCTATAAACTTGTCTATCCAAGATCTCTACCGGTACCTCTTTGTAAGATAGGGTATTCAAGAAATCAAAAGTCTTAGTAGGCACCACCAAGAAATGATCGCCTACACATTTCCTCAACATGGACACATGAAACATAGGGTGTATAGAACCCAAACTCGTAGGAAACTCTAACTCATAGCAATATTTTTGACTCTCCTTAAAATGAAATAAGGACCAATGTAATGGGGGATAAGCTTCCCTTTTTTCCTAAAATGCATCACTCCTTTAATGGGAGATACCTTTAAGAACACCAAATCACCCACTTCGAACTCCAACTCTCTTTGACTCTCGTCTGCATAGGACTTTTGGTGACTTTAGAAATTTATTAGCCTATCCCAAATTACCTTCACTTTCTCTACAACTTGATGAACAAAATCGGGAACAAAAAACCTCGCCTCACCAATTTTGAACCATCTAATAGGATATCTACGCCTCCTACCATATGCCTCAAACGGGGCCATACGAATGCTAAAGTGATAGCTATAATTGTAAGTGAACTTAATGACGTCAACTGAACTACCACCAATGTCAACTGTACTAACCTAAAGCATATCCTTTAAAGTTTGAATGGCTTTTTCCGCTTGTCCATCTATCTGTGGATGGAAAGCGGTACTAAGGGTCACCTTAGTCCCTAAACCTCACTAAAACGACTTTTAAAAATGAGATGAGAATTGAGTACCACAGTCCAAAATAATAGAAACCAAAGCACCATTCAATTTCACAATCTCCTGAATAAACAACTTTGTATAATCCTCAGCAGAATAATTACTCTTCACTGGGAAGAAGTGAGTAGACTTAGTCATCCTATCCACAATGACCCAAATAGAATCAAATTGGTTTCGAGATAGTGAAAGACTGGTAAGAAAGTCTATGTTTATCACTTCCCATTTCCGCACAGGAAAATCAATCTCTTGAGGTAATCCTTTGAGCCTCAAATATTCCACTTTCACTTGCTGACACACCAAACACTTAGCTACAAAATTAGCTACATCCCTCTTCATATTATTCCACCAATAGATCTCCTTAAGATCATGATACATCTTCGTCACATTAGGATCAATCAAATAACATAACTAATGAGCTTCGGTCAAAATACTACCTGGCATCCCATCCATATTGGGAACACACAACCTACTTTGGTACCTCAGGATACCATCACCATCTGAATACCCACATCATTTTTGATTTGCTTTAAGATAGGATCCAACACCTATTTCTCCTTTACCTCGGCACCCATAGATGACTTCGCCACCTCTTGCATAAATACATCACCATCCTCAAAATCTAGGAGAAACCCTAAGATTAGCTAAATGGTGAATGTCCTTCACCCAATCCCATATATCCTCATCCACATGAGACAAGCTCGCCATAGATAACCTAAGAGCATCAATAACCCCATCAGCTTTACCTGGGGGATAGTGAAGACTCATGTCGTAGTCTTTGAGCAACTCAAACTATCTCCTTTGTTTGAGATTAAACTCCTTATGGCTGAAAAATATATTGGAGGCTCATATGATCTGAAAAGATGCCAAAATGGAACCCTAGAGATAGTGCCTACAAATCCTTAACGCGAACACCACCACCAACATCTCCAAATCATGAATCGGATAATTCTTCTTATGAACTTTCAATTGTCTAGAAGTAGACACTACTACCTTGTCATGCTACATCAATACACAACCATGTCCAACACGAGATGCATCACAATACACCCCAAATCCATCACTACCTTCAAAAAGGGTCAAAATCAGAGAAGAAGTCAAGTTGTCTTTCAGCTTCTCAAAACTTTCCTCACAAGCATCCGACCACAGAAACATCACTTTTTTTTGAGTTTACCTAGTCAAGGGTGCTTCAATAGATAAAAAAACTCTCTACAGACCTCCTATAATAACCAGATAAATCCAAGGAGATTCAAATGTCGATTAGAGTCATGGTCTAGGACACTTTTTAACAACTGCAACCTTCTGAGGATCCACCATGATCCCTTCACTAGAAATAACATGACTCAGAAAGGTAACAACATTAAACCAGAATTCACACTTAGAAAATTTAGCATATAATTGTTGATACTTTAGGGTCTAGTACACAACATGTAGGTGATTGGCATAATCTACCTCCATGTTGTGTAGCAGACCCTAAAGTATCAACACAATCATAAATAAGTTCAGAAACTAACGGAATATCCGGTTTATAAGATCCATAAATATCACCAGGGCATTGGTCAAACCAAAAGACATAACCAAGAACTCAAATGTCCATACAGAGTATGAAAAATAGCCTTATGGAAAATAGCCTTTGGGATATCCTCCTCCCCAATCTTTAACTAATAATAGCCCGAACCGAGATCAATCTTAAAAAAGAACTTAGCTCTTTAAAGCTGGTCAAACAAGTTATTAATCCAAGGAGAAGGGAACTTATTCTTCATAGTCACCTTGTTCAACTGGAGATAATCAATGCATATTCAAAGAGAACCATCCTTCTTACCCATTAAAAGAACAGAAGCACCCTATGAAGACAAACTAGGAAAGATAAATAGTTGTCAAGAAGATCCTTCAATTACTTCTTAAGATCCTTTAACTCAATCGGAGCCATACTGCAGAAGGGATAGAGATAGGATGAGTGTGTGAAATAATATCAATCCCAAAATATATTTTCCTATTGGGAGGAACACAAGAAAGATAATCATGGAAAACCTCGGTGACACGACCCAAACTAAGGCCTAGTCATGCCGAGCATCTCAAGTTTGATTCGCAACAAAGACCACCCCCAATGCACAACCATAACTTCTCTATACCCTATGTCAGATGAATTTTGAACATATAACAAGATAGACTAATTATAATCGACAGACATTTAATAAATTTCATAACCATAACTATCCAAACATCAAACCAGGCATCCAACTAGTGTCATTCCCAATACTAATACCAATACCAATACCAAGGTTGACACCAATAACGACATCGCCTATGCCCATAGTTGTCACACAAAGCCTCTAAATGAAATCCAAGAACATTCAATTTGGGCATACCACCAACTATAGCCAAAACCAAAGTCCAAAAAAGAAACCAAAGTATGAAAAGAAGTCCATAGTATGAAATAAAGTCTTTCGGAGTATGGAAGCACACCACTTTAGTCTGACACAAAGTTGTTCCCAAACTAAGATCACTGAGAAGGATGAGTGTTATGGCCGGTTCCTACATCGCGTAGGGATACAACACCAGAAGGTGGGTTAGTGGGTAAATGCTACCATGTACTCATGAGTAAGGATAAAATAATGTCATTTTACAAAATCAAAGTAAATAACCACATGCAATCACATACATACATATATATATACTATGCCGGGGAAGGGAATCGGGTTTAGCATACATTTAAAACCTTTAATCTGGAATTGTGTAGCCCTGCTATCCTAAATCCACCCATAGGTTATGTGGGTTCAGCTCTCACTGCTGAAAGGGCCCTGATGAATGTTAGTCGCACGAGCTAGAGAAAAAAATCTGAGATGACTAGTATATCTCCCAAAAATATGTGTGACATGATGCACGTGATCACCAAGACTAACATCACATCGGCAAATGTGAGTTTTTAGTTTTGGTCCTCCGGGATCGCCACCTTCCATGGCCTTACTAAGATATCCCCATTTAAGCTTATATTAAAACTATTCACACATAACTAACGAATTGCCAAGGAGTCCTTTTAATTAGGCATTAACCAATGGTATATTTATACCAAAATTAGAGCTTGCAAGTCTATCCGTTTATGCCATAACAAAGCTATTAAAATTATTTGATTCCGAAGTTTTTGTTTAAACCAATACCATGGCCACCAAAGACTTTCCAATCCATTTAAAATAATTTAGGATCCATTACCCTTTTATGCAATGCAACGATTTCAATGATAGTCAAACTATGTGATAAAAATATATCATTGGCATTTTAACAAACATGTTAAGGGCATATTATTTCCAAATCTAAAACCAAGTATCAAATGACCATTCCTATGCAACCACATGATCAAATCAAAACTACAACACAAAAACCATAAGTAAAACATGGAAAAACACTATCCAACCAAGAACAACAAAAAACCCTAACATATATTTAAACACCCAAAATAATACGATAATAATGCAGTGAAAATCATTCATTAAGATATATTTTTAGTTGAACAATTAATGAGGGAGGAGTAACATCCCTTAGACAACAAGGGAGACAGAGAGAAACCACCCTTTAGAACCTTAGTTGATTGCCTTGAAGAAAACTATAGCCTTTCTTAAACCAAGAGCTTGAGAGAGATTGGAGAGGGTTTGATTGTGATAATAGGTTAAGGAAGCCTCCAAAGGTGTTTTATGTTGTTGGTTCAAAAGGACTTATTAGGGGGGAATGTCTAGAATATCCCCAACTTAAATTGTATAAATTCCTGTAGGTAGGTACGGTTTGAACCCGATACTCGTACCCAAATCATACGAGTAGTACCTTCCAATCATACCTTGATCAGAAAGTTGGACATCACATTCTGTCAAACAAATGACTCCTTAGCCTAATTCGTACCCTAACCATACGACTAGTACCTTTCAAGTTGTACTATACATAAAAATAGCTAGGTTAGATACTAGACAACATATGGTTGGACCCTAACTCTCGCATCGTGTATATATAAATCTTATGAAGTCTTTTCATACCAAGAACATATGTTGGCCAATATCACACTGAACAACATACGGTTAGGGCCCCTAGACCTATACCCACACCATACGACTAGTATTGTGAGTTGTATGATCAATAGAAGGCTCAAACCCACAAAATTTTGCGAGGGACATAACCCGGGGTGTTTTAATTCTCCCTCACTTGGATCATTCATCTTTGCATGATGGATCAAGGAAGTACAAGCACGATTAAACCCCCAACTGTCTCTACCCTTACCTTTAACCAAGTTAGAAAACAAGATACGAAGTAAGTAAATTTTTCATTTACAAAGTTTGGAGACAAAGACATTATGAAAAACACATACCTTCCGCAAAAATTCTCGAAGTATAAAATAGGAAAGGATACTTAGACTTCATGGCATCTTCAGCTTCCCATGTAGCATCTTCTACTTTCTGATTCCTCCATAGAACCTTTACTGAGGCCACATCCATGGTATGTAATCGATAAACCTGACGATCCAAGATCTCTTCAAAAGATAGGGAATCTAAAATACCAATATCCTTGATAGGAAAAATTTTCCACGGATCATCAATACACTTCTTTAACATAGAGACATGGAACACCGGGTGAATGAAGCTCAAACTAGAAGGCAATTCCAACTCATATGCAACATTACCAACGCTTCTCAAAATCATATAAGGACCCACATATCGAGGACTAAGCTTTTCTTTATTCCCAAACTACATCACTCCCTTTATAGGATACAATTTTAGGAATATCTTATCTCCAACCTCAAACTCCAAATCCTTTTAGCTCACATCTGTATAGGGCTTTTCTCTACTTTGGGCAGCCTTAAGCCTATCCCGAATCACCTTTACCTTCTCTAATCTTGGTGAACTAAATCAGGGCCAAACATATTTTTCTCACCAAGTTCAAATCACCAAATAGGAGACCTATACCTCTTCCCATACAATGCTTCAAATGAGACCATTCCAATTCTAGAGTGATAGCTCTTGTTGTATGCGAACTCCTCAAGAGGCAAGTGCTCAACCCAACTATTAAAAAAGTTAATCACGCAAGCCCGAAGCATATACTTCAATGACTAAATTGTCCCTTTTCCATACTCATCCGACTGCGGGTGAAAAGATGTACTCAAACTTACCTTAGACCCCGACCCTTTTTAAAATACCCACGGAAAGGGAGATAAAAACTGCATACCACAAATGAAGATGATAGAAATAGGCCCCCCATGCAACTTCACAATCTCATGGAGATACAACCTTGCATAATCCTCAGCCGAGATATTAGTCCTTATTGGAAAAAAGTAAGCCGACTTTGTCATTCTATCCATGATGATCCAAACTAAATCAAATTAATTTTGAGATCGAGAAAGACATATAATGAAATCCATGTTGATCATTTCCCACTTCCATTCAAGTAGCTCAATATTATGACACAATCCCCTAGGCCTCATGTGCTTAACTTTTAGTTATTGGCACACCATGTACTTTGCCATAAAATTAGCCATATCTTTCTTCATATTATTCCACCAATACATCTTCGTGAGGTCATGATACATTTTTGTTGAATAGGAATGAACAACATAAAGCAACTCATGCACCTCATCCAAGATCTTCTCTCGCAAACCATCTACATTAGGAACACATACCATCCCTTGGTACCACAAGGGACCATCACCACTAATCTCAAAGTCCATCACCTTCTTCCCACCTATATTACCCTTGACCCTTATCATGATAGGATCTAACATCTGTTTTTCCTTAATTTTAGTGCCAAGAGATGATCGTACCACTTCCTGTACCAATACCCCACCATCTTCAAAGTCTAAGAGGCAAACTCCAAGGTTAGACAAATGGTGAATGTCCTTCATCAACTCCCCCTTCTCTTTATCCACATAAGCTAGACTCCCCATAGATAGCCTGCTAAAAGGATCAGCAACCATGTTAGCTTTGACTGGGTGGTAGTAATGACTTATGTCATAATCCTTGAGAAGCTCCAGCTTCGGCTGAGGTTAATCTCCTTCTGATTAAGCACATATTGCAGGATCTTATGATCAGAAAAGACATCCATATGCACTCTATGCAAATAGTGATGCCATATTTTCAAAGTGAATACCATAGCTAGCAATTCCAAGTCATTAGTTTGATAAATCCTCCCATGCACCATCAACTGTCTAGAGGCATAAGCTATCACCTTTCCATAAAACATCAAAATACAACTAAATTCCACACAAGATGCATCACAATAGACGACAAACCCTATTGTGCCTTCAGATAAAGTCAATACCAGAGCCGAAGTTATCTTATCCTTAAGCATCTCAAAACTTCCCTTACAAGCATTAGACCATAAGAACTTTACCTTCTTCTAAGACAACTTAGTTAACGGGGTAGCTATAGTTGACAAACACTCCACAAACGTCCTATAGTAACCAACCATTTTTTCACTACTGATACTTTTTACGAATCCACTATGATCCCTTCACGAGAAATAATATGACCTAGAAAAGTGGCAACGTTCAATCAGAATTCACATTTCAAAACTTTGACATACAACTACTGCTCTTTAAAGGTTTGTAACACAATACGAAGGTGATCGTCATGATACATCTTGCTCTTAGAGTACACCAAAATCTCAGTATAAAAACAATGACAAATAGATCTAGAAACTTACGGGAGACCCTATTCATCAAATCCATAAATATTGCAGGGGCATTGGTCAACCCAAAGGGCACAACTAGAAACTCAAAATGCCTATACCAGGTACAGAAGGAAGTCTTAGGGATGTCCACCTCCCTAATATTTAACTGGTGATACCCAAATTGAAGATTAATTTTAGAGAAAAACTTAGCACCTTACAACTGATCAAACAAGTTTTCTATCCTAAGAAGAGGACACTTATTCCTCAGCGTTATCTTGTTTAATTGTCGATAATCAATGCAAATCCGAAGGGAACCATTATTCTTATGCATGAATAACACTGGTGCACTACACAGGGACACACTAGGACGGATAAAACCCTTATATATTAAAGATCCTTGAGTTGGTCCTTAATTTTTTCAACTCAGTTAGAGCCATTCTATATGGGAGGAATAGAAATTAGATGAGTATCCAGAACAAGATCAATCCCAAACTCAATCGCCCTATCAGGAGGAACACCAGGAAGCTTACCAGATAAGACCTTGGGAAATTTATTCACCACTGGTATAGAATACAAAGAAGAACCATTTGAGTAGAATCTTTAACCCAAACTAGATGATAGAGACACCCTTCGAAGATTAATCTTCAAGATCTAAGATATGATATGAACTTCCACTTAGGAGCTAGGGAACTACCCTCCCATTTAATAATCGACTAATTAGGGAAATTAAAGACAACCTTACGGGTACAACAGCCTAGAAAAGCATAGTATAAGCTAAGCTAATCCATCTCCAATATGAAATAAAAATCCACCATATATAATTCAAATAGATCCACCAAAGTTTTTTTGCTACCAATAGATACCACACACCGCCTATAGACTCTTTAGGCAACTATTAAGTCACCTATCGGGGCAGAAATAGAAAAAGGGTCTAAAACACACTCCCAGACAAAACAAAAATGCACAGCCACAAATGGATTCACAAAAGAGAGTGTGGACCTCGGATCAAGTAAATAGTACACATCATGAGAAAAGAGTTTCAATGTACCAGTCACGATAACAGGTGATGTCTTGGACTCCTGTAGGGTAGTGAGAGAATAAAGATGGTTCTGACTAGTGCCAATACTAGATGGTGAACCCTTTGGTTTCAGAGCTGAATAAAAGGTAGCTAGAACCTTGTTCTCCTTAAAGAAACCTTGTCCACCGGACAGTTCTTAATCATGTGCCCTGGCTGACCACAGCTAAAGCACTTATCCCTTCCTTCTTCACAATAACCCTAATACAATCTACCATCAAACCTGTAGGGAGGATATGATGGAGTTATTGGGCCTCACTAGCTTGAGATTAGGCATCTTGTGCCCTGAAGTTGTCTCCGCCTTGGAAATGCCTACCACCCGATGGATTTAGGTTGGGAGCACTAGCCATCAAGAAAGACCCAAAGTTGCCCCATTTTTTCTTGGGCCACTTCTCTCCATCCCTTCTAATCTATGTCATACTCCTCTACCTTAACACCAGTAAAGGTCAAAGGGTTCAACCTCATGAACTGGACAACCCATGTGGCCTCAGAAGATGGAGTAACAAAAGTACCACGCTCGTTCCGAGAAGCTAACAACTGTGCTAATAACTAGATAGACTTTCAAAACTCAGCATTCATTATATCAGCTTGAGGAGCTCGAGCAGGACTAGAGGGAATCGGTGTAACTCTAGGAGAAAATTTAGGAACTAGACCCTTAGACAGGGTCTGGACCCCATAAGTAGAATGGGTCCCATCAATATTATCCATGAGTGGGATAGAGCAGTTTTTGTAAACATCATATCATCGAGAAGTCATGATCTAAAAAGAGAACAAATAGAGATTAGAAGAGAATTTAGGATATTAGACTTGACAGCTTGAGAACATAACACAAGAAAGAGAAACATTCATAAATGTCTCATAGCCTCTCCCTTATGAGTGTAGCACACTCCACACCCTTAAAAGATACTCTACTCAATATGGATTTGGGGGCTCCCAATTGACCATGAACCTAGGGATCTAAAACAACTCTAACACGACTCAAACCAGGGAAACCCAGATTGGAGATCGCCCTTAATACCTAACCATAACTTCCCTGTACCCTATATCGGATTAATTCTGAACATATAACAAGATCAAACAATTATAATTGAAGGCATTTAATGAAGTTCATAACCATAACTATCAGAACATCCCACCATGAATCCAATCGGTGTCATCCCCTATACCAATACTAATGCCAAGGCTAACGTTAATACCGACGCTGCCCATGCCTATAGTAGTCACACAAAGACTCTAACTAAAATCCAAAAATATCCAATCGAGATATGCCCCCGACCATAGCCAAAACCAAAGCCCACGAAAGAAACCAAAGTATGAAAAGAAGTCCATAGCATAAAATAGAGTCTTCCTAAGTATAGAATCTCACTAATTCAGTACAACACAAAGTTGTTCCTGAATCCAAGATCACTGAGTAAGAGGAGTGGTATGGTCGGCTCCTACATCGCGTGGGAATATAACACCTAAAGACGAGTTAGCGGGTGAACGCTAGTATGTAATAAAGAGTAAGGATAAATAATACCATTATTAAAAACCAAATTAAATAACTATATGCAATCACATATATTAATATATATGCCATGTCGTAGAATGGAACTAGGTTTTAGCATGTATTTAAAACCTTTATTCTGGGATTGTGTAGCTCTGCCATCCTAAATCCACCTATGGGCTATATCGGTTCAGCTCTCTCTAAAAGGGCCCGCAACACGTGTTAGCCACAAGAGAAATAGAGAAAACCTGAGATGACTAGTACATCTCCCAAATATATAAGTGTGACATGATGCACATGGTCACTAAGACCCACCTCACATTAGCAAACATGAGTTTTCAGTTTTGGTCCTCCCGGGACCACTACCTTCCATGGCTTTGCTAACACATCCTCTTTTAAGCCCATATTAAAACCATTCACACACAACCAACCAATTACCAATGAGTTCTTTTAATTAGGCACTAACCATTGGTATCATTAAACTCAAATTAGAGCTTGCAAGTCTATCCATTTATGCCATCCCAAATTCATTAAATAGATTTGACTCTAAAGTTTCCGTTTAAACCAATACCATAGCCACCAAGGCATTTCCAATCCATTTAAAACTATTTAAACCAATTTAGGTTCCATTACTTTTTTTATGAAATGCAAGGATTTCAATAATAGTCAAACTATGTGATAAAAGCATTCTCATTGGTATTTTAATAAACATATTGAATGCATATAGTTTCGATAGGCAAAACCAAGTATCAATTGACCATTACTAGGCAACCACATATTTAAATCACAATTAAAACATAAACACTACCCAACCAAGATAACCAAAACCCCCAACATATATTTCAACACCCAAAATAATACCACAATAATGCCATGAAAATCATTCATTAAAATATGCTTTTAGTTTGAACTAACAATGAGGGAGGAGAAACATGCATGCATAAACCCTCCTTTGGTGTGAGTATAAAGATTATTTTGACCAGTGTCGGAGCCAAAGGTGGAATCCTTTAGTGCAGAAGGTGATGATGAGGTAATAGGAACCTTATTTGCCCTCGTAGCAACATCGCCTGAAAGATAGTTCCTCTGAATATGGTAAGGCTGGATGAATCTAAAACGCTTTTTCTTTCAGTCATCACCAAACCCACTATGTAACTGACCACAAAATCTATAAGAAGGATAGGATGGAACTGATTGGGCCCTATTGACCAGAGATTGGGCACCTTGTGTCCTATAACCATCACCACTTTGAAAATGATGATCCCTGGACTGCTTTGGATAAGGAGCACTAGACATCAAATAAGAAGTAGACTTACCCCACTTCTTCTTAGATCATTTACCACTCTCCTTACTACTCTATTGTTGACCTCCGCCCTGATCTGAATATCAAAACTCCTTACTTTGTCGATTCTCTATATTTTCTTGCTTTCTCTTCCCCTCCCTAACATATTGCATATATACTACATGTCTAGATATGTCCATATCCTTGTTCAATAAGGAAGCCTTGCTCTCCACATTCGAAGATGTGGGTCAGTACCATGGAAAGGAACCGAGTATATGGGGGTGGATGCAATTGTATAAACACCATCATCATAAATATTTATAAGAAATATGCAGGATGTATGAAAGACTCACATAGTCGGAAGAAAATCATCATAATCATGAGAGGATGAAATAAGTACAATAACACATTTGAGTCATCATATAATTTGTCAATCACTTTCAGTTCATCAAGAATATCAATTCTCATAATGTAAATATCATTTAAATCTTTCGAAAGAATAACTTTCA
>JAPEIP010000008.1:93731327-93763762 GCA_026120095.1 Capsicum chinense | reverse complement strand
AAAAAGTTTTAATTTTTTTCCTATCCTAACCCCACCTTACCCCCCACTCCACCCCCTAATTCCTTTTAACCTTAACCCCCCCCACTCACTTATATCTACCACCCCTACTCCCCACCTATCTAACCCCTGCCCTCTCCCTCCTCCACCATAATATATATCACTGTACCCCTACCTATTTTTATTATTTTGTATTAGATATATACAAATATTTTTATGATAATATTTTTCACTTGTGTACCAAGTACTATAAAATAAGTAAGAAAGCAACTTGTTTTCTAAATAATATTTTCTTATTTTCATAAAAAATATTTTTATTCATACCGATCATTATATATTTTATTTCATTGACATGTAAGTTTAATGACTTTCCTCATAAAAATCAAGAACTTTTTTTTTAATTTTCTTGAGTTGGAATTCAAATTCTGGCTACAAGAGGTAATTATCAATACAATATTCTTTATATTAAGCGGGTCAAATTGGTGGGTTAGATCCAACCCAATTTTTGACCCAACTCATTTTAATCCAAAGTAAATTTATGCGGGTCATGACCCTACCTAATTTCTAATTCAACCCATTTAATATCTTCAATTTTGACTCAACTCACCTATTTAACATTTCTATTCATATACACTGTTTATAGAACTAGTTTAACCGCACGTGCATGACACATGTCATGTTTATGACACGTGTCACGTTTGATTATTTAAAATTAAATAATTTTATTTATTTTGGCGGTTCTTTATAAAATGTAAAAATTTAAATCATTTTTCAAAGATTCTTCACACTTTAATATAATAATGTGAAAATAAACTTATATTTTAGCATAAGCAAATATATAATTTATCAATAGGAGTTTCAAGTTTGATAGATCATTATTTTTGTGTTTTTTATGTAATACGTCTTTCCCGGGCTCTAAAAGTGACAAAAGAGTTTGAAAATGAGGTGTAGGTAACTCAAGCTTTAATAATTGAGTGTATGTGATAATTACTTTATTAGTGATTAAGAAAGTTGAAAAAGTTTGAGAATATCCCATAAGTTTTTAAATTTGTACTTTGATCCAAATGTTGACCAAGTATAACTAGAAACTGAGGTAATAAAAATGGGTACTTTCTCTCTCTTCTCATTATTGTTGTTTTTTCTCTTTTCTCCATTTTTGTTGTTCATTGTTACTGCTTATTTATTCATCATCTTGTGCTTCATTATCATCGTATTCTTCTTCATTAGCATCATCATTATCTTCTTGTTTACCGTTGATATTGTTGTTACCACTACTGTTACTACCTGACCAATTTTTTAGGTAAAATTTAGTTTTGTACATCACTTTGACATTACTTCATAGGCAATGTTTGTTAGTAAAATAATGATTTTTAGTTGAATTTATCATCTGGGTACACTTCCACTTTTATTTTTAAAAGCAATGGATAGAACCATAAACATGAATCCAGCAAAAGATTTATCTATGTCAACAGATGACTCACTTGTTGAGACAGATGAGTCATCTATCGTAAAGAAAGACTCATATGTTGGATTAATGTTTATTGTTCTATATGTTGTAACATAAATCAAACAGATGGGTCATCTATTACAATAGATGATTTATTTGTTACAATAGAGGAGTCATTTGTTGACACAGATTACTCACCTGTTGCAATAGAACCAGAACTCGGTTCCAATAGATCAGTTATCTATAGTAATAGGTAACTAATCTGTAACAACAGGTTATTTATGTATTGCAAAAATTCACTCATCTATTAGAATCAGATTCAAAGGTTCTGTAGTATATCCCAACAGGTAATTCATCTATTGCAACAGATGTATGAGTTGTTGCAACATATGAGTCAACTGTTCCAACAGATAACTCATCTTTTGGAATTAGTTTTAGGTTCTATAGTACTATAACATGAATTACCACTAGGTGAGTTATCTGTTACAACATATAACCTACCTGTTGCAATGTATTATTCTCGTGTTGCAACAAATGACTCATCTATTGGTGTTTATGTTATGACATTATATAATCACTATTAATTTTATTATGATGTCATTATTAAATTTTTTTACAAATGTATTTATTTATGTACCACTAATAGAGGGATCAATAATAATTGGGGTGGATTCTCATGGTGAATTGATCAAGAAGTACAATCGATATGTATGGTGTTGGAAAGAGGCTGAAATACTAAAGATGATAGCTATGACAGTCCAAAGCGATGTTTCATATGATGATTTTGTGAACTTAATCAGCCATTGTTCTGGATTGAATTATCAACTATAAGAACTTATCATCAGCTTCATGCACAACTCCTTTGAAATCAGAGGGTATTACCTTTCAAGATAACCGATCAGGTTCGATTGTGTTCTTATCTTAGTGATTTAGCTAGGCCGGCATTAAGAATATATGTGGTTCAAAAACAAAGAAAGAATAAGAAACACAATGTAGCAGAAGAACAACAAAAAGAAATCTTTGATGATAAGATGGATTATTTGGACATGAATATTCCATGTGATGATCAAACACTTACGCCCGTTGTTACGAGCAATACGATGGGCAGTTCTTCTCAATCAATATAGTCAGGCAATTGTCAAGATAACGAGACTGGCTTTTACAAGGGAATGTCATTCAAGGATAAGAAAGAACTATATACTTCTTTTTTTATTTCTTGCTTGAAAAAAAATATCAAAGTATAGAAGGTGATCAATTAGAGCAAAGTCTTTTCTTTCAGATATGTTAATCTGACCTGCAAGTGGTGGTTGAGGGTTTTGAAATACCTAAACTCTGAAAGATTCATCATTAATGTTTATCAAAAGTATCACACATGTGGTTCGAAGCACATTACTAACCAAAATCATCATGCCACAGTAGAGATCCCCAATCAATATTTCTAGAATATATTCCCAAATGACAAAGGCCCTTCTACAATAGATATGACCAATCAACTCCTTATAAAATTGGGTGTTATGGTCAGTTATTAGAAGATATATACGACAATGAGGATTGACAAAGACTTGGTTAGGGGGGAACATGAGCAAGGGTATGTAGTCCTTGATGCCTACAATTACATGTTTGAGACCACAAATTCCAGAAGTAAGACGGAGCTGCCTGAAGATGAAAATGGAATGTTCAAGTACTTTTTCATATCTTATGGTGTTTGGATTCTTTGTTTTCAACATTTGAGAAAAGTCATATACATCGACGAAACCTTCTTGAGGAGCAAGTATAATGGAGTTTTGTTAGCGGTGGTGGCACAGGATGCAAAGAGACACATCTTTCCTATCTCTTTTTATGTAGCGGATAAGAAATGTGATGCCTCATATGGATAATTTTTGAATAAATGCGAAGCTTCATCGAGATACTAAAGAGTTGTGTTATATTTTGGATAGGCATGCAATTATGCCAAAGATGGTTTAATTTTCTACGCTTCAGCTCACTTTGGTTATTGCATGAGGAATCTTAGAGATAATATTTGAAACATCTTCACAATGAAAGGTTCATGAATCTTTTTTATAGAGCAGCTAAAGTATTTAATCGAGATGAGTTTTTTGACCATTTCAATCAAATAATGGATATGCATCCCAAGGCAGCAAAATATCTTGCATGTATCAGTTTTAAGAGATGGATCTGGGATTTTTGCCTGGCAAATAGCTATATGCTTATGAGTTTAATGTCTTGTTTGATTTACAAGTTTAGTATATGTTGTACTAAATGATTCTTTTTTATAGGTATAATATTATGACGTCAAACATAGTTGAATCAGTAAATTCCTTGTTTGGTGCTAAAAGAAAATTTCCGATTGTGGTGCTATTTGATAAAATAAACAAGAAGTATGGAAAATTATTTCACGAAAGGAATGCGCAGTTCATGAATGGAGGAACCAAATTTGTTCTAAAAGCAGAAAAACAAATATTAATGAACATCAATTTGGGGAATAGGTTATTTTCTCATCAAATAGCATATTACAAGTTCAGTATCGACGGTCATAGTGATGTTGCCATGATTAATCTTTAAAAAAGATCTTGTACATGTAGACTTTTTGACTTCGACAAAATACCCTGTCCATATTCTATAGAAGCGCTTAGATCCCAATACGATTCAAATATGCAACTAAAATTTATGAGGGCCCATCTCTATATTATTTGGTGGAAAGATATATAATAGAATATAGTAAGAATATTAATCTGATACCTCCTGAAGAATCTTAAGTTGTTCCTGTAGAGTTTTTGGGAGATTAATACCTCCTCCATATATTGATCTAAACACTATCAAACTGAGAAGAAGGTGACATTAGAGAAGACTGGTGTCGGAGTATCAATCCCATAGAGAAAAAACAAGTGCTTTGTATGTAAGAATGCAGGCTACAAAAGAACTACATGCCCAGATTGTAATCCACCATGATCGTTTTAATAGCAAAACTTGTGTTGTTGCTTGTTATGGACTTTTATATTTTTTTTAACTCTTTGTTATGAACGTAAATGTTATTATTTTATTAACTTGTGCATCACTAAAAATAGGTAAAATAGGAATAAAATACAACAGACCACAAAATTATTTTTAGCAAACTACCCATATATTGCAATAGATGGACATTTACTGGAAGAACAAAGTATAGTCCACCAAATTGGAATGTATTCCTCCAATAGATAAAAAATCTGCCGTAACAGATGGGTAATCCATTGAACAAACACAATACAGTTCTTGCCACTAGTTTGTGTTATTCCAATAGATGACCAATCTGTTTCAACAAATGGTCCATATATTGAAAGAACTCAAAACTCTTGCTATAGCTACTAGATTTAAAAGTGTGCCAAACACTCAATTCCTACCTCTAACCGTCGACATGTTGAGAAGAAGAAATAGATAGTATGAAAATTAAATAAGAATTAAAAAGTCAAAGTCGACCAAACATAAATTCTTTCAATAAACAAAAACAAAATACATTAGGTAGGTAGCTCAGATATAAATTAAAAAAAATACATAGGCTAAAAGAAAAAACATAACCTAATTATTATTATAATTGTTGTTAGTTTTATTTTTATTATTATAATTATTATTATTATTATTATTGTCAGATGACCAATTGTCATCCGATAGCAGCAGGGCCATCCTCATCCTGTGAATCTCTCAGAGCATCCTTGCTCTCACGGTGTCCAATTCTCACTACAGGTCATTAACCTACCTCTCAAGTTCCCACACGATATCGCACAAAATAAAAATATCCAAACAGATCTGAAGTTCCCACACGATATCGCACAGAATAAAAATATCCGCACAGAATCATCCATATCTATAATACACATGAATCGACAAAAAACATAAACAAAAAAGTATAGAAAAGAGTCTAAATGTAATATGATGTATACTACAAACTAGGTATATTTACACCAAAAAAAAAACTTACTTGATTTAGGAAAAGGAATTTGGTCTTTGAATAGAAGTGGTTGAAGATGTAATAAAAAGACAAGATGGAATAAATAAATAAAGTGCAGTAGAATGAATTAGTAAGGAGGGCCCTATTTATAGAGGATTAAATTTGAATATGTTAGGTAAAAAGGCACGACTGTTCACCTCTATTTTATTAATTACATTCAAGTTGGTGACTTGGTGACTTTTTGATTACTGGGAAAAGTCATGACTTAATTAAATCAAGATGGTGACTTTTTGATTATTGAGACAGAGTCATGACTCTTCAGCTTCTTAATATTAATTAGTTCTTAAAATTAAATAACCATTTTTCTCTACTAAATAATCAAAGACCTCTCACCTTTTAATAACCATTTCTTTTAATAATATCTATTTTTATTGAGTTGTGGCAGCAGATGGTCCATCTGTTGCATCAGATAACCCATCAATTGCAACAGATTTTTCATCTATTACAACAGATAATCCATCTGTACAATAAATGGATCATTCATTGCTATAGATGGATTATCTGATGCAACAGATGGATCATATGTTGGGGGCCATCTGTTAAATAAAATTAAATAATCATTTTATTATGATTTTAAATTGTGTTTATCATTTATTTTCTTATTATTTTTTATGAACCATTTTCTTTATTAAATAATTGAAAAATCATGACTTTTCACTCTTTCAATAACCATTTTTCTTATTAATCATTTGTAGTCAGTTTTTCCAACAGATGGACTATCTGTTGAGACAGATTGGTCATTTTTTTAAAAAACACAAAACAATGGCATCCAGCCAATCTGTGCAACAGATGTTCCGTCTGTTGTAATATATTGGTCAAGTGTTGGTTTAACACAATGTAGTGTGATGAAGTGTATTATGTTCTTTAGCCAATATCCATCTGTTGCAACACATGGGTAATATATTGAATATATTTTGTATAGTTAGTTGTGTATTTAGTTCCTGTTTTGTTACCTTTTTTTATTAATGCACAAGTTATTAAAAATATATTTTATATAATAAATAATGATATTTACATCCCCTATAAGGAGTTAAAATTACAAATTACATAATCAAACAACAACACAAGCTTACTATTACAACGATCGTGGTGCATTACATATGTAGCACTTGTTTTTTCTTGACGGGCATGTAGTCCTTTAACGTTCAAGACGGTTACCCGTTGAGCCTTCATAGTTTTGTACACTCATTCACGATGGGAGCTAAATATTAAACACTATTTGACATTGATGGGGTAGGAAGAATAAGGTGCGTACAGATGGATGGATCCACTTTCATGCGTGGGAGTTATGTATTATTGATCAAGTTATCGTGATAACACACATAAAGTACAATGGGTTTGTGAATGTAGTTTTTTACTGCCTAGGCATTGATCTTTCAAACATGATCATGCATTTTATGGTTAAGTTTAATAGGTGTGAACTAATAAGGCCGAAGGGTTCCAAGAAGGGGGTGTCAATCCCCTGTTAAAATTTAATGGCGATTTTTCTCATGTTTATGCATCAAGTTCTGATAATGGATCAATATTTGATGGAATTATAAACATTCAATAGCTATTAGACAAATTTTGATGGTGCAATGTAAAGTTTAAGGGGGGGTGAATTGAAATTTTCTTTTGTGAGTCTACTACTGACTCCTTACAGTCGACTCACCTATAGATCAAAACACATCAGTAGTAAATTAAACTTAACTAGTTAAACAGGTAAATAATAAAGCATAAAGTAAACAACACAAAGATTTATCCATCGAGTACAATGATAGGAAACCAGTTCTGAAGATTTATTTTGCTCTTCAGATCTTGTGATACAACTTCATTTGATGTTACAAAGATGACTCAATTCTATTCTTTATATAACAATTATAAACTAATGTTACGAAGCTCTATAAGACTAAGAATGAACCACTTTGAATTTTCTCCTTAAAGTTAAGTGAAAAATGTCTATCTTTGGTATTCTTCTTTTATAGTCTTCGACTTCTACCCTTCATAAGGAAATCCAACGGAGTTCTTATCAATCAAGGATATGAGTTCATTTCTAGATTGGGGGATACAGCCATGTATAATATCCATATTAGATATGTCCATATAAGATTTTTAATCACTTCCATATTTGATATATTCATGATATATATTTCCTTTTTGATTGTGATAATTTGCCAATGTACTTGTGATCTTCTCTTCTTGATTGATTCATTATATCGTGAATCTGGGGATTGCAACCATAATTGTGGGAGGGTTGATCCTTCTTCTATTTCTGTAGTGCTTGATTGATCTTCTTATCATCTGGAGGTCCTCCATATCATTGTGTCATGATTAGCCGTAATATTTAGGACTATGATTCTTCTTCTATTTGTCTTCTCATAATTGATTTTGCTTTGGTGTTATTTGGATATGGGATGTATTTCTATTCTTGATGTCCTTCTATTTCTAAAGCTGACTTTCTTTATCTTTCCATTATTAACAGTTGCAGAGATACGCTTGTGAGTTTGTCATTATTAAAATATATACTTGGGAGGTCAACAATCTCCCCATTTTTAATTATGACAACAAGAGTAAATATCAGTTAACTTTATTATTTATCAGTTTGCTCCCCCTGACTTGTGTATGTATTTGCTGATATTTGTTTCTATCCTTATCCCCCATTGACATAATAAAAAACAATATATAGAGACAATATGCAAACAGTGAAGTGACAGAAAAAAGGTTTCTAAATGTCATGAATATTAATGACACCAAGCTTTTTTCATAGAAAGAAAAATATTTCTTATAGCAGAGGTTTTATAAAGATTCTTCATGATATATATTTCCTTTTTGATTGTCATGATTTGCCAACGTACTTGTGATCTTCTCTTCTTGATTGATTCATTCTATCATAAATCTGGGGAATGTAACCATAATTGTCGGAGGGTTGATCCTTCTTCAATTTTTGTGATGCTTGATTGATCTGCTTGACATGTGGAGGTCATCCATATCATTGTGTCATGATTTGCCATAATATTTAGGACTATGATGCTCCTTCTATTTGTCTTCTTATTATTGATTTTGCTTTGGTGTTACTTGGCTATGGGATATCTTTCTATTCTTGATGTCCTTCTATTTCTGAACCTGATTTCCCTTATCTTTCCATTATTAATAGTTTGCAGAGATACGCTTGTTAGTTTTTCATTATTAAAATATAAACTTAGAAGGTCAATAATCTCTTTCTTTTTAATAAAGACAACAAGAGTAAACATCAGTTAACTTCATTGTTTGTCAGCTTGCTCCCCCTAACTTGTGTAAGTATTTGCAGATATTTAAGCTTGTTCTGCTCCCCCTAACTAGCCTCTCTAATGTTTCTATCCTTATCCCCCATTGACATAATAAAAAACAATATACAGAGATAATATGCAGACAATGAAGTGACAGAAAAAGGTTTCTAAATGTCATGAATGCTAATAATACTAAACCTTTTTGATAGAAAGCAAAATATTTCTTATAGCAGAGGTTTTGTAAAGAGATCTTCTAGTTGATTTTTAGAGTCAACAAATTTTAGGCAAAAGTCATCATTTTCAATATGATCTCAAATGAAATGATGCTTGATATCAATATTTTTAGCCCTAGACTGATGCACAGTGTACTTAGATAGGCCAATGGCACTGGTGTTATCACACATAATAGGAACAAATTCAAAAGTTAGTCAAAGTCAATAAGTTGATGCATAATCGAAAGAATTTGAGTGCCACAACTTTCGACAGTTATGTATTCAACCTTTGTAGTTAAAAGAGCGACAAAAGTTTGTTTCTTGTTGTGCCAAGATCTAAGAGAATCACCAAAAATTTGACATGTTCCACTAGTGCTCTTCCTGTCACTTTTGTCTCTTGCAAAATTAGTATCTGAAGATCCAATTAAATCAAAATAAAAAGAGAAGAGATACCATAGACTAAGGTCTTGTATTCCTATTAGATATCAGATGACTTGTTTGATGGTAGTGAGATAGCATTCCTTAGAAGACAACTGTAATCTGGCGCATTTCCATGTGCTGAACATAACATCTGGCCAACTTATAGTTAAGTAGAGTAGAGATCTTACATCCCACGATGTATTTTTTCATCAACTTCCTTTCCTTCCAAATCTGAATCAATTCTTGTGGTTAGATTTATAGGTGTTTCATAGGCCTTTTACTTTCCCATGCCAAACTTTTTGATGAGTTCTTTCATGTATTTGGCTTGACTAATGAAGGTTCCCTTGGGAGTTTGCTTGATTTGTAGTCTCAGAAAGAATGTGAGCTTATCGATAAGACTTATTTTGAATTCTTCTTTCATCAAATTTGCAAAATTCTTGAACATAGAGAGGTTAGAACTACCAAAAATTATATCACCAACGTAAACTTGCACAATGAGGAGATTTTAGTCAATTTTTTGAATGAAAAAAGTTGTGTCAATTTTACCCTTTTAGAAATTATTATTTAGTAGAAAAGTACTCAGTCTCTCATACTAAGCTTTTGGGGCTTATTTGAGGCCATAGAGTACTTTTCATAACTTGAAAACATGATTCAAAAATGAAGGATCTTCAATCCAGGGGTTTTTTTTACAAAAACTTCCTCATGAATAGAGCCATTTAAGAAAGAATTTTTTACATACATTTGATATAATTTAAAATATTTGAATGTGGCAAAATCTATTAAAATTCAGATTGACTCTAACCTAGCCACAGTGTCAAAGGTTTCATCGTAATCAATACCTTCTTGCTGAGAGTAGCCTTGATCTACGAGTCTGTCTTTATTTTTGATAACCTTACCTTCTTTATTTACCTTATTTCTGTAGACCTATATGGTTTTGATTACTGAGCAGCAACTTGGTCTTTCAACTAGTGTTTAAACTTGATTTCGTTCAAATTGTTCTAGTTCTTCATTCATAGCTTCAACCTATTATTCACCATTAAGAGCTTCATTAGTTTTCTTTGGTTTAATTTGAGACTCGAGGGAAACGAATGCTTGTCTCCTTAATGATGCTCTGGTTTGTACTTTGTCTTTTTAATTTATGATGATGAGTTCATTTGGATGGTCGCCATCCTGCTTCAACTCTTTTGGAATATTTGGCCTTTCTATTTCTGCTATAGGAGTTGACTTTGTTGATTGTGTAGTCGACTTGTCTTAAGAGGGCTCTGGAGTTATGCAGAGATCTTCTACAGTCTGTACATTACTTACCTATTCCTCATAACCATTTATAATCATAGTATGGTGGTTATATTCATCAAAGACAATGTGCATAGATTCCTCAACAACCAAAGTTCTTTTATTAAAATCCCTGTACGTATAACTAATTGGAGAGTACCCAAGGAAAATACCTTTATCAGTTTGTGGATTGAATTTTCCTAGGGTATTCTTACTATTATTATGAATAAAACATTTTTAGTCGAAGGGATAAAAGTAGCTGATGTTGGGCTTTTTTTCTCTCTAGATTTCATAAAGTGTTTTCTTCAAAATAGGTATGATCAGACACCTATTTATGATATGACATATTGTACTAACTGCTTCTACCCAAAAGTGATCTGGGAGATTATGTTATAAAAACATTGTTCTGGTGGTTTCCTATAGGGACCGATTCTTTCATTCTACTATACCATTTTGTTGGGGAGATCATGGTAAAGAGAAGTTCTGAGAGTATCCATTTTGAGCAAAATATTATTTGAACGCTTTATTTTCAAATTCTCCTCCATTAACACTGTGAATGTAGGTGATGAGGTGCCCGACTTTTCTATATATTTTCCTACAAAAAATCTCAAAATTTGTAAAAGCTTCATATTTATGTGCAAGAAACATAACCCAGGTAAATCATGAGTAATCATCAACTATGAAAAAAGAACATATCTTTTTCCACTAATTCTTGCAGTTTTGGTGGGACCAAATAGATCCATGTGGATTGTTTAGAGAGGCCTGGTGTTAGAGACAATGTACTTGTCTTTGAAAGATGTTCTAGTCTGTTTACCCAGTTGGCAATCATCACAGATGTGATCCTTTTCAAACTTGATTTTGGCAGACCTTTCACCAAATCAAGCTTAGAGTTTTTCTCAATAATATGCATGCTGGCATGCCCGATCTTTCTGTGCCACAACCAAGTGTCATTGTCTTGCATAATAAGGTAGGTCAGTGTGGCAAAGTTAGGACTATTTAAAACATAAATGTTATCAATGCATTCACCGATAGAGGAGATATTGTTTTTGTCATGTCTAATTGAATAGCTTTCACCTTTGAAGAGCACTCCAAACCTGGTGTCACATTGATGACTGATGCTGAGTAGGTTGTGGTTTAGACCATCTACTAGGTATACTTAGGTGAATTTGCATGATGAGCTGAGTCTTACTGAGCTGACTCTAATGATGTTGCCTCTGTCATTCTTACCAAATATAATTGATCCCCATCAAATTTCATTAGGGAAAAAAAGTTCTCATTCTTTCCAGTCATGTGTCTAGAACATCCGCTGTCAATGAACCATATTACTTTTTTGTAGCTCTTGCAGATTTGTTCCTATAAAATAAAAAGATTTATTTTCTTTAGGTACCCAAGTGGTCTTGGGTCCTTCTGGGTTAGATGTACTTTTCTTGGGCTTCTAAATCCACATACTTTTAGCCTTATGCTTAAATTTGTAGGATTTGTGTCCTTTCTATCCATAAGTAAAGCAGACTAGTTCTCAAAAAGTAGAGGAGATCTTAGCTGATTTAAGCGACCCTGAGAAGAACTCAGATTCCTTTAGAGGAGTTTTTTCCTACAAAACTATGGCTTAGGGACCTTTTAAGATTGATTAATTTTGTTTTTGAGTCACCAAACTCTTTATGAAGCATGCCATTTTCAGCATGACATGCCTTAATTTCTATTTGCCAGTTTCATCGTTCTTCTAGGATTTTTTGTTTAAAATGAACTTTAAACTTTTCTTTTCTTGAGCAAGCTTACTATATTCATCTACGATTTTTTAAAGTTCACCAGTTAACATATCCAGACTACATTCAAGAGTATTATAATTATGACAGTTATATGGACTTACCTCACTAGGTCCACCTTTTGCCATAAAGCACATATTTGTAACCTCTATTTTTTCTTCAGTTTTATCTTCATCACTCCAAGCCCTAAAATGTTTTATTCTTTCTAGACGGTGGTCATCTCAATTCTGGACAGTTTTATTTGAAGTGTCCAGGTATTCGACAGTAGTAACAATGATCATCATTTCTAGTGGAGTCATTGTTTTTGCCTCCCTAGGATCTTTTCTATCTCTGTCTCATGATCTACCTTACTCTACGGTTGATGAGGGGTGTTTTTTCTCTATCATCATTTTCAAGAATGTCCTCCTTTCTGATTGGAGTAGCGTTGAAGGCCACTATTTTCTTCCTTTCATTCTTGTGAAACCTGTTGATATAATTTATCTTAGAAGCAATAAGGTTACCTCACAGTTCATCATATGTCATGTTGTGAGGGTCTCTATTTTCTGAAATGGTGGTCTTGGTCCCAAGTCTTTGGGAGACTCCAAAACAATTTCTGAACTTGCACACTATGAGGATAGATCATCCCTAGTGACTTCAGTTCGCATATAATTTTGCTGAATCTGGCAAACATTGTTTCATATCCTCATTTTCCTCTATTTTGAATAATTCATATTCATTCACAAGAGTAGTAATTTTTGACTTCTTAACTTTGGTGGTTCCTTCATAGGTTACCTCCAGTTTGTCCTATATTTTTTTTGTTGTTTCAAACATTGAGATCTTGTCGTATTCTTCTATGCTAACTGCATATAAAAGTAGGATTATAGCATATGCATTAGTTTGGATTGCCTCCTGTTGTTCTTTGGTAATATCAAAATTTTCAGATCTTCTATATCAATACTACTGGATTCTTTATCCTTGTCCTTTTGTTTCTCCTTGAGCCCTGGAATTGGTTTAAGACCCATTTTGATGACAACCTAGGCTCTTTAGTCATTTGATTAGATAAAGATGGTGAATCTATTTTTCCAATATGAGTAGTGTTGTCTATTGAAGTATTGTGGTCTTTTGTAAGAGTGACCATCTTGAATAAGAAAACCGTCAATTTGGTAATTGGCCATTTGATCTTTGCTCACTTACGGTTAGGCAATACTATCAGTGAGACCTACTCTGATACCAATTGAAATTCAAAAGGGGATGAATTGAAATTTTCTTCTGTGAGTCTACTACTGACTCCTCATAGTCGACTCGCCTGCAGATCAAAACACTTCACAAAAAAAATTAAACTTAACTAGTTGAGCATGTAAATAATAAAGTATAATTTCAATAACACAAAGATTTATCCTGGTTTGGCACACCAATCAAGTGCCTATGTCCAGTCCCCTTGGTTTTCAAATTTCCTTTTCGTTAAAGGTTTGGTTCGAGTATAATGATATGATATAAGTTTTGAAGACTTCTTTTGCTCTTTAGATTTTGTGACACAGCTTTAGTTGATGTTACAAAGATGACTCGATCCTATTCTTTATATAACAATTGTAAACTAACGTTACAGAACTTTGAAAGACTAAGACTAAGACACTTTGAATTTTCTCCTTGAAGTTACGTGAAAATATTTGTCTTTGGTCTTCTCCTTTTATAGTCTTCAGTTGCTACCCTTCATAAGGAAACCCAAGTTATTTCTCCCCAATCAAGGATACGAATTGATTCCTTGATTGAGGGATGTAGCCATGTATAATGTCCACATCAGATATGCCCATATACGACTTTGAATCACATCCATATCAAATATTTTCATGATCTATATTTCCCTTTTTATTATGATGATTTGCCTATGTACTTGTGATCTTCTCTTCTTGATTGATTCGTTCTAACATGAATCTGGGGGTTGTAACCATAATTATGGGAGGGTTGATCCTTCTTCTATTTCTATGATGCTTGATTGATCTTCTTGCCATGATAAGGTCCTCCATATCATTATATCAAGATTTGTCATAATATTTGGGACTATAATGCTCCTTCCATTTGTCTTCTTATGATTGATTTTGCTTGGGTATTACTTGGATATGGTGGATGTCCTTCTATTCTTGATGTCCTTCTATTTCTGAAGCTGACTTCCTTTATCTCTCTATTATTACCAGCTACAGAGCTACACTTGTGAGTTTATTAAAACATAAACTTGGGAGGTCAACTTAATAGACTTTGAGAAACCAATAGAAATTACCTTGGTCCAAATTTATATAGATGGGTTTCTTGAGGAGACTATTATACAGCAAAGGTGCTTCAGAGAATATCTGTGCAAGAAAAGAGAGCTGGAGAAGACGATATGTCATCTCAAACCTCATTTTAGAGGAAATAAAGGGTATCAAATAAGGAACTTCTACCCAATCTGGCCAATGAAATTGATTTGAAAGATTAAAAAACAAAATTAGTTGCAAATGTGAAAGCATATCCTAAAATTAAAATCCGTCAGTTGTTGTTGAAAAAAATGGCAAAGTAGACTGGAGCTGGACAGTTTGCTAGGGAACTGTGACTATCTAGCATGGCCTTAATGAAGACCCACAAAGCGTAGGATCAAACTCTAAGGAAACAGCTTGGCGAACACCAAGGATTGGTAAGTTTTCCAATTAAGAATGAAACTTAAACCAACAATTCCTGAAGTAAAAATTATGGAAGCCAAGGTGTCAATGGAGGTAGAAATAAAAAGGTCAGAAATCGGGTAGAAATCACATGCCTTATTGTTTCCACTACCTTTGACTTGACCAGAACAATAAGAAGATGGCCTGGGATGCAAGTTTAACTTCAAAAATTGCCACCTTGGCTTACTACCTTACTTTTACTTCAGGAGTTGTTGGTTCAAGTTCCATTCCTGACTGACTATCTTACAACCCTCGGTGCTTACAAAGCTGCAACCTTAGAGGTCTGATCCTGTGCATTGTGGGTCATCACTCAGTCCACAATAGCTAGTCGTAGTTCCCCAGGAAAGTGCACACCTCTAGTCCACTTCACCATTTTTTTCAAAATTGATTGATGGATTTTCATTTTTGGATACACATTTTTTTAGCTCATTCGGTATTTTTATTTTCCATGTCAATTTCATTGGCCAGATTCGCTATGCATTCCTTGCTACCCTGTGTTTCTTCTTTAATAAGGTCTGAGTTGATATATGGTCTTCAATACCTTCCTTTTTCCTCGCAGATATTCTCCTAAGAACCTTTTGATGTATATAACCCTGAGCAACTCAGCCATATAAATTTGGACAAGATCAATAACTATATTGATTTTCATTCTTGGTTGCAGCAGTGTGAAGCTTCAGAGAAGTCCATTGAGAACTTAAAATTAGCCAATCACTATATAATATTTACACTGCCACCAAAAACTTGGTCCCTTATCCTAACTTGACACATAAACACTAGTAAAACCATCATTAAATCGTAATAGGGTATCGATACCACCTACTTGGTCCCTCGTCCTTATCAGTCAAACCTATAAATCTAAACTATAAAATGCAATATCTTATTTTAATGATTAATGACTAATCATTAAAAAACTTCATTCACAAAATCGATGTACTCTATGTGTGTTTTCACAATAACATGATCAATAACAGATACCTCCCACATATGAAGTGGTTCCATTTTCAAGCAACTTATTCCTCCGAACCCATCTTTACTCTAGCCTTTTATGTTGGTGGGGAAAAAGTTGATCCACTTTCACTTACTTTTATCTACAAAAAAAAACAATTAATGTCAAATAAGAGAAGAACAAAAAGAACATTACAATTGATGTTTGTATAACTTTAAAAAAGGGTAACATAAAATTGAATGAATACAACATATTACAATAAGCGTTCAAACAGATGACTATCTGTTGTAAAAAATTCTCTATCTATTCAATATATGAGTCATCTATTGCAACAGGTGATGCATCTGTGGCAACAGTTGTGTAACATATTGCAATAGATGGGTCATCTATTAGAATAAATCAAACTAGCCTTGCTACTGATTTGATTTCTTCCAACAGTTGCTCCGTCTGTTCTAACAACTGATTCATCAGTTACAATAGTTGGGGAATCTATTGCACCACCAATAACAACATCAATAATAAAGAAACAATATCATATATTCCAATACTATTAACAACACAAACACCATATGTTCCAACACCATCAACAAAACAAATACCACATGTTCCAACGCTATCAACAACACAAACACCATATGTTGCAACACCACCTACACCAACATCAACAATAGCATAAAAAACAAATAAAAAAATAAAATACATAAAAAATGATACTACCAACAAGGTTTTTATGTTCTCTCAATAGATGACTTTTTTTGTATATTTTAATAAAAATAAGGGTTCATTCATTCAAGACTTAAAAGTCTCTTTTCTTTCAATTTTCTCAATAAATAGGATACTGGTAATGGGTAAATAAATAAAAATAATAGATGTAAATATCTAATTTAAATAACATAGAAAGAAGAAGTTGAGAAGAAAAGGGCAATAGTAAACCATACCCGCAATGTCAAAAAAGCAAAGGAATCAAAACATCCATTTCAATCGAGAAAAGATATAGATCGCTTGAGATCCAAAAATATCCTCATGCAAAAAATGATAGAAAAGAGTAAAAAGAGATAAAAAAAAAAGATGGTATAATTACCCTAAAGAGGAGTAAAAGAGAAAGAAGGGAGATGAATTAATTTATGGTTGAAGAAGAGATAATTCTAGAGATGGGTTTTAAAATTCATTCATAACTTTGAGGGGCACAAAAGACAATGACATTGAAAAGACAAGATAAGACTACTTAAGGAGGAGATTTTGAGTTATCCAAGAAATATTTTTTATTGCCTTAGTATTTTATCCTTTTTATCTCAAACAAAAAATAGCTTTAAAATTAAAAGAATCTTAACATATATAATTCATCTGATACAATAGATGCCAATTTCTGTTTGAAAATTTTCAATAACTTAGTCATTTGTCGCAACAGATGAAAAAGTCTTTTTGTGAATTTACAATAGATAGGTAATCTGTTGGAATAATTTTATTTATCTATTTGATAATTTTCAATAGTTAAGTCATTGTTGCAATAGTTTGAACATCTGTTTTTATATAATTTCAATTGAGTTCATAGGTTCAACTATAATTTCAATCTGATTTGAAATAATTCATATTTTCTCATTATTTAAAATACTTAAATTGATTTTGCTAGAACTAGGGATGAGTTCAGAGGGACAACTACAGTTTTAATTGAGATATTCCAATTAAATGATGTTAGTATTGCATCGCTCCTGACCTGATCCATCAACCAATCATTCTGAGTTAAAATGATTCATATTAGGTCATTATTTGAAATACCTAAATTGATATAGCTAGAACTAGGGATGAGTTCACAGGGACAAGTATAGTTTTAAATGAGTCATTGTAATTGCATGATTTTGGTACTATATTCCTCCTCACCTGAGTTATCAATCGATCAGTTTGAGTTGAAATAATTCATCTTATGTCATTATTTTTGACATACCTCAATTGATTTAGCTAAAACTATGGATGAGTTCATAGGGACAACTACAGTTTCAATTGAGTCATTGCAATTTTATAATGTTGGTATTGCGTTCCTCCTGACCTAAGTCATCAACCAATCAATCTGAGTTGAAATAATTCATATTAGCTCATTATTTAAAATACCTAAATTTATTTATCTAGAACAAAGAATGAGTTTACAGTGACATCTACAGTTTCAATTGAGTCACTGTAATAGCATGATGTTGGTATTGCATTCATCCTGACCTGAGTCATCAATCGATCAATTTGAGTTGAAATGATTCATATTAGGTTATTATTTGAAATACATAAATTGATTTAGATATAACTAGGGATGATTTCATAGGGTCACCTACAATTTCAATTGAGTCGTTACAAGTGCAGGATGCTGGTATTACATTCTTCCTAACTTGAGTTGTCAACTGATTAATTTGAGTTGTTATAATTCATATTAGGTCATTATTTGAAATACCTAAATTTATTTATCTAAAACCAAGGATGAGTTCACAAAGTCAACTACAGTTTTAATTGAGTCATTGCAATTGCATGATGTTGGTATTGCGTTTCTCCTGACCTTAGTCGTCAACCGAGCAATTAGAGTTGAAACAATTCACATTAGGTCATTATTTGAAATTCCTAAATTGATTTATTTAGGACTAGGGATGAGTTGACAGGGTCAACTATAGTTTTAAATGAGTTATTGCATGATGTTGGTATTGTATTCCTCTTAACCTGAGTCGCCAACCAATCAATCTGAGTTTAACTCAATACAATTTATTAGAATGAAATAATTAAAATTTTTCTCTTTTAAAAAGTTAAGAACAATTCTAGCCTAATTAACGTTTTTAAAACATGTCATTCTTTTCCAAAATACAAATCAACCCATAGAAATCATCCATTTACGAGAACAAAGCTTCATTATTTCAAATATCGAGTTTGCGCTCTTTTCTTTCTCGCTCAATAATACAAACAACAACTACTCAACATATTATTAACCGTTTATAACGGATCAATTTTCTTCCCACATTCGACCATATAGTTGTTATTTTTAATTTCATTATTGTTTGTATCCGTTGTTTTCTCTATCTCTATAGGTAACAGAGTTTAAAAAGAGTTCTACATTTTTTCTCTAAATATTTGGGTTTTTTAGTTAATGATGAAAAAGAATACTTTTAGTTATATTATCTTTGAGAATGGGTTAACAATTTTGAGTTTTGATGATAAAATCGTAGAAAAACCTGAGAAAACCCTAGTTTTTATCGCAGTGTTTTATTTAATGGCGCGGTATTTTTGAATGGTATTTTTGTTGTCATTTATGGTGGTGGTTTTGGGGTGTTGGTGGTGGTGGTCTTTATGGTGGCATTGGAGGTCTTGGTAGTGGTGATGGTGTTGGTGGTGTTTGTGTCATTGGTGGTAGTGTTAGTGGTCTTGATGGTTGTGTTGGTAGTGTTGGTGGTGGTGGTGGTGGACTTTATGGATATGTTAGTAGTGGTGGTGTTGATGGAATTGGTGGTGGTGGTGGTGGTGTTATTGGCATTGATGGTGGTGTTATTGGCATTGGTGGGGTGTTGGTGGTTTTGGTGGTGGTGGTGGTGGTGGTAGTATTGGAGATATTTGTGGTGGCTGTTGGTGGTGGTATTGGTATTGGTATTGGTGGTGTTGGTGGTAGTGTTGGTAGTGGTGTTGGTGTTGGTGGTGTTGGTGGTGTTGGTAATGGTGGTGTTGGTGGTCCATATGTTGCAAGAGGTGGAACAATTGTTGGGAGATATTAGAATAGGTCTTTAAATAGATTCCTCATCTTTTGCAACAAATGTTTTAGTTGTTGGCATAAAACAAACCAGTAGCAAGTCTGTTTGATCTCATCCATCAGGTTGTTCATCAGCTGCAACAGTTTATTCATCTGTCTTAACAGATGATTCATCTATTCCAACTGATGGGTTATTTGTTGGAATATTTTTTTGTAATGTGGTTTAGAAAAATTTATTGAAATTTGTCTTACCTTTTTTAAAAATTTATGTAGACATCAATTGTAATTTATTTTTTATTTTTCTATTATTTGTAGAGAGAACATGTCTCGCAAAAGAAAAGAAAGTAAAAGTGGATCAACTTCTGACCACCTAACCAAAAAGGCTAGAGTACAGATGGATTCGAAGGAGCTTCCTGAACAATCTCAATCAAGGAAAAGTAAAGCTGAGGAAAGATATAAAAAAGATATTGGGGGAGATAGAAAAAGGTCTGTAGAGGGTGGTGAGGAAAATAAAAGTGAGAAGGAAGAAGAAGAAGATAAAGAAGAAGAAAAAAAATTGAAAGTGAGAAAGAGGATGATGATCAAGATAGTGATAATGCATCATCAATAGGACGTGAATTAATAACGAAATCCCAGCATGATCCTGTCAAAACTATTAGTACTGACAGGTTTCAAGATGAGATGTCGATACATTACGTTGCAGATTTAACTGGTGATTTTGTACTTAAATCTCAATTGGGGGAACATTTTGATGATTTTAGGAAAACAATGAAGAAGGAAAAAATAGACTAAATTTTTAAGCAGAGCTACTTTGGACACTTTCTTAACTGCTCGAGGACAACAATGCTTGTTTCCAAATGAGCATGATATATGGTCTTCTCAAGCGTAGGATTAAGTACGTGGGGGATGATGAAGATTTGAAGGATGGGGACAAAAAGATGGATGGAATATGGATCAATTACTGTGGCATGACAATATTTTTTGGCATGAAAGAGTTTGCCATAGTGACAGTCTTAAGATGCGATCATACAAAAGTATCTCTCATCAAGGAAACACCCCACAAAAATTCTAAGGCAAGCAGAATAGCCAAACCACTACCATCAAATAAAGGTAAGGAATTGTCCAAGCGACCAC
Source organism: Capsicum chinense (assembly GCA_026120095.1). NCBI lineage: Eukaryota > Viridiplantae > Streptophyta > Magnoliopsida > Solanales > Solanaceae > Capsicum > Capsicum chinense. The sequence goes on along the minus strand of JAPEIP010000008.1, from coordinate 93,742,966 downwards.
CCACCAAAACCAACAAATGTAAGATAAAAATAGATGGGTTGTTGGACATTGCGTGAAATGGCTACAGAGCCACGATATTCTTAGAATATCTCAAGGTTATAACCATAAAAAATAAGTTCAAGGAGAAGTTGTGCTTAGTTTGATATTCCCATTCCATTATATTGGCAAGAGACATCAACAAAGTCATAGAAGATGATTTGTTGAATCTTGCTGAGGATTTTGAGAAATTCAACAATTATCCTTATGGATATGAAAGCTACAAGTTGACTATCAAATATTTATTAACAAAGCTATCTCCAAAGATGATCACATTATACGACTTTCCTTGAACTTTCATGGTAAATTTAATCACTATTTGTTTACTCTTCCATTAATTTATATTGAATAATTACTATGAATTTTTTTGCTTGCTTCCTGTTTAAATTTTTTAGGCTTGGTCTTCGAAGCCATTCCTCCCTCTGAAAGTAGGTCAAGGATTACCCGGATAAGGTTTCTCATCTAAGGATCCTTAGGTGGTTGGCTGCAAAGAGCAACACAAGATTTAAGGAGGTTGATCTCCTTAACCCTCCGAATATTGTAGTAAGTCTTCTTTCAAGTAAAATAATTTGACTTAAAGAAAGATATTGAAACAGATGGGCAATCTATTATGATAAACAATTCATATTTTCCAATAGATTACCCATCTATTTCTTTGGTTCTCTAAACCCGACAAAATAGATTACCCATCTACTGTAAATTATGCAACAGATAGGTAATCTGATAAACACATGGTTATTCTGTTGCCATATATAAATCATCGGTTATAACAAAAAGATCATTCGTTGCATAAGTTTTCTGTGTTAACATGTAACCCAACTGACTTCAAATTATTATATGATTTAAATGTATCTGTCATTTTTTATAGGTTGTGCATCCATAGATCGTGCCTACTGAGCAGGAGTTGGGGATGACTTATTTTATTACTATAGATCTTGTCGATACAATAGAAAACCCAATGGTGGAGTTAATAAAGAAGGAATTGGCAGGAGAAACAATCATAAAAAGAGAAGTTAGGCAAGGTCAACCTAATGTTGAGTCTCTTCATGACCAACATACTACAACAAATCCGGGTGTTGTTTTAAGGGAGTTTCTAGTGGAGTTGTTGATGTTGGTGGCAACCATACTATGTTGATGCTGCTGCTAGTCCTGATGATGATCATTTTGATGCTCAAGAAAAAATAAATATGTTTAAAAACACCCCTTACATAGGTTCGTCTCACCCTTAAATTGTTCCCTCCCACCCTTACAGTGGTCCCTATCACCCCTCTTCACCCATATATTCTCATTACAAATACAAAAAGTTCATGGAAAGACAATATAAAGTCATTGAAAAAGTAGAGGCTATCGCTAAAGCTATCGAGGAATTGAAATCCAAGAGGGGTGTCATACACTCCTACAATGGCTATTAGGAAGAATAAAAGAGCAATTAGACATATTCTCGCCAATATAAAATTAAAAAAAATTGCAACTCCTCCCTCTCCAAAAGTTGTTGAAGTTTAGGGGCCATTGAAGAAAGTGGACATATACGCAGAACTTGAAAAGAAACAGAAGGTTGTTCTGTGAAAGACCATGAATTCCAAGCAACGCACAAAAGATTACACCATACATACCTTTTCCCCCAAGACTTCAAAAATATGCCAGATATGCATAAGTGGTACATGGATAAGGTAAGTTTACTTTTCCTAACCTAGCCTTTTAATATACTCCATGAAGAAGAAGTTACACAACTGATGTGTCATCTGTTACAATAGCTGGGTATTATGGTGCAACTAGTGGTAGTTCTGTTGCAAAAGGTTACCCATTTGCTACATAATTTGCATTAGATGGGTAATCTGTGAACAGATTCAGGGAACCCTCTACATTAGATGGATCATCCATTGCATATTTCCACTTTGTTTTTCTTTTTTACAATTACTAAACTATTTAAAAACTATCTTCTTATATCACAGTATGTTGATGAAATTCTCCACCTTATGAGGGGCAGAAAATTCCTGAATGCTTATGATGTTTCTAATAGGATAATAGACGTCAACTTCTATAATAATTTCAAGGATAGGTACGATGAGCTCATTAAGCTAGAATCAACTCCCAATAGCTTGGGATTTGATTCATTAGTTTCTGGGTTCCAATGAGATAAAAATATAATTAAATATGTTAGAGGGAAGAGGTCATATCCACTGCAAGAGATGGACCAAGGAAAAGAGAATTCTTGCATTCATAAAAGTTAATGTCACCTTAGTTGGAGTTTAAAGATTCCCGTTCTTGAAAAGTTACCCTTAATTATCTTTTGTTATGTGGATTATTCTCTATGTTTGTTTAATTTTAGAAGTCATCGATATTTTTCTTTTTGCCTCATCCCTTTACTTTTAAAAGCTTACGTTGTTTGTTTTCGCATTAATTCATTGAATATGGCCTTCTTCCTTTTACCTTTATTTGATCTTAATAGGAACATAAATCATGAGGCATGTAAGTAGTGTCTTTGCTTTACTTTTTATCTATTGACTCTCATTCTTGTTATACGTGTTTAAGTGTGCTTATCATTGTCATTCAAAAATTGGTTCTTGCTATTTTCTTTCACTTTGAATTATGTCACTTTTATGCTTTAAAAGTATATTAATTTCTTTATCTTTTCTTTGCATGCAACAAATTTCTTGAGTCCAAATAGACTCCTCTCCTCTTGTATTTTATAATGGGACAATGAGGCCCACCTTTTCGATTTAAGTCCACAGTTGATTATATGACTTTCGGGTGTAAGAAGATGGAAGAAAAAGAAAAATGAGTCAATATCCATTGATGAAGTTGCTAAGATAGTCTCGATTTTTATTATTGTTTTATTCTTTATTTATTTATTTATGTATTTGTTCATTCATTGGGCCTTGAAGCCAAAGTTATAAATTAATACAGGTGAATCAGGTTATGGGCCAAAATCTCAAAAATCTAGATTAGGACAGGTGAAGATGGGCTAAAACCCAAATGATTGTCTAGGACAGGTGCAAGTGGGTTTGGGCCTAAAAGCCTAAATCTCATAATTTTCCTCCTACCCCTTCTATACTTATTTGCTATTTATTTTCTTAGACTTGGTTAAATCCTACTAAGTCATCAAAATTTATTTTATACAAGTTTTCCTAAATCACTTTCTTTTCAAAAATCAACTCCTCTTTTTCAAAGTTAGTCAAAGGTGATTTTCAAATAGTCCGAATAACTGCAAGTTAGCAGACATTTTAGGTTCCTCAAAAACCTTCCTAAAATATTAATAAGAACAACTTACCCAAAATTTTCTTAAAAGCCTAAGTTTTTTTTCTATTTTGAGACTTAGTATTTTATTTTAAAAAGTATTCTTAATTTCTTTTTAAATAAACTAAGTGGCAACTCTGTAATTTCTTAGATTGTTTCAAAATTTTCTTTAAAGTTTTGAAATAGTTTAAAAAGTCAAAACCAATGTTTTCCAACCCTCTGAGTTAAAAAATGATATAACAGAAATGGTGACTCTGCTGGGGATATTAACTAGGTTCTAACCAAATATTTGAATTGGCTTCTTTGACTAATAATTAAACTATTTATGTACTTATATGTTTAAATTCTACAAAATGTAACTGCTGCATTTCATGAAATAATCCTGCATAATGATTATTAAACTATTTTGGGGTTTCATGGATGTCTCGGTCCCTATTGATTAACTCCAAATCAAGTATTGGGAATACGACGGTTTACCGACATATTAGGCGGTCGGAAGCTGTTTGTATTTTCAAACCCAAGTTGTCCGCTCTGCAACCTGTGTTAAAACCCACTCTAGATACCCAGGATAGACCTAAATCAAAACCATCTTTAGGAATGAGCATAGGATGATCCAATGCCTAAGAGGGTATTAGGCCCATTAGAAAACCTATCCTGTGTCTATTGGCCATGAGTCAATTAAAGACAAATCATATTTATGTGTTTAAGAAATATATGTTATTTAATCCAATCCATTATACTTTAAGATAGAAGGAAGTCTTACTTTGTTTACTTTCATGTTAGGATGCCTTAATCATCCACCAAATGAAGAAAAAGTTAAAGCGAGCCAGACAAGAGGTTGATGATAGATCGATTTGGACGATTGCATCATTTCCCAAACTAATGACCTTTGAGTATAGAGCACAGTTGTATGAGAATCACTTGATCATCAATAGATATCGTATATGACAAGAAGTTGAAAAATCTAACAGAACGAAGGCTGATGAAGGAACATTTAGGAGCTACTATCCCCTACGCAGGACATTGTTCTTTTTCACATGCTGTTTTTTTTTCCTAAAAATAGTATCCCTTTTGTGAAATTATTGTAAGCTATTATGACCTTTATGTATACCTATGGAGGTTTTTGGGGGATAATATATTGGTTTTTAAAAAGTATATACTTTCTTCAAATGCGTTACACCAACCCTTAGGTCAAAAGGGTTACCCAATTAGGATGCACATTTATTACAATATGCTTGTGTGATAACTTTTTTATGTGCTTATATGTTTTATGTTGATTCGAATCAAAGGCTGTAATACCCCAAAAAATCGCGTGTCAAATTCAGCTCGTAAAACTCCATCAAAGATCCCACGACTTATAATTTTGCTAAGTGTTCAAGATTCAACACTTAGTCTTATTTTAGACCTCCAAACTTTGGGGATTTATTTGGTGACCTTACCGACATCTATTTTTCAATTTTCAAGTTGCGTTATGATCGGGAAAGCTCGTAGTATATCCCGAGTGAGTTTCAGAATTTTAGAGTAGCGCACGTTTGGGTGCCCAAAATAGAAGCTCCGGCCGATTAGCCCGCGCTACTTGCTAACTCCAGTGCTTGCCTAGTTTTTTTCAGTATTTCAGGGTCAACTTCAAATGATCATAACTCCTTGTATATAATGAAATGGGAGAGATACTACATATCAAATGAAAGATATGAGAGTATTCTTTCCAATGAAATTGGTTTCATCCAATTTGGGCATCTGAGTAAAAAGTTATGATCAATTTACTTTAGCCTGTCAGACAATCAACAGAGGGACAGCTGCGTCTTTTTCTCTTTTCTTAAAGGAATTTTGGTCATCTCCCACCCCATATATACCCATAAACACGGAATTAACTCCATTATCAACTAAAATACACTCTTTTCTTCAAGTTTCTCTAAATAACAAGAAGATGGTTTTCAATTGGGGATTTAATTTCCAGAATCTTTCCATCGATCTTCCAAGAATCATGAACTAAGGTATGCGTATGTTGATTTATGGATTTCTTTCATCCATAAAGCTCAAAAAAAGCATCTTCTAAATTATGTATTATGATATTTATGATGTTGATGGTTGATTATCATGTTATTGAAATTTGATGATGCCCAAGATGGGATTTTGTGTGCTTGTATGAAACTACGGTGGTATATGATGTATAAATATATGAAATTGGTGGTTGAATACTTGTAATCTTGATGAATCCACCTATGCTAAAGATTTGCATGTAAGGTGTTTGTGAAAATACGTAAGAGACTAGAAATCAGGCTTTTATGACATAATAGGTCCTAAAGGGCTAGTCCATGTTCTATGCTTATGTTGAACATGATTTCCATGCAAATTGTTACGTATTGTTGTTGTAATATGGAATGCTCATGAAATTCAATTTATGCAAGTATTTACTTATTATATGCATTCCCTTTTCATGACCAAGAATATGATAGCCATGTGTAGTATGAAATCCCCAACTTATGATATTGTGAGTTGTGGACTCTATTTTTATGATGAAGTAGTTCATGTGTGTCAGTTTCCTTCCATCGAGTCCTGGGGGTACTTGTACCTAAAAAATATAGTTCTGTGCCTAGAGCCATCTCAGTAATCTCATAAACTCAGTCAGTTACCAGACATCAATAGTAATTCATTCAGTCAATTGAAATTTAGTAAACTCAGTACCAGTCTATTTCTACTCAGTACTCAGTAACTTCAATTCTCTCAGTAGGTCCTCAAATCTCAGTAGTATTCGTCCAGTTAATCAGTTCATTTAATTAGTTTAGTCAGTCATGCTCAGTGTCTATTCAGATGGTAGTAGAAGTTAGCACCGAGTGAACTCAAGGATGGGAACAAACACTGTCAGATGAGGGTGTAATTCTTAGCAGTCATCTTTGCATTCTAGAACTATGTAGCCATCATAGTTGAGACATCAACACTGTCAGATTGAGGGTTGATGAGGCAGACATCAGCCGTTCTCTTTTGGGGACAGTGCCAGATTTGAGGGTCACTCACAACTTGTTTTTACCCATGGCACAGTATTGTCACCCTTCCAATCAGGGAAAGGATTGGACCCCAGTTCAGCTACATTAGCATACATGGGGCATGTCAGTTAAACTACTACCTCCCATAGTTTCAACCATTGAGTCTCAGCAAAAGAACTTAGATAGTTCTTTAGAATATCAGGACTGTCAGATATAGTCAACTCAGATATAGTATGGAACTCAGATAGTTCGACCAGATTTAGTGCTGTCAGCTACAGTCACCCATGTTATCAGTATCCAGTATCAAGGCTATAAAATATAGTCACTCATGTTATCAGCTATATCAGCTATCAAAAATTATTTGCCAGTCATATTAGACTTTAGTAAACTCATGCTATCAGTACTTTGTTTTAGAACTGTCAGATACAATCAATTAGACCAGTCCTTCATTTTCAGGACTGCCAGAAATAATCATTCCTTTATCAGTAATAACGTATCAGTCTCCTAGTATTTAGTAATACAGTATTATTTCCTCACTTATTAGTGATTCACAGATCAATGTCAGTAAACGCAGTCATTTAGTATGTCAGAACCAGTAAACTCATGTTGTCAGTATTCAGACTCAGTAGTCAGTATCGTTACGAGTTCAATAGTAGTTACTTATGATGTACATGTTCTCACATTCATATCAGTCAGCATTGTTCATGCAATAAACCCTTTACATTTAGCCTACCTCACTCATATACTCAGTACTCTCAGTTATACTAACCCATTCGCGCTATGGTGCTTTCTTTTATGTTACACCATAGGTTTAAATACACGATTTCTAGACCAACAGTAGCAGTAGTATCTCAGCTGTTAGAGTTTCAGCAGTATGCCCTCATCTCTCGAGGGCATGATCATTACTTATGTTATGGATTATTTTATTTCAGTTTTCCTTAGCGGAGTTAGTTGGGGACATGTTCCATTAACTCCCTATTCAGACAGTCATGTTAGAGACTTTTCAAACTAGTATGATCAGACTTCAGATAGTATTACAGTTGTTTTAGGTATTCTATACCCCACTCTCATGTTATGATTATTCTATTTTAAACCTTATAGCCTTATAGTATTATGTATTCTGCATTTATATTCTATATTATGTAGTGTACAGGTACAGATATCAGCCATGGGTTAGCTTGTGGTTCCTCGGAGTCATGGGCACCGTGTAGCATTATGGTTCAGCAAATCGGGGCGTTACAAACTTGGTATCAGAGCCTAATGTTCAATAGTGTCCTTGGAATTCTGAAAGCCGTATCTAGTAGAGTCTTGTACATGTGTGTGTTGTGCACCACACTTATGTGCAAAAGGCTATGAGGTGTTTAAGAAACATTTTTCCTTCTTTCATGTCTCAGATCATACTAAAGAAAGGTTTTTTAAGAAAACTGATGATGATTCTCATCATGTTCCACACATGTCAACTCCACCTTACTTTCAAGGTAACAAAATCAATGAACTCAAGGTCATAAAGATAAAGCTCTCTCAAACAGTCTCTATTGTCAGATATGGGATTGGCTATAGACTCGGTAATGCCCTATCAGTCTAGTTCTATTCCAAAGTTATACAGATTTTCTTCATGATCATGAGAACTCCTTCTCGCACCTAAATCTTGATATGCCATCAGATCCCTTCTCAGAATTCTATGATAGCATAGACCTAGAGTTAGAAGCTTGAACTCAGAAGCTTAGCAGTAGTAGAGTTGGGATAGTATTATTCATATTTATCAGATCATGTATTCATAGGGATAGTTATACCAATTAGTAGGCTTGAACAGTGTAAGCAAGAATGTAAGTCTATTGACTTGAAATTAGGTATGAAAGTGTGGATATGATGTTAGTAGTATATGAGGAAACCACAACAGATGATGTATTTAGTTAGACAGGCAAGTGTCGACCAGTATATAAGTATATGATAGAAGATCAAGTAACTAAGTCAGGCTCTCAAATTCCAGTAATAGTGCCAGTATGAATAGAAAGCAGTAAGGGCAGACGATTCCCAAACCATTCTCATCTCAGTGCAGAGTTTTGTACCTCAGCTGTCACAAAACCCACTCAGGAGTTGCATGTCAACTCTTTGGTCACAAACCATGCTCATTAATTTTTTTCCCATAAATCATGTATGATTTCCGTTCCCAGCATAAGGAGTCCTAGTTTACTCCACAGTACGAATTATGTTTCATAAACACAACTTACTTTTACTCACTTTCCATGGGATCATGTTCGTCTTCAGTTCCCAGCATAAGGAGTTCAGTTCCAGCTTCCTCGGTGTTACAAATTATGCACCACAAATGCAAAAAAATCCAAAATAGGTCTGCAGCTCATGACTCATGTACACATGTCACGCTTTACATTATACTCAATTTCCATGACTCATGCTTTGCCCCTATAGATCAGATAAATTCAGATTATGTCATGTATAATCTCAGTTCATACCTTCTTGGTAAACAATACATATTGTTGATATTCTATATCGTAAAGTTTTAGTTATGTTTTAAGATCAGCTAGTATCCATTCATACTTTAGGTCCTCCTGATTTAATCCTTCAGAAACCTCTCCCTATGAAATAGTGTAGTGATAAGTAGTTGCTTAGATGAAGGAGAGTAAATGTTTTATGTTAAGAAAAGATTGTTGCATGCTTGTTTTACACGATGGTGTAGTTATGCAGATAGGCTTGAATGTCATGTTATTATGAAAGAAATTGGCTAACAAGGGGTTGTACTTGGAAGTTATGAAAGTGCAAAGTATGATTGTACATTCAGATCCTTGACTTATGTCAGGACCCCTCAGGTAACTATCAATAATTCCCTTACTAGTTACTCAACTATCAGTGCTTTAGTATCTCAGTCTATAGAATGCTTAGTCCCCGTGATCTATGTTCCGCTCCTAACGATCACATAAATACATAATATGTCATGCATACTCTTAGTTTAGATTCATCGGTGAATCCATAGGGTCGATGTTTCGTCCCCTAGTCCTTAGATACAGCGTCATCTCAGTAATCAATATTCTTTAAAGGACTCAAATGGTCCTATAAGAATATGACTATGAGTAATCAGTTACTCAGCCATCAAGATTCAGTACTTCAGTATCAGTCTAAACTTCAGTTATCAGTATTCAATTATTCAAACCCAGCACCAATATGGGTTCCAGTTATAATATTAGTTAGGATGTCAGCTTCAGATCAGTGCTCAGCTCAGAAAAATAGTTTGGTTTCAAAGTTGCTTGACCACAGCATACAGTTATCAGCTACTCATTTATAGGTATTTCCATACCTCAGTCTATGGAATGTTTCCAACTCATGTAATGTGCTTGGTCCTGCATTTTCAAATAATATAGCTTTCAAGAAATCTATGTTAAGTTACCCATGTTACTCTATCAGTCCCTTCTTATACTATGATAATCTATGGCCTTAGCCTAGCTATTCAGATTAGGTACAATTCAGCCTCCCATACCCAGTATTCAACTATCAGTCCTTCAGTTAATCAAATAAGTTAGTGTATTTATGCACTCGTTTTTAGCTCAATTCATGTATCATGTCTCAGTTTTAGATCTCAGATATTCCATCATGACTCAATTCGTAAGTGCCTTGTGCATCGCCTCAGTTTTCCTCAGTATCTCAGCCAAGTCAGCATTCTTCAAAGGACATAGTATCCCAAGGGGGAGATATACTATAGCCCCCGAGCTTTTATGATTTAAACATGTCATTTTCTTTGATGAATCTATCTTGGAGGAAGGGTTACTTATGAGCCAACCTTCTAACTCCAAAACTCAGCAGTAAGCCATGTATTCAATGGCTCAGTTTAATCCACGATATGATACTCCATCCATGTCATACATTACAGACTTAGTTCAGTTCATGTATCATATTCCATGATTAGTTACATCCTCATGTTCCCTCTCTTGCATATTAAGTAATTGATATCAGACTCATCGGTATTTTTATTTCAAGGTAACAGTCTTTCTTGAAGTTACTCGTTCTCATGTTTAGATTTTAGTACTAAACTTGGTATTTAGTTCCATACCCAGTTTTTAGTTCAACCTTGGTATCTTTTAACATTGCATGTTCAGTCGCATATTCACGAGCAACTTCAGTCATATATTCACATATCAGATATGTGTGATTAGCTTATAAGTACTTTTAGTCATACATTCACGTATCATGCCGAACATATAACCATGCATCAGATTTGCATGGATTCAACTTATTAGTTATGCATCAGATATGCATTCTCATTTTGAGAAACTCAGTTCATTAGAGCACGCAGTCTTTCATTCATAAACCAGTATAATATGCTCAGTTTTCAGTCATGTCAGTTATGAACTCATGTCTCAGTAGTGAATTCTTGTACGTACTCCAGTTTATTATTTTTCACCTCTTAGTCAGTGTCATTCGAGGATAAATGTTCTCAAGAGTGAGATATTGTAATACCCCACAAAATCGCGTATCAAATTCATCTTGTAAAGCTCCATAAAAGATCCTAAGACTTAGAAAAATTTTGCTAAGTGTTCAAGATTCAACACTTAGTCTTATTTTAGACCTCCAATCTTTGGGGATTTATTTGGCAACCTTTCCGACATCTATTTTTCAATTTTCAAGTTGCGTTATTATCGGGAAAGCTCGTAGTATATCTCGAGTGAGTTTCAAAATTTCCCGAGTAGAATAAGGTCACATTTAGGTGCCCAAAACAGAAGCCCCGGGTGATTATCCCGCGCCGCCTGCTAACTCTAGTGCTTGCCCATTTTTTTTTCCAGCATTTCAGGGTCAAATTCAAACGATCATAACTCCCTGTACATAATTAAATGTGAGAGCTGATATATATCAAATGAAAACTATGATAGTATTATTTCCAATGCAATTGGTTTTATCCTATTTGAGCATCTGAGTAAAAAGTTATGATCAATTTACTTCAACCTGTCAGAGAGTCAACAGAGGGACAGCTGCGTCTTTTTCTCTTTTCTTAAGGGCATTTTGGTCATCTCCCACCCCATATATACCCATAAACACGAAATTAATCCCATTTTCAACCAAAATACACTCTTTCTTTCCATTTTATCTCAAGATCAAGAAGATGGTTTTCAATTGGGTATTTAATTTTCAGAATCTTTCCATCGATCTTCCAAGAATCATGAACTAAGGTATGTGTGTGTTGATTTATGGATTCCTTTCATCCATAAATCTCAAAAAAATCATATTCTAAATTATATATTATGATATTTATGATGTTGATGGTTGATGATCATGTTGTTGAAATTTGATGATGCCCAAGATGGGATCTTAGTATGTTTGTATGAAACTATGGTGGTATATGATGTATAAACATGTGAAATTGGTGGTTGAATACTT
>JAPEIP010000008.1:93710458-93731227 GCA_026120095.1 Capsicum chinense | reverse complement strand
ATGTTGATGGTTGATGATCATGTTGTTGAAATTTGATGATGCCCAAGATGGGATCTTAGTATGTTTGTATGAAACTATGGTGGTATATGATGTATAAACATGTGAAATTGGTGGTTGAATACTTGTAATCTTGATGAATTCACCTATTCTAAAGATTTACATGTAAGGTGTTTGTGAAAATACCTAAGAGACTAGAAATCATGCTTTTATGACATAATAGGTCATAAATGACTAGTCCATGTTCTATGCTTATGTTCAACATGACTTCCATGCAAATTGTTATGCATTGTTGTTGTAATATGGAATGCTCATGAAATTGAATTTATTCAAGTATTTACATGTTATATGAATTCCCTTTTCATGACAAAGAATATGATAGCCATGTGTAGTATGAAATCCCCTACTTATGATATTGTGAATTGTGGACTCTATTCTTATGATCAAGTCAGTCATGTGTGTCAGTTTCCTTCCATCGAGTCCTAGGGGTAATTGTACCCAAAAAATATAGTTGTGTGCCTAGAGCCATGTCATGTTGTCATGATATCCTCAGTCAAGCCATGCTCAGTAGAATTCAGTTAGTCATGTGACGCAGGAAATCTCAATAATCTCATGAACTCAGTCAGTTACCAGAGATCAGTAGTAGTTCAGTCAGTCAATGAAAATTCACTAAACTCAGTACCAGTCCAATTCTACTCAGTACTCAGTAACTTCAGTTCTCTCAGTCAATCCTTAGATCTCAGTAGTATTCCGTCAGTCAATGAAACTCTTTAAATTAAGCCTAGCGCAATGAAGAAACACTATCAGTCCAGTTAATCAGTTCAGTCAGTCATGCTCAGTATCTATTCAGATGGGAGTAGAAGTTAGCACCGAGTGAACCCAAGGATGGGAACATACACTGTCAGATGAAGGTGTGATTCTTAGCAGTCATCCTTGCATTCCAGAACTATGTAGCCAGCATAGGTTGAGATATCAACACTGCCAGCTTGAGGGTTGATGAGGTGGACATCCGCCGTTCTCTTTTGGGGACACTGCCATATTTGAGGGTTACTCACAGCTTGTATTTACCCGTGGCACGGTATTTACAGCCTTCCAATCAGGGAAAGGATTAGACCCCAGTTCAGCTACATTAGCAAACATGGGGCATGTCGGTTAAACTATTACCTCCTACAGTTTCAGTCATTCAGTCTCAGTAAAAGAACTCAGATAGTTCTTCAGAATATCAGGACTGTCAGATACAGTCAACTCAGATATAGTAGGGAACTCATATAGTTCCATCAAATTTAGGAGTATCAGCTACAGTCACCCATGTTATCAGTCTCTAGTATCAAGTCTATCAAATATAGTCACTCATGTTATCAGCTATATCATCTATCAAAAATCATTTACCAGTCATATTAGATATCAGTAAACTCATGCTATCAGTACTCAGTTTCAAGACTGTTAGATACAGTCAATTAGACTAGTCCTTCATAATCAGGATTGCCAGAAACAATCATTCCTTTATTAGTAATAAAGTATTAGTCTCCTAGTATTCAGTAATACAGTATCAGTTCCTCACTTATTAGTGATTCACTGATCAATATTAGTAAATACAGTCATTTAGTATCTTGGAACCGGTAAACTCATGTTGTCAATATTCAGACTCAGTAGTCAGTATCATCACGAGTTCAGTAGCAGTTACTTATGAATGTATGTGTTCTCACATTCATATCAGTCAGCATTGTTCATGCATACAAACCCTTTGTATTTAGCCTTCCTCACTCGTACACTCAGTACTCTCAGTTATAATAACGCATTCATGCTATGGTGTTTTCTTTTATGTTACACCATAGGTTAGGATACACGATTTCTAGACCAGTAGTAGCAGTAGCATCTTAGCTGTCAGAGTTCCAGCAGTGAGTCCTCATCTCTCGAGGGCATGATCATTACTTATGTTATGGTTTATTTCAGTTCAGTTTTGCTAGTCGGAGTTAGTTGAGGACATGTCCCATCAAATCGCTTTCAGACAGTCATGTTAGAGGCTTTTTAGACTAGTATGTTCAGACTTCAGATAGTATTACAGCAATTTTGGGTATTCTATACCCCATTCTCATGTTATGATTATTTCATTTTGAACCTTATGTCCTTACAGTATTATGTATTCCGCATTTATGTTCTATATTATGCAGTGTACAAGTACAGATATCAGCCATGGGTTAACTTGTGGTCCCTCGGGGTCATGGGCACCGTGTAGCATTCTAGTTCAGCAAATGGAGGGTTACAAAGGCGAATTGATCCAATTCCATTTTTCAAAGAGCACCTCTAAGTAGAAAAATACCCACTATGGACTCAGAAGAAGCCATTATTTGTTCGAACAACATAGGGCCTTATTTCTCCTCCATGAGATACGTAGGTAGACTTTCCGCCTGACCCCTATCTTTTAATATTTTTTTATCCTCCACTTTCTTAAAAGCAGAAATAAGGTTGGAAAAAAAGATAAGCTAAACCTTTCTGATAAATTTAATTTGTCTATATCAATGAGAAAAGTCTTGTTCATTGAAATTCTCGAGTCATTATTACTCCATGGATCAATTCGCAAGAGATGAGAAACAACCCTATGTGTTTACTTCCTACCTTATCATCTGTCTTATTTACCAATGAAATCTAACATGTTAGCCTTTGAGTTGTTTTTACTTTGCATATAATAGAAACCACTCTGTGTTGGCATAAAATGTCCCTACTTCACTAGATCAAAGTGAATAAAAATACCTCTCTTGATTATAGCTTTGTTATAGGAAAGGAAAAATAACTAGTAGTGAAACTGGACTCTACCAGCCATTTTTCAAAACCTATAAGTGATGGTCTCGAGGGGAAAGCCTTATGACAACACCCAAGCACACACGCAAATGTACGTGGTCTATCAAGTAATATAGTGGCCTTTAAAAAATCCGAATATCGATCCCATAGGGACTTTTCTAACAACTACTTATTTCAAGTTCACAATTTAGATCAATCTAGTGCAAGTGTAACAAAACAAGAGTCTTGAATATTTGTAACCTAAAGTAAAGTAAGCAATACGTAAAATAAAAGACTTGAGACAATCAATAAAGCCCAGGTTAAAATACTTCAAACAATCATACTATGTTATTGAACTTCTTTCGTTAAGTAGCTTATCTTGGTTGTTGATTTTTAGGGTTAATTGCATGATCATGATCTTCCGACCTCTAATCATTTACCTAACTTGAATATAACAATTACACCGTTGAGAAGGGATGTAATAATCAAATTATGTTCTTAAAGATATCATCTTACGTTTGAATGAAGTAAGGCTTCTAGGTACATCCCTGTCCTAGATGCTAATTCAAATTCCTTATTTCATAAAAGAATAAAAACCCTACTTTGTTTATCCCCATATTCTATCTCCTTATTCCCTCTCCCGAGATCATAAGGTTAACAATATAAGTATTCTAAGGTTGATCAATCCTTAAAATAATTAAAACAAGAATAAACAAGCAACCAAATATGATGAGCAAATTAAATGAAATTAGTTCAAAACAATAGTAATCATGTTTTTGGCTTTACCCCGGAAAGGGAGTTTTTAGCCACTAATAGCCATAATCATTATCCAAATAATTGTATGAAGGATCAAAGCCATAAAGAAGCTAAATTAATGAATGAATATTTTAAAAATAAAGTGCAACAACCTCCTAATCTTGTCCAAGGATGTCCAAAACGAGTTTTAATACGTTCAACTTATAGTAGACTAATCATAAGCAATGTAGGAATAGAATTTCACGTTGTCCTTCTATAGCTGGGCACAGATTTCCCACTTTTGAGATTCATCATGTTGCTCCCATGTTTTCATAGCTATAAGCCAGTGATGCGGCATAATTGTGTTGAGCTACATGAAGTTGACAATTCCTGATTGGTCCTTTACTGCGATGCGCCAATGGGTTCAACACTATAAGCTTGTGATGCAGTGCAATCTCATTGATCTACAGAAATACATCCATTTTCATTTTACCATCCACCGGAATGTGGTATTGAGCTCCCAGCTATCCTAAGTTCATCATGTTGCGATTTGTGCTTCAGTTGGACCACTCCAAGCCTTTTATGATGTTTCCACTTGATTTGAGACTTGTAAATCCTTCATACATCATCATAATCATCCCACTAAGCCACCTAATACACTACACACCCAAAATTAAAGCTCAAAAAACACAACATTCAAGACGATGAATTAGTAACTCAAGCTAGAACACTAGTTTTCTTGTCTAGAATTTAAATGCTTAATTTGAACCCAAACACATGTGAAAACAGCTTTAAACGTTGTAAGCACATACTTGAACACCTAGATGTACATTTATATTATTATTAACATGTAAAGCATATGAATTTTCCTCATAAAAAGGTTTAATAAGCTAGGATAACCACACTAGAGTGAACAAAGACATCCAACATCACCACCCTACACTTAAAGCCTTGTTCGTCCTTGAACAACTCTTAACTATGAACATCATAAGTTTCGGAGACTCTATACTTCTACTACAAGTAAGACATTAAAGCTAGTACTATAAAAGATGCCAGTTTCTACATTAAGCATGTCATGTACAACATTAAAAGCTAAAGAATACTACTCCAAAACATCCTAGCCTCAAGAATTGACTCACCAAGTTGGTAAGCTCATGCTAATTGATCAATACAAGACATCATTACAAATCATTCACATTCATCAAACATGTGGCCTTACAATAAGAGAGTCACCCATAATCACTCATATAAATGTAATTTATTATAGACTGGGTGTAAAAACCAAGTTACACCCACTCTCACAAGGAATTCACAAGTTAGACATAATGAACCATAGGTTTGTCCTTAGTGTAGTACTGCACTAATATCACAATGTTAAGCTTAGGATCAAATAAGTCTTTCCAAGTTGAAATGAAAGCTAAGAGACTGGTAGGAACTATTTTGAAATAGTGACTATCTTCCGTAACCACTTTAATACACTACACTATGCAATTAAAATCCATCTCCAACAACCAAATTACACTACTTTTGTCTGGCCCATTCTTTTTTTTTCACCCTATCTTATTAAGATCATTTACATACACTATGGTGGAAGTATTCTAAGTACAACGCATTCAATTTGAACAAATTTTTATTATTTTCATTACTCAACTACCCACCCCAACTTATCATTTTTAGCACCAATAGCTACCACTTTGGTGGATTTAAATTCACCTTTTCTCCTTAAACTCCTCACTCAATCAATTTATCACTAAGCACTTAGGAGCTTTTGTATCAAATTCAGGTCAATCAAAGAAGGGATTAGGCTATATATAGAGCTGTCAAAGAAAAAGCTAATGGCTCAATGAGGTTTACTAGGATTATGTACAAAGGTAGGTCAAAAAGAAGGTATAAAACAAGGCTATCAAAGAAATTTTTATATCATATCGTAAACCCACACTCTTTATTTCGCTTTGCACACACCAGACAAGTTTTACAAATCGCATGCAACAAGGAATATACAAATACCACACATCACATATGGCACATTCTCAACTTAAAGTAATATCATCATAGAATTTTAACCAAACAGTATCATGAACTCAACTTTAAGCCAACAAGTACAAGAGTCATAATCACTTAAAAGTAGTAATTCACTCAATCTACATGCTTTTTATAACTGAAACACTTGCATCATTCAATCACATATAGCACCAACAAGAATATCCCACTTATTCCTACCACAAAAGATTTAAAATATATCCTAAAATGGTAATTTCCCACCCCACACGTAAAAATCTACTTTGTCCCTAAAGAAGACTTTGAAAGAAAGGATAAAAATACTCCTTGAGACCTCTAGGCCAATCTAGTAGCAACTTTATACATCAAAGGGGTCTAGGGACCCCACCTTAGTCTTTGCCTTGCTCTTTAGCTTAGGTATTCCAGTGCTCAGACTTTCCATCAACCTATGACTCAACAAAAACAAACACTATAGAAATGAAAAAACTAAAAACTAGAAAATAAATCATACCTACTTAACTTGGGCTACCTCCCAAGTAGCGCCAAATTTATTATCGTGGCATGAGCCAACTCAACTTAACCCAATTAATTCATTTTTTCCTCACACTTGGAGGCCGTTTTCTTATTTATTTATGACCTTTTGATTGTGAACTCTTAAGGTCAACAACATTTTTAGCTATATACTAGTCAACAATAATTTTAGCTATATCCTTTTCAGGCTCATAAATCTGCATCATATCAGGCTTAGGTGGTTATGGCTTAGGGTACTCACTAAGGGTATCCAAAAAGGGCTTTTGTGGAATAGACACCACCACCCCATACTTATCCCCTTCAATCACAATAATCATGCAAAATTCTTTATAGTGGAATAGTGTATTAAGAAGTTTGTACACTTTAAAACTCGCATCTTCATCTTCCAATATCATCGTGAGTGTGCCTCTTTCATATCAATTAAAGCTCCTCCCATCGCTAAAAATGGATGTCTAAAGTTGATTGGTACCTATTCATCTGCCTGAAAATATAGAATAATAAAGTCAGCATAAATAATAAATTTGCCAACCTTTATGAGGATATCTACTATCAGTCCTTCAGGATGGGCTATGGTTATGTTTACTAGCTGTAGTAGTACAGAGCTCGCTATAGGCTTCCCCAAACCCAATGTGTTGAACAAAGATAGGGGCATTAAGTTGATACTTTTCACTAAATTTCTACGTGCCTAAACCACCTCATTGTTGCCAATCTGAATGGGGAGAGTAAACTTCCCAGGGTCCTTAAGATATTTTAGCATCTTTTGAGTAACCACAAAACTACCCTCCTTAGTGAGTGCTTCCGCCTCCACATCCTGCAACATAATTTTGCTAGCCACCACATCCCTCAAGTACTTAGTATACTTGGGCATTCTTTGCAAAATATCTAAAAGAGGAAGGTTAATATGTAGTTTTCTAAATGTGTCAAAGAACTTCTTGAAGAACGTATCCTCCTTTGCCTTAATATGCTTCTTTGGGAAAGGTAGTTGCTGGATCTTCTTCACTTCTTCAACAACTTTTTGTTTTGAGAACTCAGACTTCCTCGACTTTTCAGCAACTTGGCCATTTACCTGTTGAAGACTCGAGTCAGCATCCACCTCCTTAGTTGCCTTGGGAGGTTCTTGATTAAGCCTTTTACCACTTCTTAAAGTGATTGCCATTACTTTTTTTAGGTTTTCTGTCCTGGAAAATCATCTTAAGGCCTGATATCTTATGTCTATGATAACTGCCCCAACTGCAACTCTAAGCTTCTCATAGCTACTTATTGGTTCTTTACATCTGCAACTAATTGTGTTTGATTAGCTAAAATCTACTTTATCATCTCTTTCAAATTTCTTGTTGACTAATCTCCTTGTGCTTCTGGTTGCTGAATTTGCTCCTGTTGGACATTCCAAGACTTATTCAGTAGCTAAGTTTGCCATTTTATGTTGTTGGCATTCCCATAGTTCCACCTTTAAGCCTTTCCCATATATATAATAGACTCAAAATTTGAAGCACACATAGCCGCTGAATGGCCACTATTACCAAAAACTTCACACCAACCTGCAGCTTGTTGGATTACATCAACTGTGACTGCAGGCTATGCAACTCCCAACTTTAGACTGCTTATCTGATTTTACAATACAGAGATCTAGGCAAATATAGTAGTGAATTGGTCCACCTCCATTACACCTATAATTTTTTTTGTTGCATTTCATGAGTCTGGATGCCAATCGGGATTCCCTTGAGCTATGAGATTCAATAAAGTGTACAGCTCATCATAAGTCAACTCCAACGCTTCACCACCTGCGGCTAAATCTAGAAAAAAATTTATATTATGGTCAAGTGCTTCTACTAAAGTATGAAAAACTACCTCATTTGACTATTGATGATGTGGACAGTCCTAGAGAAGAGCTTTGAACCGATCTGAAGCATGATATAAATTTTTATCTAGCCTTTGCAATCTCATTGCAAAGTCTCACAGTCTTACCAGTTGGAAAGACTCAGATTAGGAATTTTTGGGCTAAGTCATCCCATGTTGTGATTGAATTTGTCGGCTCCACATTCAAACACTTTTTTCTCCCCCCAACAGAGATTAGGGAAAAAGCGCCAGCCTTATATAATCCTTAACCACACCTGTAGGACTAAATGTGTCACTGATTTTTATGAAATTCGGCAAGGGGACTAGTGGATCCTCATATGAAAGACCTGCAAACTGTCCACTGTTGATTAGAATTTGCACCATTTTGTGCTTTAAATCAAAGTTCCCCCTAGAAGATGGTCTTTGAATTAGGGAAGTAAAGTTCGTTGAAAGTGGGACTGCCCCTTCAAAACTATCCTGTGGGCTTGTTGTTCCTAAGCCAATTGAGCAGGATTTTTTTGGTCTTCTTGGATCTATGAAATAGAGGGATAAAGATTGCTTCTCTCCGTCATTAATGGAAGAGTTTCTTAGGTTTGGGGCTTAGTTCAACAAATTCCTGATCCCTTTCTAGCTTACTACTTTAAAAACCTATTTTCTGCAAATACAAAACCAAGACCAAGCATAAAATCTAAAAGCAAAACTAAAATTAAAGCAGTTGTCAATTTTTAAGTCCCCAGCAAAGGTGCCAAAAACTTGACAGCACCCAAGAACACACGTAAGTACATAGTCTACCAAGTAATATAGTAGACTTCAATAAAGCTAAATATCGATCCCACAGGTACTTGTTCTAACAACTACTTGATTTCAGTTCATAATTTAGATCAATCTAGTGCAAGTGTAATAAAACAAGAGTTTTAAAAATTTGTAACCTAAAGTAAAGTAATCAATGCATAAAATAAAAGACAAGAGACAGTCAATAGAGTAAAGCCCAGGGTTAAAGTACTTCGAACAATCATACAATGTTATTGAACTTCTTTCATTAAGTTTCTTATCTTGGTTGTTGATTCGTAGGGTTAATTGCATGATCATGGTCTCCCGACCTCTAATCAGTTACCTAACTTGAACATTACAACTATATCATTGAGCAAAGATGTAATAATCCAATTAAGTTTTTGAAGCTATCATCCAACATTTGAATCAAGTAAGGCTTTTAGGTATATCCCTATCCTAGATGCTAATTTGAATTCCTTATTTCATAAAATAATAATAACCCTACTTTGTTTATCCCCATATTCTATATCCATATTTCCTCTCTTGAGATCACAAGGTTGACAATATATGTATTCTAATGATGATCAATCATTAATATAATTAAAACAAGAATAAACAAGCAACCAAATATGATAAGCAAGTTAAATGAAATTAGTTCAAACAATAGTAGTCATGTTCTTGGCTTTAACCCCAAAAAAGGAGTTTTTAGCCACTAAAAGTCATAATCATCATCCAAATAATTGTATAAAGGATGCAAACCATAAAGATGATAAATTAACGAATGAAAAAACTAAAAATAAAGAGCAGCAACCTCCCAATCTTGTCCAAGTCATCTAAGGATGTCTAAAACGTGTTTTAATACGTTCTATTTATAGTAGACTAATCATAAGCAGTGTAGGAATAGGATTTCACATTGTTATTTTGTATCTAGGCACAGATTTTCTACTTTTGAGCTTCATCGTGTTGCACCCATGTGTTCATTGCTATAAGCTGCGACGTAGCATAATCACCTTGAGCTACAGGAAGTTTACAATTCTCGATTGGTCCTTTACCGCG
The DNA here is from genome assembly GCA_026120095.1 of Capsicum chinense. NCBI lineage: Eukaryota > Viridiplantae > Streptophyta > Magnoliopsida > Solanales > Solanaceae > Capsicum > Capsicum chinense. The sequence goes on along the minus strand of JAPEIP010000008.1, from coordinate 93,721,525 downwards.
ACGTGCCAATGGGTTTAACACTATAAGCTTGCGACGTGCTGCAATCTTGTTGATCTAATAGAATGCAGACATTATAATTTTACCATCCACCATGATGCGGCATTGAGCTCCTACGCATCCTAAGTTTGTCATGTTGTGATTTGTGCTTCAGTTGGACCACTCCAAGCATTTGATGAGGTTTCCACTTAATTTGAGACATGTAAATCCTTCATGTATCATCATAATCATCTCAAAAAGACACCTAATACATTACACACCCTGAATTAAAGCTTGAAACGACACAACATTCAAGATGATGAATTAGTAACTCAATCTAGAACACTAGTTTTCTCATTTGGACTTTAAATGCTTAATTTGAACCCAAACTCGTATGAAAACATCTTTAAACATTTTAAGCACATACTTGAACACCTACATGCATATTTATATCATTATTAACACGTAAATCATATGAATTTCCCTTATAACAAGGCTTAATAAGCTAGGATAACCATACTAGAGTGCACAAATACACCCAACATCACCTTAGCAGATTATTTAGTAGAGAATCTAATTGATGATGAATATGAGACACTTCAAACTTACCTCCAAGATGAGGATATTTTATCTATGGGAGAAGACATTTCAGAGAGATATCTTGGATAGAGATTGTTCTTTGATGGAGCGGTCAACTTTAAAGGCTCAGGAATTGGAGTATTTTTGGTGTAAGAAACGGGCCAACACTATCCAGCAACAGTAAATTATGCTTCCTGTATACCAATTACATGGTTGTACATGAATCTTGAATCCTAGGTCTTAAGTTGACACTTGATATGGGTCTTTGTGAATTTCTAGTCATTGGAGACCCAGATTTGGTAATTCACCAGCTATGGGGGAATAGGCAGTAAAAAACTCCAAGATTACCCTTTATGTAGATCTGGTGCAGGATTTGTATGGGAGATTCAAGGAAGTTAATTTCAGACATATCCTAAGAATAAAGAATAAGTTTGATGGTGCTTTGGCTACTATATCCTCCATGATTCAGCACCCAAAATGGAGTTACATTGATTCTTTGAAAATAATCTTAAAAGAACAACACGCGCATTATGCGCACGTCGAATAGGATCCCGATAAAAAGCCATGGTACTATGATGTCAAAAGGTATTTAGAATCTCGAATACATCCCGAATAGGCCAGCAACAATCAGAAAAAGACAATACAACATTTGGCAAAGTATTATTTTCCAAGTGGGGAATTCTTTTTTGAAGGACCCCAAACATAGGATTCATAAGATGTGTCGATGCCGCAGAAGCCACAAGATTAATTAAAAAAATACATACAGGAGTTTGCAGGCCCCATATGAATGGGTTTACCCTTCCTAGAAATATCCAGAGAATCGGTTACTTTTGGGTGACTATGGATAATGATTGTAGAAAGTATGTGTAAAAGTGCCAAAAAAGCCAGATACATAGGATCTGATTCAAATGTCTCCATATGAGCTTTATGCAATGAGTTCACCTTAGCCTTTTGTAGCTTGGGGTATAGATGTTATCGGATCAATATAGCCACCAACATCAAATAGGTATACATTCATTTTTGTTGCCAATGATCACTTCACTAAGTGGGTTAAAGTTTCTTCATCTAGAGCCATCACCAAGAAGGTGGTCGTAAATTTTGTCAAGAATAGCTTGATTTACCAATTGGGATTGCCAGAATCAATCATTACTGATAACGGGGATAACTTGAATAGTCCCTTGATGAATGAGATTTGTGATTAGTTCAATATTGTTCATCACAACTCGACCGCAATACCGTTCACAGATTAATAGAGTTGTGGAAGCCGCCAATAAGAATATCACGAATATGTTAAGGAAAATAATAAAAAAACAACATATCATGGAATAAGATATTTCCCTACGCTCTACTAGGGTATCGTACAATAGTTTGAACCTCCACTTGGGAGACTCCATATGTACTTATTTATGGGAATGAAGCTGTGATACCTGTCGAGGTTGAAATACCTTCCTTGAGGATTATTCAAGAAGATAGATTAAGTAAGAAATAATAGGTTTGCACTCACTATGAATAACTAATGTTGATTGATGAGAAGAGAATGGTTGTCATGTGTCATAGTCAGTGGTACCAGCTTAGGATGATTTGTTCCTTCAACAAGAAAGTAAGAACCCAAATATTTCAATTTGGGCAATTGGCTCTCCAACGCATATTCCCTCACCAAGAAGAGTACAAAGAGAAGTTTGCTCAAAATTGGCATAGACTATACATATTTAGCAATGTACTATATAGAGAAGCCTTGATTCTGTCCGAGGTGGATGGTCGAGAGTGGACCAAACCAATCAATTCTGATGTGGTAAAGAGATATAATGTTTAAAGAATGTTTTAATTTTTGTTTATTTGTAATCGGCTTTATGATAGTATTCATTTTATGATATGTAACTGCCTAAAATCCCTTGCCTTTTATATAAAAACTATATTTGACCAGAATTCCCAAGAAAGGAATATGTAGGCGGCCTATATCGGCTTTGGTCAACCCCTTAGGAGAATTTACTCTTTATTTTTTTGAACGAACAATATTTGACTTGAATTTCTAAGAAAGGGATACGTAGGTGGCCTATATCGGCTTCGATCAGTCCTTTAGAAGAATTTTCTCTTTCCTTTTACGTATGTACTAGTTTGATCTGAATTCCTAAGAAAGGGATACGTAGGCAGCCTATATCGTCTTTGGTCAACCCCTTAGGAGAATTTACTCTTTCCTTTTATGTATGAACTATGCGATGACCTAAATTCCCAAGAAAGAGATACGTAGGCATCCTATGTCATTATCGGTCAACCCATTAGATTCTTTTATATTACCCCTAGCATAGTTTTGAACTACGTTTGACCTAATTCTAACCTCAATAGGATATGTAGGCGCTCTAATGGTTCAATCATATAACCCCAGGAAATGGAAACTGGGGAAGAATTTTCAAAAAGGAATCTAAAAAATTCATAAGATAAAGATCATCATCAAATAAAGAAAATGAAGAACAACAAATACTTTAAATCCTCGCGAGCTGAGCTCGTCTCATAAAACATTAGACTAGGATGAAATTTTGAGAAGGGCCTCAAAATTTCCACTAAACACTAGAATAAATTTTAAATCACCCAGCACCAGAGATCGAAGTCAAGTTTTGGGAAATCGCTAGGTGTGCCCAAGTCTAGGTAGACTAAATCTTCGTCTATAATAGAACTTCTGGTAGAGAACCTCAGCAACAATGATGAATCCCTAGAAATCTTCTGTCAAATGTCAGATATAGTCAGAACCGAGAGAAATAAATTCTCTAAGCTAATACATGACACGACTGATAGAGATTTTCTAAAATCTTTTACAAAAGTTTTTAAAACTATTTTTTAAAATTAAGACTACTTTTGAAAATCTATAAAAAAAACATTTCACTTGATAATTGCCTAGGCATCTATTAGAAATAGGAGTCAGGGTGGAAGTCTCAACATGATGGAGCACTCGAGAGATGGTGAGGGGCAAACCAAAGATCGAAGGAGGTCAACGCGGAGTAGTTTCACTCAAACTAATCATTTTCCTATAAGGATCAATACACAAAAATGGGAATCTTTTTCAAAAATCTCTAAGAGAGTTAGGAGCCGCATCAAAGCATATAATGCTCAAGAACGGTATTTTTTGGTAGCCCCAAGATGGATTTAATATATATTTATTGAGGACCTTTAGAATTGTCTCTCATTTCTTGAGACCATAAAGGATAAACAAAGACGTTTAATCTTCTTTATAAATATTGTATTTAGAATTTTTCTAAAAATAGTCACTAGTAAAAGCGACTTTGTGTCTACTAAATATTTATATTCAGCACAGGTACGATCAAAAAAAGGGCCCAATAAGGACACAATCAAAGGATTGCTCAAGAGAAGGAAGAAAAAAAAGTCATCCTCGAAATTCACCATGAGGCAATGCAAACAGTATTCGAGAAGTCCCCCCAAAAGGGATTTTACCCATTATTTTACATTCAATGGATTTAGCATTTAAATACTTATCCAAAAATAAGATAATAAGATGACTAAGTTATTTTATTAGTGATTTAAACTGTCATGATGTTTGATTGTGGTCGCCATCAAGAGAGATATTGTGTCTACTAACTGTCTACCTTGAGTACAGGTACATGTAGAAAGCAAAAATACAAAAAAATGGACTCAGGTGAAACTATTTTTAAATCACTAAAAGCTCTATTTCATATCATCGTCGAGAGGGCCATTTCATGCTAGTGGCGAGAAGGCCATTTTATTTTATTCCATTTCTAAGAGGGATATACTGATAGGGTCATTTCATACCATCTCACTGTCAAGTGGGCTATTTTATGCCATTGTCAAGAGGGTTATTGCATATCATTTCATTGCCAAGAGGGCCATTGCATATCACTTTATTGCCAAGAGGGATATTGCATATCATTTCAATGCCAAGAGGGCCCTCGCATACCATCTCATTGCCAAGAGTGCCACTCCATACCATCTCATTGCCAAGAGGGCTATTGCATATCATTTTATTGCTAAGAGGGTCATTGCATATCACTTTATTTTCAAGAGGGCCATTGCATATTATTTCATTACTAAGAGGGCCATTAAATACCATCTCATTTTCAAGAGGACTAATGCATTGAATATCCGTTAACATGAGAGACACAAATGTTGGCATTGAGGATATCATAGAATTTAATATCTGTTTACATGTGAGACACAAACATTGGCATTGAGGATATCATCATCATTTAATATATATTAACACACGAGATAAAAACACTGGCACTAAGGATATCATCAGTATTTAATATCTATTGACATACGAGATATAAAAGTTATCGTCGAGGATATCATTAGCATTTAATATATGTTGATATACGAAACAAAAATATTGACATTGATGATATCATCAATATTTAAGATCTATTGAAACGTCAGACACAAATATTGGAATCGAGGATATCTTTAGCATTTAATATCTTTTGATATGTGAGACACAAACGCTGGTATCAAGGATATCATCAGCATTTAATATATGTTGACACAAAAGGTACAAATGCTGGGATCAAGGATATAATCTGTATTTAATATCTGTTGACATATGAAAATAGAATACTCAGTCGTTGAGGATATCTCATCTCTTTAATGATTCAGCATCTGAATGCATCAAGAGTACATGATTTGAAGGGATGCCATTAAGTTGTTATCGAAAGATAGAAGATATATGAGATTTCCTAGAAATTGACAATTTGAGGGTCATCTATATAAGTCATATTATTTGAAATATGATAGTGTGCAAGATTACGTATGAGTTGATATCCCATAGGTCATCCATAAACTATAACAACATCCTAACTAGATAGTGTACAAGGTTACCCAAAAATTGATAGTTTGATGGTTATCCGTAAGTCGCAACTAAAGCCTTCCCTGAGAATATGTGATATTATCAAATTAATAAGTCCAAGGGTTCTCTATAAGTCACATCATATCCAAAGATCGATTATGTGTAGGATTACCCAAAGACTAGCAATTTGAGAGATATCTATAAGTCATATTATATACAAGATTGGATGATATACTGGAATACCTAAGAGTTAGCGATTAGAGAGATATCTCTAAGCCATCTGTTATCCAAGGTTGGATAATGTGCAGGATTACCTGAAGGCTAGCAATTCAAAGGATATCTATAAGTTGTCTAGTATCCAACATCAAATAATGCATAAAATTATCCAAAGATTGACAATTCAAGGTTAATCTATAAGTCGTATCAATAAAAAAGATGCGCAAAACTTACTTAAGGTCACATGCCAAGAATCATTTGTCAATAACCAGAGAGGTTATTATTCTACATACAACAAGTAATATAGGTGACCAAAAGGGTTTCTGTATCAGCATAAGATTACACAGTTGCAGGGACTGTTCTACATAAAGTGTCATTGGTGTTCAAAAGAGCCACCCCACTTTGAAGACATATTAAATCTACAAATGAGCTAACTATGAAACCACCAAAAGGGTTGTTGTGTTTGTTATTGCAAATTATCTCCTTCTAAATAGGTGCATGAGAGGATGGCTTCTCTTTTTAAGCAACAACACATGTAGAGATATGGTAAAATACTACACACTCCTTTTGTGAAATCTGCTTATTACTAATGATTTTTGTTTGAGATATTGTCGAGAGCATCTAATAATATGAAAATCTCAAATAAAAACCACAGGGACGGATGACTCCAAAAAGGATACAACACAATGTAGAACTTTTTCTTACCAGCAAAACAGGATATAGTCTCAAACTCTTTGGATGTGAGCTAAAGGATGACCACCACCACAATCAAACCACACCGCTATTAGAAGGCATGTGGGTACTTTAGGATATTCTGTTTTCAACCTTTGGGATAATTTTAAACTTATACCGAGGCTAATATTTTCTTTCATTCAATTTGGGTGACAACAAACCTAGAGTTTTAAAAATTATGTCCTGGAAAATTCTTACCTATAGATGTAAAGAGCTCCATGTTCACACCTAAGAGGTTACAAGCCTCTTTTTCTTAACTCAAACAACTTGTCACTTATCTTAAGTCAAAGATCGTTTAAAATAAAAGATGACCTTTTCAACCGATTGAGTCAAACCACAAGCAGTCTGATTCCCTGAGTCTTGAGGATATGTAGGCTAGGATCTTTGATGAAAACATGACTACATTCCAACCTTCCCCTCCCCCCCCCAATCTCCTTATTCCTTAGTTTTCCAGTTTCATTAAAAATGTGAAAACTAAAATAGCTTGTAAATTTCTTGAAGATCCTGCTTTAAATCAAGCTTTATGAACTAGAAGTAGCCTGAACACTCATTTAACCTAAGATATATAAAAAACTTAATACCGAGGTCCAGCCATAACTCCATGAAACTCGTGCAAAAACCAATTTCTTTCATAAATAAATTTATGGTCGAACAAAATTTAGAAAAGTCAAACTCCCTTTGCCCAGGGTTACTTGTATTCACCCTACCCAAAGGGAGAGGATAGTTATTGACACCTAGTTTTTGCCCTCCACGACTAAATTTATCTCTGGGTTTCTATAATTTTTAATAAAGTTGAATTATTTAGTTCATCCAGATAAATACGAGCTAAAATATTTATTTGGGTTAATTTTATCATATAATTGACGACTATACGTTTCATAACTATATATGCTAAATTGTATAAATATTATTACTTAAATGAACATTTTTATCAAAATTGGTCTTTTATAGAGTAAGCTTGAAATTAATCTAAATGGATAGAGTCTTGATTTAAATAAAATTGTTTCTCATAATTAATTTATTTAGAGAAATATTTACTTGATTTTAATAAATAAAGAAGCTCAGGATTAAAGGAAGTATTAATTCTTATTGAATTTTAATTTAATTAAGCCGACCTATTAGATTTGGCCATAATTGAAATCAAATTGGCCATAATTCCAATATGACCAGCCAATTGACTCTCAATTTGGTCAAAATTAAACAAATATGATCAATTTTTAAATTCCAATTGGGGTTATATTTTAAATAACCCTAAATTCCCAAAACTCTCATAATTTCTACCCAATTCCCACCAAAATCAAATTCAAGTCCAAAATTTCAAATTTGTACTAGATAGTACAATTTCACCTCAACCTTGTCCTTTTTACAATTTTGAAATTCAAAAATTGTACTACATTGTACAATTCCCTCCAACCTTGTCCTTTTTCCAAATTCAAAAATTGTACTATATTGTACAATTCCCCTTCAGCCATGTCCTATTTTCAAATTTAAATTTTAATATTCAAAAATTGTACTTCATTATGCAATCCCCCCAACCTTGTTCTTTTTCTAAATTCAAATTTTGAAATTCAAAAATTGTACAATTCTTCGTCAACTTTTCCCTTTTTCAAATTTAAATTTTTAAATTCAAAAACTGTACTACATTGTACAATTTTCTCCAACATTGTCTTTTTTCTAAATTCAAATTTTGAAATTCAAAAATTGTACTACATTGTATAATTCCCCCCCAACCTTGTCCTTTTTTCAAATTTAAATTTTGAAATTCAAAAATTGTACTATATTGTACAATTCTCCCTCAACCCTGTCTTTTTTTCAAATTCAAATTTTAAAATTTAAAATTATACTACATTGTACAATTCCCCCTCAAATTTGTCCTTTTTTCCATTTTGAAATTCAAAAATTGTGCTAAATTGTACAATTTTTCCTCAACCTTGTCATTTTTTTAAATTTAAATTTTGAAATTAAAAAATTATACTACATTGTACAATTCCCGCTTCAAACCTGTCCTTTTTTCAATTTTGAAATTAAAAAATTATGCTACATTGTACAAATTCCCCCAGCATATCTTCCACCTCACTTTATCTTCAATTTTTAAAATTTTAAAAACACCCCTAAATACTTTCTCTGACATTGGTGGATTATATAATTGGATCTCCACCTTTTTCCTATAAATACTACCACTATTTTGGTAAAAAGAGGAAGTTTTTAAGAAGAAAAAAATGGGAAAAAGTCTCAAAGAGTGGGAAAAACTTTTGAGCAAATAGTTAAAAAAAATTCTTTAGTAGAAATTTTTAAGTGTTAGTCTAATATAGGTTGTCGAAAGATTGCTTTTCGATGGTGATCATAATTTCGATAAAAGCTTGAAGTCCCCTTTTGCTGCCCAGAAAAAGGTAACACTTCTTTCCCTTTTTAGTTTTATTATTATTTTCTTCTTCATCTCTTTCTTATTCATAGTTCATAGTTGTAATTGTGTTTGCTCAGATTATTTGTTATAGACGGCCTTGAATTCCATAGGACGTTATGGTATCAATATTGTGGTTATTGTCACGTTCATGGTGTAAAAATGAGCTAGCAATCGTTGAACGTGTTTCTTTGGCTTTATTCTTTGATTGTTATGGATAAAGTTTAGATCTTTTCTTAAATTACATGTTCATGCCCTTTTTAAACTCATTATTAGTGGATATGTTTGTTTTTAGCATGTTAATTATTTTCTTTATGTTGAAAAAAATATTTACTATTGATTGTTTTGCCCTTTGATCTTATTCTTTGATTATTATGGATAAAGTTTTAATTTTTGCTTAAAAAACATCTTCATACCTTGTTTAAACTCATTGTTGATAAACTAATTATTTTAATGAATTTCAAAATCCTCATATAAGAGATGAAGTGCTAGCTTTATTTTCCATCCAAAATATTTATTCTTCTTTTGTTCGCATGTTGTCTAGTCAAAATGGTAAGAAGGTTCAGACTTTTGTGGCTAAATGGAATTATTTAGATATTTTTGAGTCATGCATAGTGTGATTGTTGAACGATATTTCAGTTTTATAGATGCTAAACTTTTATTCTAATTTTCTTACTCCGAATTGTTATATGTGATCTTTATGTGTGTAAAGATTTGATTCATGTCTCTCTTTGATTCATAATATCAAAAGAGAATTAACGATGCCATAGAAAGATAAATCATAGGTAGTTACATGATTTCCCAAACATTGGCCATGATTTGGATGTATGAATCATTGTTAATGTCACCTTAGTTAGAGTTTAAGATTTATGTTCTTGAAAAGTTTAACTTTAATTTATTTTGTTATATAAATTAGTGTCTATGTTTGTTCAATTTTAGAAGTTATAGATATTTTTCCTATTGCCTTATCCCTTTACTTTTGAAAGCATACGTTGTTTATTTTTGCATTAATTCATTGAATATGATCTTCTTCCTTTTACCTTTATTCAATCTTATTATGAACATAAATCATGAGGCATGTAAGTGGGTGTCTTTGCTTTGCATTTTATTTGTTGACTCTCATTCTTGTTATACGTTTGTAAGTGTGCTTATCATTGTCATTCAAAAATTGATTCTTGATTTTTTCTTTTGCTTTGAAATATATCAATTTTATGCTTTAAACGTATATTAATTTCTTTGTTTTTTCATTGCATGCTAAAAATGTCTCGAGTCCAAATGGACTCCTCTCCTCTTGTATTTCATAATAGGCAAATGAGGATGTCACGACCCAAACTGGGGCCCTAGCCGTGATAAGCATTCCCGAACTCGAAGGCCCAGAACGCCCTCTATCTATTTGGTAATCATACACATAATTCATATGATCAAAGTAATAAGGAATAGACACAATAATATGGAAACATGGTCAATAATTTAAAGTAGTTAAAGGTTTGAAAACATGCCCAACAATATTTAATAAACATCTGCAATAGTCTGCGAAATCTCTACTGACATACTATATGAATAACTGGGACAAGGCTCCCAGCAGACCAAACACCATACTGAAATAAATACCTAAATGACTAGGCCTTCCGAAGCAAAGAAGGATCACCAACTGAACTCTGAGACAACCCTGTCTGTAGACTCTACTAAGGATCTGGACCCCTAGACTGTGCCTCAGTACCTGGGAGGAAGGGGGGCCAGCACAATTGTACTGGCACGTGAAGCAATACAAAATAGAGTAATTGAACATATATAAATATATATATATATATATATATATAATACGTGAGAGCAAATTTTCATCAAACATTATGCATAAAATAGTTTCTGAAAACACATGGGCATCTTCTGAAAATATGTAACCTGTCTGTAAATCTCAAACTCTGATCTGTGTATTACTTTTGAGTTAGGTGGTATCCCATGCAAGTCTGATATTCCACGGGCGATATGGAATCTGCCATTGACTCGGCGGGGAAGCCTCCAACCCGACTATGCTGAAAGGGTTGGAGTTTCTGAATCTAATACGCCACACGACATTTAAGTCAGCGTATAATAATATACTCGGGTCGGCAAACCACGATTTTATACAATGAGTTGCTTGAACTCAAGCCCTCTTCAGGGAACCACCTAACATCTCTGTATACCCATTTTTAACCTTTTCTGTACATGCAACATTCTAAATATCTAAAATCATGATAGTCTGAAATGTCTATTAGTCTGAGTCTGATATGGCATTGGTCTGAATTGGTATCATCATACCAAGACTTGCAAGTCATGATTTCTGAGCCATAATACATTAAGCTAAATCTTTCAT
>JAPEIP010000008.1:93686853-93703446 GCA_026120095.1 Capsicum chinense | reverse complement strand
AAATTTAACTGAAAATAGCAAAAAAGTATTAAGAACTAATAAACCTATAGAAGGAACATCATCGACAACAACTAAACTAACACCTATAGAATTATTAAAAAAATATGAAACAGCTATAAAAGATGAATTTGGTAGTGCGACAACAATCGAAGAAGAACAAAATGAAGAGCCTGGCGCTCTATCCCGACTGTCCTTCCTGAACTTAGGCACTAGCGCACTAGCTGAAGATTGAGTTGAGGCTGAAAATTTTTGCCAAAATTGGGAAGGGTTATTGCCTTACGACCTTGGATGAGAAAAGTTAAAAGTACCTATTCTGGCCCTCTTATTCTCTTTCTCTCTCCTTAGTTTACTGAGCATGAACCATAAGTCGAGATAGGTCCATCTCATTAATTAATAAGGCAGTCCTATATTCATTAATCATACTATCAGATACACCATTTACGAACTTACTCATTTTGGACCTATTTTCAGCCACCATTAGAGGAGTATACCTTTCCAACTGAGTGAACTTAAGCGAGTACTTCTTCATGCTCATGCTTTCCTATTTCAAGCTTATGAACTTGTAAATCATTGGTTCCCTCAACTCTAGTGGGAAGAACCTGTCTAGGAAAGCCGCGACAAACTCCTCCCACTTCATAGGCTTTGTTTCCACACCCCTATCTTTCTTCTACTGCTTAAACTAGGTGTGAGCTACTCCCTTTAAATGATATGCAACCAACTCTTCTCTCTTATTTTAAGTAACACTCATGATACCCATCACCTTTTACACTCCATACAGAAACTCCCATGGATCCTCACAATAACCTGCTAATTGTTCTAAGCAGCTACAGAATGGTCCAAGCCTATGAAAGTAGCCTTGAACTCAGCGTGAGAAACATGGTCGTTCAGGGGATCTTCTTGAATGGGTGGTAGTGTGGGCTGCTCCTTGTTGCTTCTTCCATTATTTCTTCTGGGAGGAATTGTCTGTAAATAAAACAAAAGATGAGCTAAAAATTAGAATTCAATAGAACTCATGCTCTTTCGCATGATATAAACACTGAAAGAAGGGAAATTTTCCTAAAACGTCTCGTAGCCTCTTATCTAAAAGTGTGGCGTGCTCTACATCCATGTACAAGACTCTACTCAATATGTCTTTCAAACACCCTTGGACACTTTAAAACCTTAGGATCTAATACTAAGTTATATCACAATGTGAGGCTACACCCTAGTCATGACACGATGCTTAAGGACATAAGTGACCCCAAGCCAACCCATGGTCTAATACATGATATGAGCACTGAATAAAATAAAAATAAAATACCATATGTGGAAGATAAACCAATAAAGTATTGTTAATTTGAATACAAAAACATATAAAAGACATGTCTAAAGTATCTGATAAACACTAGAAACTAAACTGACTATCTGAAATAACTGATAATAACTGAAAAACTGAATGACTGTCTAACAATCTGAAAGCCTCTAAGAATCATGAGGATTTGATAGGACAAATGCCATACTAACTCCAACTAAATAAATCATAATAAAATTCTAAAATAAATAAAATAACATATCACGTCCTCGATGGATGAGGACTCACCACTAATACCGCAGATAAAATTGAGATCTCTAAGAATGATAACAAAACTGTGCGTCCAAACCTATTTCATAAGACAACATAGCATAAAAGAAAGGTAAGCAATCAGTACTTTGAATGTACGGGTATGTGAGATAAGGACTAACTGAAATACATGAAGACACTGAATGTAATTACATGAACATGTAAAAATGAATATGAAAGACAAAGTGTTTTAATACACTAACATTATCTGAATAAATAGTATAGTCTATAAACTGACTGAATAAATGCTAAAAAATGACTACCTGATCTAGTAGAACTGAACTGCAATAGTCTGCCAATACTGACTGAAATTATGGGAGCTATCATGTAACCATCATAAACCATGGATATCACCATGTAGTCTAATATCTCAGCGATGTTGAGGAAGGATTTTTCATCCTTGGCATTAGAGTGGAATCTGGACTGAAGTGATTACTATATTGAGCCTAATTTGAAAAAAAAGGGAAAACACTCCTTGGAGAAACCCTAAATCTTACAGGGGCACGTAGTCTCTAGGAAGTAGGATGCGCTGAACCCACACTTCCCTCTAGGTGATAAATCCTTTTCCTAAATAAATGACAATAGTGTTATTTATGGTTCATCATAACATGGTATTGTACTGACAAGGATCAAGTTGAATTTGAACACAGTATTGAAATCCTAGTTTGACTAACTTGCATTTGAAAATTCTTAAACAGAAAGTAAATACATAGGTATTGGGTGTTTATAACCCGCCAGCACTGAATGATTACAAAAATATAATAAGATCTCTTAAAATAGTAATATAAAGTCATAGTTCTGCAACCCAAAATGTTGGATAGTTCAATAAATGAGTATTACACATGAATTTAAGCATGAGGACATATTAAACATAGGATAACAACAATTTCTCATTAAAATAATGAAAAATTCAAGAGAAAACATCAAAATTATATTTTAAAACATGATAAGTACAACTCTTATGCTCTTTAGTCCTTTAAATCACATGGTAATGATATGTTTTTGATACATGAGGATTTGGGAATAAACCCTAACTTAAAACATGCAAATTTAACTTTAAAATAATACTTTTGGGTTCAATTATTAAAGATTGACCTTGTTAAAAACCCCACTTACCTCAATAGTTAGATTCTTGAAGATTGCTTGAACTTGGAAGCTTGAACTCTTAGATTCTTGGGAAAAGAATCTTGGATATTGTTCTTGGGAAGAAGGAGGGTTGTATTGAGTACTTTTGATAGAAAGGTGAAAATAATGCCCCTATGAATGTCCCCAATCATGTTATGGATGACTTGGGTTAAGGGAAAAAGACCTAATTGAACCTTGAGCTGGGCATACAACACTTGTGCTCCACGAACCCCACTCCAATGGAGTGGACAGCGCTTCATAACTCTAACTTTGGTGGAGCTATCCTCACACTGCAGACACTATCATAGGAAGAATCACCATTGCGTTGTAGACCTATGGCTAGGGCTCTCTATCTTTGCTATCTAAACACGCCCTGAACCACATCCAAAAATATTAAAACTCTCCTAATATATATCTTTAACAACTGTAAACATGTTTCAACTCAAAAACCAACATCTCAGAGTTGGGAAGTCCAAAAATAAAATTTGTTAGGGTCTTAAAAATTACTATATCCTCAACACTTAGTGAAAATTTCAAGCCTTGGACCCCTTAATCATGCAACTAAACTTGAATTGAGCTTAGAATCTTACGGGGTTTTACATAAACCCTCTCTAATTCTATAAGAAAGAACAACTAGGGTTTTTAAGGGATTGAGCATCAAAGGTTCAATTTTTATCTTTTCTTCTCCAAATTATTTATATTCTTAGGCACGTATCTCTTTCCTAAAAGTTATTTTGCTAAAAGAATGTTTTTAAATTGTCATCCATGTGATTTAATTATTGGCTTTGAATTTGGATTAAGGACTTTTGGTTGTTGTTGATTGAATTGTTTTTCTATGGAGTATGTGATTCATTCATGTTTTAAATTGATTTCTTTTTAACTAATTGGGTGCATCATCATGGTAAATGGGAATAAGGGGTCGTGGATTCCCCCAAATTGATTTGATAAACTTACGGGGGTCATGGATTCCCCTAACTTTATGGATTTTTTTAATAGAAACGGTAATGGCCTCAACCCACCCTTATTCAATTTTCTTTAAAAATGGATATATACATATTGAAACCCAATTTGAAACTATTTCATTGCATAAAAGGCAAATAAAATACAAATGGATTTGAAAGGTCTTTATGGACATGACTTGATTTTTAATTGAACCTTGGGGGTTATGGATTCCCCTAAGTTAAATAATAATTGGACCATGGGGGTCTTGGATTCCCTTATGTTGATAGTCAATGAAAATTACATAATGATATTAGCTTTCAAGTGTAATTACTATAACGATACCAATGATATATCCCTTAATGGATGGTCCTTGGTTTAATGAATATGAATGGGTAAATATTTTAATTAGGATTAAAGGGGGTGGTGTAGCTAAGCTGTATAGATGGAGTTCCCAAGGGACTGAGACTATAAACCCATATTTGCTAGTGTAAGGGTTGGTCTTGATGACCGTGTGCTTGTGACACACTTTATATATTTTTATCCTAGATTGGCGAAGGGTTGTCGATTCCCCAACCTTTCTTGATACCCTGGTTCATGTAGCTAACAAACATTTGGATACTTTTAGCTGGGTGAGAGCTTTCCCATATAGCCTGTGGGTATAGATGACGTTTGAGCTACACAGTATAGGTAAATATATTTACTCACATACTAAACCTTATCCCCTATCCAAATATATATATATATATATATATATATAATTGTATGAATATGGTTATAAAATTATTTTAGATGAATTGATCATGGAATTATTTTATTCCTTTCTTGAGTTACATGCTAGCGCTCACCCCGCTAACCATCCTCGGATGTTGTATGCCCATGTACTGCGTCTAAAAACACTTTTACTTTCTTGTACAGTGGTAGGTGATTTTTGGATTGTTCATGTGTCATCTTTGAAGTGGTAAGATTCCATTCTCTGGAAGGCCCTCATTTATGGTCTTGTATTTACTTATATCTTTTTCTATTTCAATAGGTTTTTGGCTATGGTCGGGGGCAGTCCAGACTTGGGTTGATGTTTAGTTTCTCGAAGGCTTTTTTGCACAAAGGTTAGGTGGTTGTGTTATGCATTCTTAGATCCCTTTTATTGTTGATTTATCTATCTTGTTATATGTTTAAAATTCTGCTCTACTTTTTATATATTCATAACTCAGCTCTATCTTATTATAAGTTTGAAACTCATCTGCTGCTAGTTGTATTGTTTTCTAATTAGCTAGGATATGTATATATATGTATATATATATATATATATGATTGTGTGAATATGGTTATGAAATGATTTTGGATGAATTTATCATGGCATTATTTTATCCCTTTCCTGAGTTAAATCCTAGCACTCATCCTACTAACTATCCTTGGACGTTGTATCCCTATGCAATGCATTCGAAAATACTTCTACATTCTTGTGCAATGGTAGGTGATTTTTTGATTGTCCGTGTGTCATCTTTGAAGTGGTGAGATTCCATTCTCTGGAAGGCCCTCTTTTTATGGTCTTTTATTTACTTATGTCTTTTTCTATTTCAGTGGATTTTTGGCTATGGCCGAGGGTAGTCCGGACTTCGGTTGATGTTTGCTTTCTCGGAGGCTTTTCTGCACAAAGGGTAGGTAGGTTGTGTTTTTATTCTTAGATCCCTCTTTTTGTTGATTTATATATCTTGTTATATGTTCGAAACTTAGTTTTATCTTGTTATATATTCAAAACTCAGCTCTCTCTTATTATAAGTTCGAAACTCATCCGCTGCTAGTTGTATTGTTTTTTGATTATCTAGGTTAATGGGGGTGGTCTTTGGTCCTTGGTGAACTTGAGATATCCATCACGACTAGGCCCTGATTTGGGTCATGAAAAGTTTTGTATTTGAGTGTAGGTTTAGGGTCAATTGGTGTCCATAAAGCCAAGTCAAGTAGAGTCTCTTTTATGGGTATGTAGTGCACCACACATATAAGGAAGAGTCTATAAGGAATTCAGGAATGTTTCTATTTTCTCGTGATCTAATTTTGGGGCATACAATTTACGGTCTTGAAAATGAGGCATTTAGGAATGTTTCCCTTTTCTTGTAATCTATTTTCAAGCCATAGAGTCCAAGGCCTTGAAAACTCCTCTAAATTACGTTTGTTCACATTTTAAATCATGCCGCCTCAAAGATATGATGCTCGTGAAAGTTACTCTATTCCACTTTAGGATGATGTGGAAGGAACTCGCCCTATTTGTGGAGTTTAGAACTAGTCTAGGGCCCTTGCTCCTGATTTTATTGCCCTTCATGGAGTTCCACCAGTCCTTACCAGTCCTTTTTGGGATTCTTGGGCTAACAATGTTCATGCCCCACCACTTTAAGGAGATATTTCTAATGCCAAGTTCTATCGATCCATTCACTTGCATACTCAGTTGGTGACTTCTCAATCTTATTATCTTGACCGTGTTGGTTCTATTACTCCAATTTCTGAGGCCATAAGAGTTGTCCAGTTTATGAGGTTAAGCCCTCTGAACTTTACAAGCTCTAAGATTGAGGAGGATTCTTAAGGGTTTGTTGATGAAATTAAGAAGATATTCAGGGTATACATGCTACTAATGTAGAGTATGTAGAGTTTGTCAGATATTAGTCAAAATATGTGGCATATCAGTGATATGGGGAGTAGTAGCAGACGAGGGGCAATGATGCTGAGCTGTCTATGTGGGAGGATTTTTTTGGTGCTTTTCTTGATCATTTCTTTCCTTAGGAGTTGAGGAAGGCTAAAGTTGACGAGTTTGTAAATTTGAAGCAGGGACGGATGACTTTGAAGGAGTATGCTTTGAAATTTCTCCAACTATTTTATTATGCCCCAAATATTATGTCTAGTATGATGGAGAGAATGAGGAATTTTACTTTAGGTTTGTCTCATGACTTAGTATAAGAGTGTAAGGATGCAATGTCAAAAAAAGACATGGACATCTCTAGGCTTGAAGTGTATATGCAATAGGTTGAAGATGAAAAAAAGAAATAAGTAAATGCAGGAGAGAGGCAGAATAAGAAGTTTAGATATTCAGAGTAGGGTGAAGTCTAGTAGAATAGTGGTATAGATGGTAGGCAGTTTGCCAAGAATAATACTTGGGGAATCTCGGCCTATATGGTGATCTGAGATGGAATTATGCACCTCAGAGTTGTTATGCAGACATATTTAGTCTTATTTTGAGGACTTCTTGTGTGCTTAATGGGTGAATATTGATATAAAAGGAATCTAAGTGTTTAAGTACTTGAATACAATGTTTAAGGTGTTTTTCAAATAGGTTTATACTAAAATTGGTCACTTAGAGTTCAAATGAGAAAACTAGTGTTACTAGCTTGTGCGTGTTGTTCTAGTTGATCTCAATGAATTCTAGTGAGTGTAATGAGTTTATAATGGTATGATTGTGTAATTATATGTGGAAAATTATGTTTATAATGTTTAAGGTTCAATTTAACCAATCTAAGAATCAAAACACTAAAATAAAGATTAAAATGGGATAAATTAGTATTCTTAGCTTAAGTTTCTAGTTCAGCGTCTTGGATGTATTGTTGTTTTAAGATCTAATTCATGGTTTTTGATGCAATATTATTCTTTGTGAGTTTATATTGATGATTTATGTATGATTAAAAAGCTGTAAATCAAGTGGAAAGAACACCATATGGCTTGGAATTGATGGACAAAAGCACATGACAAGATTTGACATAAAACGGAACTCTTGGCCTTCACTAGTGCATCACATGGCTTAGATAATGATATGCAGAGTGTTCCACACATAGGTATCTTTCTAAGGTACCCAAAATATTGTTTATCCTTTATTAGGGTGCATCAAACACCTTAGGTACCACGATAGTGGCTGAAATGTGGACCCTAGTTCAATTTCGACATATTTGACCTCCTATTAATAGGACACTTAAACATGAAGCAATACACCTTAGATGACTTTGAAACTTTGAGAGGGTATGAAAAAAAAATTCAATTAGGGTTTTTTTATATATTTAATTTAGTTTCTGTATGGATTTTAATATATTTTCTATCTTTGCGATTACGATTATGTCTATGAGAATCTAAAGGGCCCCTTTCTGGGGTTAAGGCCAACAACATGATTTCTATTTCTTTGGATTGATTTGGTTTTGATTGTTTATCATATTTGGTTTGTTATTTATCCCTCTAATCACTATTGTAAGGCTTATCTACCCTCATAATACATCCATGGTAAACTTATGAGCCCAAAAGAAGGAACAAGAAGATACTACGTGGGGATAAATAGAGTAGGAGTATAAACTTCAACACATTGAAGGTAATAATTTTCACTTAGGATAGTGATATACCTAAGTGACCTATTTGGTTCAATTATGGGATGAAATATAAATGCATTTAGATCATCTCTCCCAATTCTGCTCAACGATGTAGTTGTAGGTCTAACTTAGTGATGTATGAGCAGATGCTAACACATTTGTGTCTTTTAAATGAGAATAATTGCAAATTCTTAAGAAAATTTTATCCTTTTTGATTGTTTTCTCTTTGATGTTGCAGTAAAATTCAAGATACAAAAGAACTAGCAATAATAGAAGTAAAAAAGTTGATTTATGAGAAAGTAGCCATAAAAGTATAGTTGATGACTTGTCTGATAAGTCATCAATGTTGTGATAAGTCGTCAAGACCATAATCAACCTTAGGTAGTGTGTAGAAACTGAATTATAAAAGTGACAACATTATCTTATAAGTCATCAGACTTCTAATTAGTCCTCAGGTTTGTCATCAGTCAAAGGCAGCAACACTTAAAATAGGAAGACGATTTGATGACATGTCGATAAGTCATCAACTCCCTGATAATCCATCAGGCATGTTGTTACATTGAGGTAGATAATAAGAAAATAGAGACATATCTGACAACAGGTCTGATAAGCTATCAGATCTCTGATAAGCCGTCAGACATGTCGTCAGCTAAGGAGAAAAATCTAAATTTTTAATTTCAATTTTTTCTTAAGTTACAGATATAAATAGTAGCTTTTAGGGTTTCAAAGAGGGGGTGGAACATCTTGAACTTATTCCAAGGGATTTTACTTTTCTTTTTGGCTCTCTTAACTTAGAATTCAATATTCAACTCTTTGATTGGGTTTTCAGATTTTTCTCTTGAACTTGGAATAGAATCAACTTTAGACTTCATCTTTTGTAAGTTTAATTACTTTGAATGATGAATATAATTGTTGCTATCTCTTTCTTTCTCATGTGGAACTAAAACCCACAACTAGGGTTGTAGGATCTATGATTATTCCTCTATAGATTTAATAGTTGGCTAAGGTTTGAGTGATTGTAGGGACATCTTGATAATTCCTTTGTAATGATAGTTATCCATTGATTGCAAACAATAGATACCGGCTTATGTTGATTTGCTCAAACTAAGAAATAAAATAAAGGTAGCAAATTATCAACGAAGATTTGAGAAGGTTAAGTTCTCATCTAATGATTAATGCTTTAACAAGATTGATCAACTCAAGATAAAATCAGTATGAATAGAATGTTTTCCTAAGTTTGAGAGAATTAGAGAGTTCAACATCTAGGTAGGTTGAGAAAAACATAGATGGACTGTCGAAACTGATAATTTAGTGTTTCCCGCAAGTTATGAGAATCCAGTACTACAACTATTATTCAATAAGGGGTTAGTACTCTATCATTGATTTGAACCATTGAAATTTTAGCTTTGAGTTCTGAAGAAAGTCGTAACTCGTATCAACCATTAAAAACCCCCATTTTATCTTTTTTTGTATCATTTGTTTGAAGTTAACTTCTAGCTATAGTTTCAAATTAGTTTAATCACCACTCACATTGTTTCTCATGGATTCGACCCCAAATCCAAAGTTGAGTAATTATGTTGAAGACGACTGCCTTGCATTAAATTGTCGTGTAAGTTGAGCCTTATTAAAAATGGCGCCGTTGTTGGGGAGTAATTTGGTGTATTAAGTTGGTTTGGAATTTTAGCCTATTTACTTGAGTTCAAACTTGTAAATATTTGTTTTTAGTTTTCTTTTATTTCTTGTGTTAGGCAGATTTTTATTTTAGTTTACTTATTTCTATGGCATCATGGTATGAACATGAACTTGGTGGTGGAAAATCTTATCTTGATGATCCATGTTCATATGACCTCACTTTTGGCAAGATTATAGTTATGCTCCCTAGAGAGAGATGGGTGCACCATCTCCATCCTACCGGGAGTATGATTATTCTTTATGTGGTGGTCAAGATGGACATTGGAGTGATTGACCAAATTTTACCTCCCCCTATTATGCTAATCCAAATTCTAGTTCTTCTTATGAGTTTGATAGGTCTTATGATTAAGAAAAGGAAGAACGAAGCACCAGGAAGAATGACATTAAAGCTATGTTTCAATGAATATTGGATCTCCAGAAAAAAAACGTATGATATTGTATGTGATATGCGTCAAGACATGAAGCCAATCATTCATGAGGAGATAGATATAGTAGTCAATCATTCAAAGAATTCTTCTATATTATGTTTAGATAATACCTTGTCTGTGGAATCATTTAAAATAATGGAAGAGTGTGAAGATGAGGAGCAAGAAACCTATATTGATATTGAGCATGACGTTAAGCAACCCTCAGTGATTTCCCAACCAACCGAACCAACCATGAGAGATGATGATAAGATTGAGGACATGGTGATAGAGGCAAAAGAAGAAACAAAGAAAATCTCTAATAAAGACTCAAGCCCAATTCGAAGTTAAGATGTCGATAAGGTGAATAAAAGTGAGTGTGTAGTAGATAGTGTAAATTTTGAAGTATGATTGATTAGGCCTCCTTCAAAGCACTTTTCTACATTATGTTTAGATGATATCTTGTCTGTGGAATAATTTAAAATAGTAGAAGAGTGTGAAGATGAGGAACAAGAATCCTATATTCTTGATTTTACATTAGAAAAGCTACATAAAAACACACATCACTTTAAGGTCGAGTGGTTTACCATGCTTAATCCATTACTCGACTTTTTAATTTTTGTACCCCCTATGATCGAGGTAAGAAGATAGACTCTAAGTTGGGGGTGAAATTTATTTCCTCAAGATGGAGGAAAAAGCTGAGTTGGGTCATGCCGTGACACTAAATTATGCACTTCTTGGGAGTCAACCCAAGTTATTTTGTTGTTTCTATTCATATTATGTGATTGACATCAGATATTCTCAACCATGGTGCCAAGGTAGAGGAAAAATCTGAGTTGTGTCATTGCTAAACAATTACATAAACCGAATGGGTAGTAGCTTGTGATGTACCTTTGTGCCATGTGTGTGTGAGATACTACCTAGTTCCAGTTGTGTGTTAAATCAAGAACATGCTTGGTTGGTCTTGCCTTGGTTGTAGGATAGCGGTTAGGAGAGGATCATAGACCGTTGTTGATATTAGTCCACTTTAGTCTAAATGACCTTCCATGTATGAATAATATCCCTTGATCCTAATTTTGAGCCTGAATGCCTATTCTTTTTATGGTACCTATCACCTTCCCATTTGTATCACAATGAATCTGTTTTGGCTTTGATCCTTCTTGGACATTGTGTACTTTGACTTAGGCAAATATCCTTAATTGAGGGTTGCTATCATAGGGGTGCGTGATGTAAAGTGAGCATGAAGAAGGGCAATAAAAAATAAGCAAGGCTAGGTGTGGTAGAAAAAGAATAAGAAAAGAAAAGTTTTGAAAAGGAGAAAATGAATGAATAAAAACTGCACCCAGCTTGAATGTGCTTTAATCAAGAAAGGGAGAAATAAGGTAAAGGTTGATACGTGAGACCCTATAAATAGTGCAGTGCTAAGGAGGCTTAGTTACTTTAAATATCCTTGTGTATCATACCATCCCCAAGCCTACATTACATGCTGAAGAAAAGTCCTATAGTGATCCTAACTTAATTGTCTGAAAGCTTCGGTAATGAAAATAAGGGCAAGGTTATGGTATTTAGCATACATTGACTGGAAATTTTTTCTGATAGTGAGTGTCTCATAGACATTCTTGAGTTCACATATGAGTGAGGAGGGACCTCTTTTTTGTAAGGGCACACTGGTTACGCTGCTAGTTTCTAACTTGTTTGGATAGTGTAATCTTGGTACATGCATGGCTGTTGTTGCTGAATTGATGCCATATCTTAATTCCTTTGTGTTGCATTGTTGTTCATCAATAATATACACAGTTCTTTTTTTAAAATTAATTGACCTTGGAGATGGTGAAGATGTTTTGAGCTAAAATGGATGATTGAATGCCAAATGTGCTTTGTATCCTCTTAGTTATGTTTTAGTTGCATGAGGACAAACAATTGTTTTAAGTTGAGGGTGTTGATATGTGAGAAAATGCTAACACATTTGAGGCTTTTAACTGAGAATAATTGCAAAGTCTTAAGAAACTTTTGTCGTCTTTGATTGTTTTCTCTTTGATATTGTAGTAAAAGTCAAGATGCAAGAGAACCAACAATAATGGAAGTAAAAGAGTCGATTTCTGAGCAAGTAGCCATAAAAGTATAGTTAACGACTTATCTGATAAGTCATCAACTTTGAGATAAGTCATCAGGTCCATTGTCAGCCTTAGGCAGTGTACAAAAACTGAATTAGAAAAGTGAGGACAATATCGGATAAGTCGTCAGACTTCTGATAAGTCCTCAGGATCATCTTCAACCAAAGGCAGCAACACTTGAAATAGGAAGAGGAGTTGATGACATTCCTGATAATTCATCAACTCCCTGATAAGCCATCAAACATGTCATCACATTGAGTCAGAGGACAAGAAAATGGAGACATGTCTGACGAAAATTCTGATAAGCTTTCAGATCTCTGATAAGCCGTTGGGCATGTCGTCAGCTAAGGAGAGAAATTTGAATTTTGAATTTTGAATTTTTCTTAAGTTACAGATATAAATAGAAACTTTTAGGGTTTCAGAGAGGGGGCGGAACATCTTGAACTTATTCCAAGGGAGTAAACTTTTCTTTTTGGCTCTCTTAACATAGAATTCAATATTCAACTCTTTGATTGGATTTTGAGATTTTGCTCTTGAACTTGGAAGAGAATCAACTTCAGACTTCATCTTTTATAAGTTTAATTACTTTGAATGATGAATATAATTGTTGCTATCTCTTTCTTTCTCATGTGGAACTAAAACCCACAACTAGGGTTGTAGGATCTATGATTATTCCTCCATGGATTTAATAGTTGGCTAGGGTTTGAGTGATTGTGTGGTCCTCTTGATAATTCCTTTATAATGATAGTTGTCTATTGGTTGCAAACAATAGATCCCACCTTATGTTGAATTGCTCTAACTAAGAAATAAACTAAAGGTAGAGAATTATCAATGAGGATTTGGGAAGGTTAAGTTCTCATCTAATGATTAATGCTGTAACAAGCTTGATCAACTCAAGATAAAATCGGTATGAATAGAATGTTTTCCTAAGTTCTAGAGAATTAGGGAGTTCAACATCTAGGTAGGTTGAGAAACACTTAGATGGACTGTCAAAACTGATAATTTGGTGTTTCCCACAAGTCATGAGAATCCAGTACTACAACTATTATTCAATGAGGGGTTGGTAATCATAGTGATCATAACCCTAGTTTCTCTCTATCATTGATTTGAACCATTGAAATTTTTGCTTTGAGTTCTGAAGAAAGTTAAAACTTGTATCAACCATTAAAAACACCCATTTTATCTTTTCGTATCATTTGTGTGAAGTTAACTTGTAGCTATAGTTTCAAATTATTTTAATCGCCACTCACAATGTTCCTAATGGATTCAACCCCGACTCCAAAGTTGGGTAATTATATTGACGACGATCGCCTTGCACTAAAATATCATATAAGTTGAGCGTTATAAGTTAGATGGAGGATTAAGGGATCGAAAGACCATAATCATAATATTAACCCTATGAATCATGAACCATGATAAGTAATCTAATCGTTGATGTTCAATAGCGTAGTATGATTGTTCTTAGAGCCTTAACCCTAGGTTTCTCTTCATTGATTGTCCAAGTCTCTTACTTTTATGCATTGTTTACTTTCAGTTTATAACTCTAAAACCCTATCGGATAATGTTGCACTAAAGCAATCTCAATAGTGAACTAAAATTGAAAATTTGTTAAAACAAGTATTTGAGGTTTTGATATTCAGGTTTATTTAAGGCCACTGTTTTTGGCACTGGTCCTGGGGAATAAACCCGGGTCACCCGTGTGACAGACCACTATTTTAATAACTATTCAATTTTAGTTCACTATTGAGATTGACTTAGTGCAACAGTAGCCAAAAGAGTTTAGAGATTTAAGCTTAAAGTAAATAATTCATAAAATTAAAAGTCTTGGACAATCAATGAAGAGAAACCAAGTGTTAAGGATCTACGAACAATCATACTACGCTATTGAACAACATTGGTTAGATTACTTATCTTGGTTGATGATTCACGAGGTTAATATTATTATTATGGTCGTTCGAGCCTCTAATCCTCTATCTAACTTAGACCCATAACTATATTGTTGAGCAAGGATGTAAGAGATAAGCTAAATGCATTTATATTTCATACTATAATTCAACCAAATAGGCCACTTAGGTATATCCCTATCCTAAGTGCAAATTATAACGTTCATTATGTAGAAGCTTATAATCCTACTCTATTCATCCCCACATACTATCTTCATGTTCCTCCTTCTGGGCTCACAAATTGACTATAGATGTATTCTAAGGGTAGATAAGACTTAAAATAGTGATTGAAAGGATGAACAAAACAAATATGATAAATAATCAAAACCAAATCAATTCAAATAAATAGTAATCATGTTGTTCGCCTTAACCCTGGAAAGGGGGCCTTTAGCTGCTCATGGACATAATAACTGTAATTGCAAAGATAGCATACATATTAAAATCCATAAATAAACTAAATTAAAGATATAAAAAACCATAATTTAAGTTTTTTCCAGTACCTCTCCAAGTTTCAAAGCCATCCAAGGTGTATAGGCTCATGTTTAAGTGTTCTATTTATAGGAGGTCAAATCTGCCGAAATTGAACTAGGGTCCGCGTCATAGCCTCTATCGAGGTGCCTACGGTGTGAGACTCACCCTAGTATTAGATACACACTATTTTGGGCCCCTTATGAATCTACCTATGTGTGTCACGTGACCCATAGCAGTATCTAAGCCCTGTGACATATTAGTGAACCCTAGGAGGTCCGTTTTATGTCAAATTTTTCCTCGTCCTTTTGTCCATCCATTCCAAGTCTTGTAGTGTTATTTACACTTGATTTAAGGATTTTAATCATCTATAAATTATAAAAATCAACTCACAAAGGATCCTTTTGCATCAAACACCACGAATTAAATCTCAAAACAACACAACATCCAAGATGATGAACTAGAAACTTAAGCTAAGAATACTAGTTTTGCCCCTTTTAATGTTTATCTTAGTGTTTTGACTCTTCGATTGATTGAATTGAACCTTAAAAAATATAATAAAGTTGTTTCACACATAATTAGACAATCATACCATTAGTAACTCATTACATATACTAGAATTCATCGAGATAAACTAGAACAACACCTAACTCAATCTAGTAACAGTAGTTCTCTCATTTGAACTTTAAGTGACCAATTCAAGTACAAACTTGTTTTAAAATCACTTAAATATTTTATCAAAGTACTTTAACACTTATATGATTATTTATATCAATATTCACTCATTAAGCACTCAAGAAGTCCTCATAATAAGACTAAATAAGCCTGTATAAACTCTGAGGTGCATAATTCCACCTCAGATCATACGTCTAGTGATCCATATCCTAAGATGTCTGCTGATCATCACTTTCATACTAAAAGTGGGTTTAAGTAACAAGGTTCCCAGTCTCAGGCTAATGGAGCTTAGTTAGTCCTATCTTATCCTCTTTGTGATTTTGTGGACAGCTTCATTGTGGTCAGTATGAGGAGGGGAGAAATAACTACTATAATTATGGTAAGCTAGGGAATTTATAGTGAACCTATCCATCTAAGGATGATCTTGGAGATATTAGGTTTCGTTTTCCACTTCATCAGCTCCTACACCAATAGGTCACTACTAGAAAACATTAAATTTTCAACGGCCAATGTAGTCAGAATATAGTCAAAATATGAGGTAGTTTCGACTACTTTCCAACTGCTTGATGGTAGTGAGAATATAGCTTGTTGAAAAAATATTTTGGACTACAGTAGTCGAAAATTTTCGACTACTGTAATTGGATATTTAATGAATATTTATTTAATAATTATAAATATTCTGACTACTGTAGTCGAAAATTTAATAAATAATTATTTAATAGTTTTAATTATTCCGACTACTGTAGTCGAAAATTTAATAAAAAACTATTTAATAATTTTAATTATTTCGACTACTGTAGTCAGAAATTGAAAAAATGATTATCTAATAATTTTAATTATTTCGACTACAGTAGTAAAAAAATGTAATAAATAAATATTTGATAATTCTAATTATTCCAACTAACTTAGTCAAAAATTTAATAAATAATTATTTAATAATCTTAATTATTCCGACTACCGTGGTCAAAAATTTAATAAATATAATTATTCTAACTACCATAGTCATAAATTTAATAAATAAATATTTAATAATTATTATTTAATAAATAATTATTTAATAATTCTTATGTTGCATTAGCTTACACTACTTTCAGATTATAAACAATAACTAATGTATTTTTCATAATAGGATCAAACATGGCAAAAATTTATAAATATAACCACTTTAAACCATTCAAAACACACACCAAATCAAATAGTTTAAACATCTAAATGTCACAACCAAAAAACAGGAACAATAAATACAATCTAATTATCATCAGATTCATTATCTTCCTCGTCATAAAATAGTTGCGGTAT
>JAPEIP010000008.1:93670359-93684255 GCA_026120095.1 Capsicum chinense | reverse complement strand
AACCATGAATTGCGAATTCCATGTTGTGAATTGATTATAACCATGTTTATGTTGTATGATTCCCAAGTTGGAGTCTTTAATATGTTTTCATGAAACGATTCCAACTCAGCTATAAAATCTTATTTGGGGCATGTCAGTTAGATGACTACTTCCCACAGTTTTAGTCTCAGTCTCAGAATAGAACTCAGTTCAGTTTTATAGCTTTCAGGACTATCAGATACTATTAATTCGGTTTAGTAGAGAACTCAGATAGTTCTACAGATTTAGGACAATAAGTTATAGTCACTCAGCTCAGTGCAGAATTTAGCTAGTTCCATCAGATTCAGGACTATCAAAAATAGTCATTCAGCTATCAGTAATATAGTACCTATAGATACTATTCATCAGTAACATCAATTATCAGTTATCAAAAGTACAGTATCAGTCCCACAATTATCAGTAGTTCAGTATCAGTATACTCAATTATCAAAATCAGCAGACTCATATATTAGTAAATTAGTATTCATACTCAGTGTTATCAAGTTCTCAGTATAGTTCACATATTTATACATATATTCTCACACAGTCATGTTCACGTTATTCAATCAGTTAGTATTATTCATGCATATGAATCCATTTTATTTATCCTGCCTTACTTGCATACTATTACATTCAACGTAATGACATATTTGTGCTATGGTGTTTTATACCATAGGTTTAGAAGCATGAGTGTCAGAGCAACCTTAGAGGTTCACATTTAGCTTTCAGCAGTCAAAGTCAGTGGTGAGTCCTAATAGTTAGAGGACATAAT
This sequence comes from Capsicum chinense, assembly GCA_026120095.1. NCBI lineage: Eukaryota > Viridiplantae > Streptophyta > Magnoliopsida > Solanales > Solanaceae > Capsicum > Capsicum chinense. The sequence goes on along the minus strand of JAPEIP010000008.1, from coordinate 93,683,465 downwards.
TATTTTATTATTTCAATATTTCAGTATAGTTTTCAAACATTGGATTTAGTTGGGGACATGTCCCATCAAATCCACAATTCAGACACTTTTAGAGGCTTTTGCAAACTATAGTATGTTCAGACAGTTATTTCAGTTTTGGGTATTGATATTCCCTATTTCAGATTTGTTACAGGTGTATGATTCAGTTTTGAACCTTATGGCCTTACAGCTTGTAATCCCCTTATTTTATAGTATGTTATTTAGTGTTCAGTTATAGATATCAGTCATGGGTTAGCTAGTGGTCCTTCAGGATTGTTAGCACCGTATAGAATTCGGGGTACCAAATTTAGGGAATTATAGTAGCATATACTTCTAAATAGCTGAAGGTCCATGAAAGGAATTATATGACTTATGATATAGAGATGACGGCTGTGATGTTTGCATTAAAGATGTGGCATTACTATTTGTATAGAGTGCATAGTGATATCTATTCAGACCATTAGGGCTTGCAGCATGTGTTCACCTTGAAGGATTTAAACCTCAGGCAAAGAACATGGCTTGAGTTGCTTATGAACTATGATATAAGTCTTCACTATCACCTAGGTAAAACTAATATTATTGTTGATGCTCTTAGCAGGTTGTCTATGTTGAGATTATCTCATGTGGATGAGGATATATGAGGGTTGGTGAAAGATATTCATTGGTTGTTTAACCTGGAAGCTTAACTTTTAGATTCAGAGGATAGAGGTATGATTATTCAAGAGGTGGTAAAGTTTTCTCTTGGTGCTAAGATGAAGGAGAAGAAGTTTTTAGATCCTATATTAATGCAGACTAAGGTTGATGCGGGCCAGTAGAAGGTTATGGATTTTGAGATTAGTAGTGATGGTATCTTGAGGTACCAAGGTAGGTCATGTGTTCTAGATTTTAATGGGCTATGTGAAAGGATTTTGACTGAGGCTCATGAGTTGAGGTGTATATTTCACCCTAGTTCGATGCAAATGTACAATGATTTAAAGGATATTTATTGGTGGAACAAAGTGAAGAGAGATATGGCTAGCTTTCTAACTAAATGTACGATGTGTCAGCAAGTGAAGGTTGAGCACTCAAGGCCAGGTGGCGTGTCTCAAGAGATTAAGTTTCTCATATAGAAATGGGAGATAATCACATAGATTTTATTACTGGTGTTCTATAGAATCGAAATCATCATGATTCGATTTGGGTCATCGTGGATAGGATGGCTATGTCTGCACAGGTTTTGCCTATAAGGACTACTTACTCTGGAGGGGATTATTCTAAGTTGTTTATTTAGGAGATTGTCAAATTACATTATGCTCCAGTTTCCATTATTTCGGATTGAGGTATGCAGTTCTCTTCTAACTTTTGACATTTGATTCAGAAAGACTTAGGCACACCGGTGAACCTTAGCACTGCACTCTAAAATAGATGGACAAACAAAGAGGACCATTCAAACTTTAGAAGATTACTAAGCTTCTGTGTGATTCATTTTGGAAGTAGTTGGGTGGATAATTTTCCTCTCATTGAGTTTTTGCATAATAACAATTATCACTCTAGTATTAGGATGGCTATTTTTTAGGATCTTTATGGTAGTAGGTGTAGATCTTTTATTGGCTGGTTTGAGGTTGGTAAGACTAGATTGTTCGGTCTAGACTTGGTTCACCAAGACATGGAAAAGGTGAAGGTGATCAGGGATAGGCTTAGGAATTCTCAGAGTCGCCAAAATTCCTATGCGGACATAAGACAAAAGGAGTTAGAATTCAAGATTAGCGATTGGGTGTTCTTAAAGGTATCTCCTATGAAGGGAGTGATAATATTTAGGAAGAAGGGGAAGCTCAGTTCCTGCTATGTAGGTCTATACTTAATTTTGAGGAGAGTGGGAAATGTTTCTTAGAATTGGATTTGTATTTGAGTTTAGGTTCCATTCATCTTGTTTTCCATTTGTCGGTGTTGAAGAAGTGTGTCGGTGGTGCTTTTTTAGTGGTGCCTATTGATAGTTTTGGTATTTCAGATTCCTTATCTTATGAGGATATTTGTATTGAGATTTTGGATAGGCAAATCCATCATTTTAGGACTAAAGATGTGGCTTCGGTGAAAGTCCTTTGGAAAAACCAAAAGGTGGAAGAAGCTACTTTGAAGCTAAAGAGGACATAAAGTCCAAATATCTGTTCTTGTTTTCTGAGTTAGATAATCGTGCTTAAGGTATGCATTTTCCTACTCTTTTTTTGTCCCTTTTAATGGTTTTGTGATTGCATTCTTGTATTGCAATCATACTAGTGGATGCCTTGATTTATCATTCAGGAACGAATGATCTTAGGAGGAGAATGTAACACCCCAAAATTTTTCCTTTCAAATTTTTGAGTTTTGAGCTCACTGTCTGGGCTAAGACTTGCACCCCACAAGTTGTAAGATATGGACATGAGTCGTAGGGAGGGACTTGTGACCAAACTAGTGGAGTATCCAATGTTTTATTCCTGAGTACGACTAGGACACTGTGAATCGTATAGTTTAGTCACAAGTCGTAGGGTGTGTATAACACCACGTATTTTTGACCTAGACTTTGAACCATTATTTCTATGAGTATAAACTTTAATTAGATTATTTATATGTGAATACGTGTGTCATGATCTTTATCATAGAGTGTGAATTGCTTATGAGGTGAAAAATATTCATGGGAATCACTTGGAGTAAAGTTGAGCTCCATCTTTGATTTAGCGAAATCTTGGTATTCAATTCTACAAGGTTCTACTTTGAATGTGTATAACATTTGATATATGTTGAAATTTAGAGGTCAATACCAACCAAATTATAGATAATTGAGTTATCTTTCCAACAATACCAATTTCATCGTAATCCGATACCTGAGTGAAAAGTTATGCCCATTTTCATGAGAGATAATTAAGGGGTCGCGACCCTGTGCCGCAAGGGCTATTCCACTTAATTAGGGGTTACGTCACAAGGTCTAATCCACTTGATTAGGGGTCACACTATGGAGGTTATTCCCCCACTGTTTCATCTTACTAAGGTCCAAGGGGTAATTTGGTCCTTTCCCCACAACCCTAAACATCCAAAGCACAAATTATAACACCCAAAAGTGCATTATTTGCCATATTCTTCAAATAAACTCACGTAAAAACCCTTCCCTTTTCCAAAAACATTAAGTCAAGCTTCTTCTCTCAAGAAACAAGGGTTTATGTTTTGAATTGAAGATTTCCTCAAGAATCCAAGAGTTTAAGCTTCCAAGTTCAAGAAATCATAAATAAATATCAAGAATAGGGTTTCATCATTCATGTCCCAAGATTTAAGCTTTCTTCACAAGTCAACAAACCTAAGGTATATAGGGTTTATGAACAAGGATATTCTTCCATTCTTGTACACAGAACTTGTTTTAAAGTTGAAGTTATATGATTTACAACTAGGGTTCATACCTAGATTATCTTGTCTTGAGTTTATGAAATTATCATGTGATTGAATAATTAAAGTGCATGAATGTTCTCATCTATTTATGTTTTGATATTAAGATTCCCTATTATGATATGTATATCATGAGTTTGATTTGAACATTGAATAAAGACTTTCAATTTAGTTTTAAGCATGAAATTACATTACAAGTTGTACGAAAGAAAGTATAATATTCAAGGCTTGAGTTTGAGCACTAAGTTTACAAGAAAAGTTTGAATCTTTTGATTTCAAGATAAGGCTTGAAATAAAAAATCATCTATCTTCATTATGATACAGAACAAAGATTGATCTGTTGAGCTCAAGATAAGATATGGAATCCACATTTGTAATACCCCATACTTCTCCTAGCTCAAATTCGTCTCTAGAACATCAAAGATCTTTCTTCAAAGATGAATATATTTTATTCCATGTGAAATTGTTTAGATTTTGACTTTCTATCAAGTGGGAAATCGAATAAGCTTTCTGTCGATACCAAATTTTCCCAAATCCAACACTCGGGCAAAAAGTTAAAGCCATTTTAGTAAGATAGTGTACCACTTGGTACTTTAGCGTGTCGCGGAGCCATTCAAAATGACAACCATCAAAATCTAGTGAGCCTTCACTATTATGGCACGTCACACCAAGGCTTAATTTTAGAGTTGTCAATTTCTAGTTCACCAACGCGATTCCACCACGTTGCGGTGCCTTTCTAGTTCGCAACCAAGGTGGTAACGCGATCTCCACCACGTCGCGCCACCAACAAGTTTCTCAATTGTCCAATTTCTAGTGAGCTGGTGTGATTCCACCGTGTCAGGCCAGCATTTGAAATCGGGATTTTCAGATTCTATTTTTAAATTTTAAGGACCAATTCGTAATTTCCTGAAGCCCCAAACTAGTCTATATAAGGGATCTATACCGTAAATAATGAAACTACTTCATTAGTCATCAAGTTTTTCCTAAATAAAAATATTTTCTCTCTCAAGAAGTCAAGCACCCTAGCCAAGAAATCAAGAACGAGCCAAAGGATTTCTTCAAGAACCTTTAAGAAAGAGTCTTCTAAGGTATGCAGATGTTGATTCTTGGGTCCCTTTCATCCATGAAGCTCAAGAATCTTTTTCTAAATTTTAAAGATCTTATGTTTATGAGTTTTCATGATTCGTGTGATTTGAAATTGATGTTCATGCTATTATCGAGTTTTAATTCATGTTTTGTTTATGAGGTTTCAAGCTTTGACCCTAGTATGTGATATTCATGTGATGTTCATGATAAACCCTTTTTAAGTTGCTTGTTAAGTGATGTGTTCACGTAAATTAAGTGTAGAAATTGTTTAATAAGAAAAGCATGCTCCCCATATGTTTGATGAAATGCTTATGTGAAAGAATTAGAGCCATTAGAGCATGTGTACTAGAAATCCCCAATTGTGTGCAAACCCATGCATGCCAAGTGTTTGTTGAAAAGCCTTTGTGAATGAATTGTGATATGATAGCATGGAATTCTCCTATTATGTGCTCTTTGATACATGCTAAGACTTTGATACATACTGAGTGTTTGATGTAAGACCTTGTTGAATGGAGTATGAGCCAATAACATGTCTCCTTATACTATCACATGTTTATGATTTCTAAATACTTAAAGAGATGCTTTAGTGATTGTAATGGTGAATGAATGTCCATGGTCTTTATTATTCAAGAATGGTTATGTTTTACTTTTATGTTATCGAGTCCTGGGGGTATTTATACCAGATAAATTAGGTGCAGTCTAGAGCCCATGTCAGTTTTCTCGATAATCTCGGATAAGCTATGATTCTCAAAACTCAGTGAGTTATAGAACTCTGTACTATTAGACAGATATAGAACTTAAGAAATCTCAGAAATCTCAGTAATCTCAGTATCACTAGTATTCTAGCCTCAGTTCAATACTAATCTTAGATGTAGTAGTATTCAAGTGTTTAGTTCGAAACTCAGTATCATAAAGTCAGATAATGAGATTAATTAGTATTTCGTCAGATTTGGAACCAAGGGAATTCAGTTTAACTCTGTCAGGTCATTAGAAAAATATGATCAGTAACAGATTTAGCTACGTTTAAGTTTAGTTAAGAATCAGTTCATAGTCTTTCAGTTGGGAGTTGGAGCTAGCACCGAGTAAGTGCAGGGATGGTGGCTCCCTGTTAGAGAGGCATAGTCGTTAGGAGCAATCCTTGAACTCTAGAATTATGTGGCCAATGTAGAAGAAGGATTCACCTATTAGAATAAGGCTTGACAATTATACTACCTTAGGCTTGACTTCCTATGAGGGTCACCCATTAGAGAGGCTTGACCAGAGTAGATGTATTTACCTATGGCATGGTATTGACACCCTTCCAGCTGGGGTTACAGGTTGGACCCTACCAGTTCAGATTTAAGGCATATTGGTTAAGTGAGTACTCCCACAGTTGTAGATTTAGTATCAATCTTCAGAGTAGAACTTAGAAATCAAGACTGTCAGATATAGTCACCTATATCGATAAGGAACTCAGATAGTTCCATTAACTCATGGATTACCCGCTAGATAGGCATGTTCTCATGTAAAGTTATTCAGTATCAGCATTATTAGACCCAGAGATCACCTATTAAATAGGCTTGATTTTAGTTTCAAATTTAGTTGAGTATTCTTATTATTAGATTCAGAGACCTTCCGCTAGATAGGTTTGATCTCACACATATTTTTTTCTTATCATTGATAGTAGATTCAGGGATCATCCGTTAGAGAGATTAGATCTCAGATTCAGTAAGTGGAGAGTAGTAAGCTCAGGTTTCAGTCATTGATATGAGTAGATTTAGTTAATCAGCTTCAGTATCTTGAGTTTCTAAGATCACTCACTAGATAGGAATGATCTCAATTTCAGTACTCAGTTTTTTATATCAGAAGATTAAGTTATTTAGTATCTCAGCATTAGTAGTGATTTCAGGTGTTAGTAAACCTGTATCTGAGTTTTTGTAATTTGAGTTACGATGTTTTCAGATATGGTTTGTGCATTCATGCATATGTTCTCATTCAGTATTCTGATATTATTCAGTTAAGTAATTGTTTATGCATAAGCCTTTGCATTTAGCCTTACCTCATCTTCATACTCGGTACATTCTAGTATTGACACATTTGCGCTATGGTGTTTTATTTAACAGCATAGGTTCAGACACACGAGATCCAGAGTACCCCTACTAGCTCAGTCCCAGTCAGCAGCAGTAGACGTAGCTGTGAGTCCTCTTCATTCGAAGATAATCCTTATTTTATTATTGTATCAGATTTAGTTTATTTTTATTAGACAGAGTTAGTTTGGGACATGTCCCATCAACTCCATAGTTATAATAGTTTAGAGGCTTTACGGACAGATGTATCAGTATTCAATTTTCAGTTTTGAGTATTCTAGATGTTTTGAACCTTATGGCTAGTTTTTGCCAATTTTCGCATTTATTACATATATTATATAGTGCTCAGGTATAGATATCAGTAGAGGGTTACCTTGTGGTCCTTTGGGATCATGAGCAGCGTGTGACATTTCAGTTCCAGATAATAGGTTGTTAAAAACTTGGTATCAGAGCCTAAGGTTCAATAGTGTCCTAAGGAGTCTGGAAAGCTGCATCTAGTAGAGTTTTGTGCATGGGTGTGTTGCATGCCACATTTATGTACAAGAGGCTATAAGATGTTTTTAGGAGCAGTTTCTATTCTTTCAGTATTCATGTCGTTCGAGTGAGCATGAGCTCAAGTTGATCCTCGGTCTAATACACCTCTTTCTTTCATTTACAGAGTATGCCTCCTCACATATATAGTACCAATAGGGTTAAGGACCAGCCACTTCATCCACTAGATCCTGAGAATACGAGTGTGTCATATACCAAGTTTTAGGTAGCTTTCCATGCGCTAGCCCAAGCTATGATGACTAATGTTTAGGGGAACTGTCAGGTTGTGGCCCCACCTCAGCAAGATTGGGGTTCAACTACAGCTAGAATTAGAGATTTCATGAGAATTAGCCCGCCAGAATTCTTTGGGTTAGTAGTAGGTGAGGACCCATAACTTTATCTAGAGAAGGTGAGAAAGATCACCCAGATTATGTATGTTTCTAATGAGGAGAGTTTAGAGTTAGCATTCTATAGGCTGAAGGATATTGCTCATGATTGGGTAGTGATGTGGAAGAATGGTAGAGGGGATCATGCAGCTCCTGTGACTTGGCAAGAGTTTCAGGATGCCTTTCTAGATAAGTTTTTACCACTAGAGATGAAAGAGGCAAATGTAGAGGAGTTCATAAACCTGAGACAAGGCTCCATGGTAGTGAAAGAGTATTGTCTTAAGTTCAACCAGTTAGCTAAGTATGCTCCTAACTTGATAGCTGACCCTAGAACAAGTATGAGTAAGTTTATGACTGGTGTGTCTGTGTTGGTGTTTAAAGAGTATAGAACCACTATGCTTAGTAGACATATGGACCTTGCTAGGCTGATGATGGTGCAACAAATTTAGGTAGATAATATGAAAGAAAGAGAGAGAGTGAGTAAGAGATCCAGAACAGGTAGTCATGATTTCTCTTAGGCAGGGTCCCAGGATGGTAGCCGTTTTCAGCATAGTTAGAAGTTATTCGTCCCAGCTCCATCCTCAGCTAGAGTACCCACACCAAAGTTTGGGGATGTCAGTCATGATGAGACGCCAGACCCCAAAGCCCAGAGTACTGCTAGGGGTGTTCGTACCTATCTGCTTTGTGAAGAGTGTGGAAAGAGCCACCTAGGAATATGTAGAGCCAAAAATGATGTATGCTTTGGGTATGGTAGGCCATGTCACAAAATGTGAGAATATAGTATGCTAGCTCAGGGGGATAGAGAGTTTCATCAGTGAGGTGCACCTTCCGGTGCTAGTAGTGGTCATCATCAGAACAAAGTTCATGCGCTTTATATCCACCATGATCAGTAAAGGTTCCCTGATATAGATTCGGGTATATTATGAGTCCTTCATCTTTATGATATGCATTGTTAGATCCTTTGCTCCTATTTTGAGCTTATATGTCAGTATGATTTATGCATTAGTTTTAGATCTCAGTCGATCAATCATGACCAGTTCGTAGGTGCCCCGTGCACAGCCCCAGTATTTCAGTGAAGTGTTCTTAGAGGGACATATAGTCCCAAGGGGGAGATACCCCATAATATTATAATACTTTCATGTACTTAGACTCATTCAGTTGTATGTTTAGACTCTCCTTAGGAAGTTAACACCTATTATCATTGCATAATTTGTCAAGCATTCAAAAGATAGATCAGTCAAGTATTCATGCATTAGATGTGTATGTTTAGTAGAAAAAGTTTAGTTTTTCAGTGTATTCAATCATGCATTCATGAGAACAACTCAGTTATGAACCGATGCATTAGATATGCATGTCTATTATGAGAATTCAACTTATGAGTAGCTTCAGTCATGTATTCTATGGATCAGACATACATGTTTAGTATGAAATCTCAGTATATCAGTAATTCCATGTGATATAGTCATGTTTCTCATGCTCATATCCAGTAAATAAGTTCAGCCTGCTAGTATTCTCAGCTTAATCAGTCTCATTCGAGGACAAATGTCCCCAAGGGGGAGATATTGTAATACCCCACATTTCTCCTACCTCAAATTTGTCTCTAGAACATTAAAGATCTTTTTTCAAAGATGAATATATTTTATTTCATGTGAAATTTCTAATAGTTTTACTTTTTAACAAGTGGAAAATCAAATTAGCTTTCCGTCGATACCAAATTCACCCAAATCCGATACTCGGACAAAGAGTTAGAGCCATTTTAGAAAGACAGTGTACCACCTGGTACTTTAGCACGTCACGGCGTGAGCTAAATTAGCAATCATCAAAATCCAGTGAGGCTCTGCTATTACGATGTGTTGCAACTCCATCGTATCGTGGTGCCTTCCCAATTCGCAACCAAGGTAGCAACGCGATTTCAATCGCGTTGCGCCACCAACCAGTTTCCCAATTGTCCAGTTTCCAGTGAGCTGGCATGATTCCACTACGTCATTCCAGCATGTAAAATTTGGATTTTCTAATTCCGTTTTTAAATTTCAAGGACCAATTGGTAATTTCCTAATGTCCCAAACCAGCGTACAAAAGGGATCTATACCCTAAATAATGAAAATACTTCATTATCATCAATTTTTTCCCCAAATCAAAATATTTTCTCTTTCAAGAAGTTATGAACCCTATCCAATAAATCAAGACCGAGACTAAGGATTTCTTCAAGAACCTTCAAGAAAGAGTCTTCTAAGTTATGCAAATGTTGATTCTTGGGCCCCTTTCATCCAAGAAGCTCAAGAAGCCTGTTCTAAATTTGAAAGATCTTATGTTTATGAGTTTTCATGATTCATGTGAGTTGAAATTGATGTTCATGCTATTATTGAGTTTTAATTCATGTTTCGTTAATGAGGTTTCAAGCTTTGACCTTAGTATGTGATATTCATGTGGTGTTCATGATAAACCCTTTTCAAGTTTCTTGTTAAGTGATATGATCACGTCAATTAAGTGTAGAAATTATTGAATAAACAAAGCATGCTCCCCATATATTTGATAAAATGCTTATGTGAAAGAATTAGAACCATTATAGCGTGTGGACTAGAAATTCCCAATTGTGTGCCAACCCATGCATTCCAAGTATTTGTAAAAAGGCCTTAGTGAATGAATTGTGATATGATAGCATGAAATTCCTTAATTATGTGCTCTTTAATACAGGCTAAGACTTTAATACATGCTGAGTGTTTGATGTAAGACCTTGTTGAATGGAGTATGAGCTAATAACATGTCTCCCTATACTATCACATGTTTATGATTTCTAAATACTTGAAGAGATGCTTTAGTGATTGTGATGGTGAATGAATGTCCATGGTCTTTACTATTCAAGAATCATTATTTTTTACTTTTATGTTATTGAGTCCTGGGGGTATTTATACCCCACAAATTAGCTGCAGTCTAGAGCCCGTGTCAGTTTCCTCGATAATCTTGGTTAAGCCATGATTCTGAGAACTCAGTGAGTTATAGAACTTTGTACTCTCAGAGTGTACAGAACTTCAAAAATCTCCAAAATCTTAGTAATCTTAGTATTGCTAGTATTCTAGCCTCTATTCAGTACTCAGCTCAGATTTAGTATTCAACTCTTCAGTTTAGAACTCAGTATTATGTTGTTAGATAACAAGATTTAGTAGTATTATGTTAGATATGAAACCAAGTGAATTCAGCGTTACTCAGTCAAGTCATTCGAGAAATATGATCAGTAATAGATTCAACTCAGTTTAAGTTCAGTTAAGAATCAGTTTTGATCTTTTAGTTGGTAGTAGGAGCTAGCATTGAGCGAGTGCAGGGATGGCGCCCCCCGGTAGAGAGGAAGAGTTGTTAGGAGAAATCTTTGAACTCTAGAACTGTGTAGCTAGCGCAGAAGCAGGAGTCACCCATTAGAATAAGGCTTGAATATTATACCGCCTTAGGCTTGACTTTCTGTGAGGGTCACCCATTAAATAGGCTTGACCACAGTAGAGGTCTTTACCCATGGCACGATATTGACACCATTCCTGCTAGGGTTATAGGTTGGACCCCAACAGTTCAGATTTCGGGCATGTCGGTGTCACGACCTGAACCGGGGCCCTAGCGGTGACGAGTATTCTGAACCATGAGGCTTGAAACACCCCTATCTGTCTGGTAATGATGCACACAATTCATATGATAAAATAAATGTGGAAGATACACAATATAACGGATACATGGTCAAGAATCATGCGAAAGTAATAATGGGGAATAACGTCCCACAATCTCAACACAACATCTATATAACTTCTGCAAAATATCTACTACATGACTAAAACAAATGTCTATCTGAAAACTAGGACAAGGCCCCCACTAGACCCAAAACTAATAAATGATAAATTAAACTGCAGACATCAGGCCTTCCAAAATATAGATGGCTCACCACTTGATTCTACGATCTGTAAGAAGGAATTTACTGGTTGTTTGGACCCCTATACTATGCCTCCGAACCTGGGAGGAGAGGGGATCAATACAAAAGTACTGGTACGCAGAGAAATCAAAACAAAAATATAATTTTTTTACACAGTATAGGTGAGAGCCATTATAAAGCTGTTTCATATAAAATTATTTGAAAACACATGGGCATAATGTAATAGTTTTCAATACCAATGTAATAATATTTGAACTAGGTGAAATACCCTACAATTGTAATTCCCTATCTTTGTGGAATCCGCCTTTGGTGCTCCGCGGCCAAGTCTCAAATCCAAGTAGCTGCCAGGATTTAAAGATGGTATACCCCCCATGTGTGTACACCATAGGGAATACCCATCATGTGAGATATTCTAATTATTTTACTATCCTTCCATGTAGGATACAATATCATATGACCCGCATCGGAAACTACGGTTTCCAGCGATGAGTCCTTTCACTCAAACGCCTTCTTCGGGCATCCACCTTTCTCATGAAAATCAATGCATTCAAACTTTGTTCAAATCAATCACATGTCATACTCTGTAGGGTATCGTTATACCCAACTTGCAAGTCATCAGTATCATATCATTCCCTTCATTCAATCATCATATGCATCATATTTCAGTATGAACAAAACAACTCTCTTTGAAAGTCAAAAACCATATCCAAATCATGACATTTTAAAGACATTTCATGACATGCATTTCAAGATGATTTCAAACGATTCATATCATGTCAAAACATAAAATAATATCATATCAAGAGAGGGGTTTCGTGTAAATCATGCTCTCAATTTATCATCATTATGAAACACATGGATATCCATATATAATATATCAAATCATATTGGAATTAGGCCTAAAGACCAAATCAATATCATAAAACATTTAAAAGATAATCATATTAATAATTTCAAAACCCCTATTTTGAAAACATGAATTTTTAAAACCCATGAGATTTTTGAGATAACCCCACGTACCTCGATTACTACGAATATTAGGTGCTTCTTGAAGCCTACGTTAAGAGGATTCCAAATATGGAGTTAGTTTCTAAAACCCCAGTTGAATCTTGAGTTGCTTGAAATTTTAGTTTGAAACCCTAAGGAGAATCCTTGAGAACTTTTGACGAATGAAGGTGTATTTTGGGGTCTTTGGAACTGAATTTCGTGATTAGGGATAAGTAACGGTGGAAAATGACCATTTTGCCCCAAAAACAGAGTGTTTAAGTCACTTGAAACCTTTACATAGATTCCGCCTATGCCATCTTCTATGTTTACATAGGCGCCGCTTAGGCTATCGCCTATGTTTACACAGACGCCGCCTGTGCTATCGTCTATGCTTTCCATTGGCCATGTGCGATTGGTTAGGCGACACATATTACTTTGGAAGGCCATAACTTCTTGGTCGGGTGCCGAATTTTTGCAAAATTCATATCATGGGAAAGCTAACTCGGAAACCTATCATTTTACACATAGTAGGCTGTCTAATTCGACATATACAAAGAGTCATGGTCGATAGAAGTTGACAAAAATTATAATGTCCACTTAAGCTTAATCGGTCGAAGTAGTTTTCAACTCGTCCTTGAGTCAAATGACCCCTATGGTCTAAATTCAAGCTTGAATGGATTCACATGCTACACAAATAATTAACATGCCATTTTGGCATAGGATGTATTGCTT
>JAPEIP010000008.1:93589885-93612834 GCA_026120095.1 Capsicum chinense | reverse complement strand
ATGATAACCATGCAATCCACATGAACTTCCATGCTATTAGTATGTGTTGCCAATATGATTATGCAACGAACATGATATTAAGATTGTGCAAGTACTTCCATGTGATATAAAATCCTTTCCATGCAATACATTGTTGATAACCATACTTAGTATGAGATCCCTACTTATGATATTATATATTATGGACTCTACTGTTATGATCAAGTCAGTCATGTGTGTCAGTTTCCTTCTATCGACTCCTGGGGGTACTTGTACCCAAAAACTATAGTTGTGTGCCTAGATCCATGTCATGTTTCACGACATCCGAACTCAAGCTATGATTCTATAGACTTCAATCAGTCATGTGACTCAGGAAAACCTCATGATCTTATTCAATTGTCAGATATCAGTAACATTCCGCCAGTCAACGAAATCAGTAAGATCAAGTAATTCATAGTCAGTTATTCTTGACCAGTCCCTCGAGATAGGAGTAGAGGTTAGCACCGAGTGAACCCAACAATGGGAACTCACCCACCAGTTCAGGGTGTGATTCTTAGTAGCAATCCTTGTGTTCCAGAACTACGTAGCTAGTGTAGGTTGAGACATCTTAACCTGTCAGCTTAGGGTTGATGAGGTGTCTTAACCTTTCAGTTTAGGGTTCGAACCATTCTCATTTGAGTACCTGCCAATATAGGATCTCATAGCTATCCTTACCAGTGGCGTGGTATTGACACCCCTCCAGTCGGGGCAGAGATTGGACCCCAGCTTAGCCATTACGGTATACATGGGGCATATCGGTTAAATACTACCTCCCACAGTTTCAGTATCAGTCCCAGTAAAAGAACTCAGGGCTTTTTTTTAGATTTCAGTATATATAGGACTGTTAGATACAGTTGTCCATGTTATCAGTTTTAGTATCAGTCATGACAGTTATCAGTAAACCATGTATTAGCTTACAGGTCATGATATCACGTATTCATAGTCCCCATTTCTATATATGTGTGTTTGCATTCCCATGTTCATATTAGTCAGTCAGTGTTGTTCATGCATGAAACCCTTTATGTTCATCCTACCTTCCTCGTATACTCAGTACTCTAGTTGTACTGACGCATTTGCGCTATGTTGCTTTCTTTTCATGTTACACCATAGGTTCCGAGACACAAGCTCCAGCCCAGTAGTAGCGGTAGCATTCCAGTCGCAGAGACACAGAGAGTCTTCATTGACTCGAGGAAAATATGATTTGATAAATTTATTTATTCCTTCAGTTTAGTTTAATGGAGTTAGTTGGAGACATGTTCCTTCAACTCCTTATTTAGACAGTTTAGAGGCTTTCAGATCTACTTTTAGATTTACGTTCAGATTTAGTAGATATAGGTATTTTCGCCTATATAATTTTATTCAGTTGAACCTTATGGCCTTACAATTCCATGTATTCCGCATTATTATATTATGATTTGTAGTATACAGGTACAGATATTAGTCATGGGTTAGCTTGTGGTCCCTCGGAGTCATGAACATCGTGTAGCATTCTGGTTCAGCAAATCGGGGTGACACAATACCATCACACATTTTTCATACTGAACAGATTAGATTGATTATGATGGTTATTGGAAGTCTTGGTTTAGGTCTAGGCAGTGTATACAAATATCCGAAGTACCCTATGGGCCCCTTTATTCGTGAGCAACTGTGTGGAAGAAGGATCATCACCATAGGTCTTGACTTTGTGAGCTACAAAAATAAAGAAGGTATATATACTTGGTACATTTGGAACTTGGATCAGATATTGGTTACTACTAGTTTTTGTGAATTCATTTATTCATTTGCATTTCTTATCACCAGTATGATTATTTGGTGATTATATCTATCAAACTTATTGGAGGGGATTTTGTATTAGTATAAGCTATGATTGTTGTCTACTTGAACCTTCTGGGATTATTGGGCTCGATTAGGTGTCGCTTGTTTTGATTGGCTAGTTACTTTATTATTGGTTTATGGTTAGTTCACCCCAGTATGATTATAGACTGGTACCTAAGATTGTCAGTAAAATTTTTGATCTCTTTTATCTATTACGATAGGTTACGTTATTGATATTTCAACTTATGTTTACTCATTTTTTGGTTGGAGAGCTTGATTATGCTAGTATTGGCTTTCCTTATTTTGAGGATTTCTGGAGATGTTATGTTAGAATGCTTAATTTATTACCTTTCAATTAGTCATATATATATATATACATATCTTATTATTGTATATGCCTTTCTTTCCTTATTTATTCCTATTGTATATGTATCTCGTGGCTTTGTATTATTATTATTATATCTTTTTAACACTCTTTATTGTATCTTGGATAGTGATATATATCATTGAACTTTATTTCATCAAAACTATTATAATAGGATGGTTTATCCTTATTTCTCCCTTAGCATTATTATGTTTCTTGGATAACTTCCTATAGTTTATATTTCTTCTTTATATATTATTTATGCTGATATAATCTTTGGAGCTTAGTTGGCTGATGCCTATGGAGTTCCATGTAGTTGGTACTCACACTACACATCTGGAATCTAAAGATCATAATATGATTTTGGTATTGATGTATGCATCATTCGAAACAATAGTGGATTGGAGATTTAGATGACCTACTGATTTTTAGACTTTTTCCTCTCCCCCTTATATTTATTTGATCTATCTCTATTTTGTATTTTGGAGATGGTTTGTTCATGTATATTTATTTTGTATATTCCTTTGTACTCTAAGTGTATTAGAATCTTTTGTACTGACTTCATGTAATACCCCGTACTTTTCCTAGCTTAATTTTGCTCCTAGAATGTTAATTGTTCGCATAAAAAATGAATGACTTTTCTTACAAGTAGAATTTTGTAGATTGGGACCCTCCATTGTGTAGATAATTGACTAAGCTTTCCATCCATACCAATTTCACCCGAATTCGATACTTGGTTAAGAATTTAGGGAAATTTTAGTAGAGCAGTATGCCTTCTAAGCAACCACCACATCGCGGTGAAGGGTAAATTCCTATTCATCAATTCCAGTGGACCTTCATGATAAACTCACATTGAGATGAGGTACAATTTCCCAGTTGTCAATTTCCAGTGGCTCACCTTGATGGTGGCGCATCGCGGTGATGGCCATAATGGCATTTCAATAGATTACCGCGATAGCTCCACATCTTGGAGAACTTCCAGTTCCCAATCGTCAAAAACCAGTGAACCACCGTGATATTGGCACATCGCGGTGGCATGTTAAATAGGGATTTTTGTTCCCTTTTTCCAGTTCCGATTAAAGTTCAAAAAGGGCACTTTGGTAAATTCCCAAGCCCCTAATTCACGAATAACATAATATTAAGCTCAATCTAAGCCTATTATGATTATTTTCATCCATTATCTCTCAAAGAAAAACCCTAGACCTCGAAAGCTTCTTCTCCAAGAAATTAAAGTCCATTGTTTTTCCAAGAAAGCTCCAAATTGAGGATTCCCAAGACAGGATAACCAAGAACTCTTTAAGAACTCAAATAGGAATCAATAATTCAAGATTCTTCATCTAATCATCTACCAAGGTATGTAGGGTTTATGAAAAAGGATCTTCTTCCATCCTTGTGCCCAAAATCAAGTTTTAATTACCAATTCATATGATTTTGAATAAGTATACATGAGATTTGAATTAGGGTTCATGCCCATTATTGCTAATTGCAAGATTATGTGTTTTTGAGAGATTTCAAAGATGAATTGCATGTCCATTTTCATATTTTCATGCCTATTGCAGAAATTTCCAGATTTTGAGATGAATTATAATTATTTGCAATATCAAGCATTATTATTATGATGTGTTGACATGAACTTGATGCATGGGTTATTAAGCCCAAGTTTATATATTGATATTTCAAGAAAGATGATGCTTTGAGCATCTTATGATTAGATTAATCATGGATTTTCAGTAAAGCTTTGATCTTTTGATCCTCAAATAATATTTGGAATCCACTTTACAGATTTACTAGAGATTATAAAATTCAAAATACCTTTATTTACAGTTTTTTAAAGATAAATGTATAATTGGGTTTAGAATAAACCCTTATTCTAGTTTTTAAAAGTGGATTTCCAATAGAATGAGCGCAGATTAAAGGGATTAGTATTTAGCACTAAACGAAAAGTGTGGGATTAGCATACCTTATCTTCCACAAAGGTATGTAGCCAACATAGGTACAGATTATCAGATTATTCTCATTCCAATATGGGTGAAAGTTACAAATGTGATCACTTAGCTCAGGTTGTACACCTTAGCAAGAGTATGACACCTCTTCCCATCGTGAGGTTTTCCTCATAGGGGAATGAGACGTTGGACTCCATCTTATCTCACATGGTTTATGTCGGTTAGAAGAACCTCACTACAGACTACATATAACAGAAAAAATAATGGAAAAATCTTTTAGAAAACTAAGTGTAAAGGCTCATACTTTTATTCAGATTATGCTTTACAGAAAGATAATAGCAACAAATTTCATCGTTCAGATTTCAGAAATAAAATTAAGTCATTTCTACACTTAGACAATACAATTTAAAGACAAAGTATTAGCACAGCTCTCAGAACTAAATGTTATGACTCACTAGATTTACAAAGTATGATTAGTTATTCATGATTCCGTATTTCAGTCTTTCTTTCAGATATTCCAGCTTATGTGAGTTATTTACATTTATAATACATTGTTTTACAAACTATGATAATGAGATGATGTTTTACTTATGAATTTTACCCCCATATACTTAGTATATCCTCAAACTACTGATCTATATATACCTCTATGTGTTACTTTATCTTATAATGTAGGTTCAAGTGTGCCGTTTCAGCAGCATGAGTAGTTCGAGCATCTCCATCGACAGACGACAGCTGGTGAGTGCTCATAGTTTAGGGACTTAGTCATTTATTTTATTTTTATCTTATCAGTTTAGATGATTCAGTATTCTTTTTAAATAGTTCAAGTCAGCTGGTTGTTTGTTTTAGTGGATCTCTAGTATTAGTAGTAAAGGCTTGTCAGACTGCTCGATTTGATTCAGACTTGTAGTATTGGTTTTTTAGACATTATATTTAATTTAGACAATATTCCACATTCAGTATGAATTTGATATCTACTTTTCCTTATTATAAGATTCAGACTTAGTAAAAGGTAGACAGGGTTAGCTTAAGGCTACTCATAGTCTTGAGCATATTATGACGTCTCAGGACCAGGTTTCGGGACATTACAATTATGGTATCATAGCCTAAGTTTTTTTAAGATTCCCAGGGAGTCAGAAAAGTTTCGTTACATAAAGTATTGATCATGGATATAAAGCACACCATATTTATGAGCAAGAGGCTACAGGACGTCCTTAGGAAATTATCTTTTTTTTATGATCTATCGAGCTTATAGTATCTCTATCTACTTTTAACTCATACTCTTACATGATAGTTAAATATGCTTCCTCGTCAAGCTAATGCCTATACAAATGATAACCAGCCACCCTAGCCTGTCAATCCTTTTGAATGAGAACGTATCCCATGCTGAGTTTTGCACTACCTTTCAGGTGTTATCATAAGCAGTGATTGCCAATATTAAGGGAAACCATCAAGCTACATTCCTAATTTAGTAGAATGGTGATCTAGCTGCAGCCAGAATTAGAGATTTCATGAGGATGAATCCACCAGAGTTATTTAGGTTGAAAGCAGGTGAGGACCTGTAACTTTATTTCGATGAGGTAAAGAAGATAACCCAAGTTATAAGTGTTTATAAGGCTGAGAGTGTAGATTTGGCATCCTATAGGTTGAAGGATGTAGCATATGATAGGGTAGTTATGTGGAAGAATGGTAGAGGTGAGAATACAGCCCCCATGAGTTGGCCAATATTCTGAGATGCTTTTCTAGAAAGGTTCTTATCGTATGAAATAAAAACAGCTAAGATAGAAAAGTTTGTGAATCTGAGAAAGGGCTCAATGATAGTGAATGAGTAAAGCCTTAAGTTCAATCAGTTGTCTAAGTATGCCCTCGATATGATGGCTGATCCTAGGGAAAGTATAAGTAAGTTTGTCACTAGAGTATCTAGCTTGATAGTCAAGGAGTATAGGACTTCCATGCTTATTGGAGACTTAGATCTTGCTATATGGATGATTCATGCTCAGTAGATTGATGTTGAAAATTTGAAAGAAAAAGATAGGGGTAACAAGAAGGCTAGAACAAGGCAGATTGAGTATGGCCAGGCTAGGACTCAAGGGGAAATCGTTCGTAGTTTCAGAACCTTTGATCTATGCCAGCTCTATCTTCAGTTACTGCTCCCGCTCCTAGAGCTAGACAGAAGTAGTAGGGTAAGTCTTCTATGTCCAAATCTCAAAATAGTATGAGTAGAAGGCCAAGTTATCCTCCATATGCTATATATGGTAAGAATCACCCTGGAGAGCATTTAGCTGGACAAAAAGGTTGTTATGGTAGTGGTAAGTTGGGTCATAGAATTAGAGAGTTTTTGTAGGCTAAGTAAGGAAAAAAGAGATGTTTATCCCCAGACTCAGGCTATTAGTGCTCCAGCTCCTCTAGGTTACCCAGTTTCTTTTTTGGGCGCATCATCCAGTATCAGTGGCGGTCAGCGCCAGAAGCAGTTTTATTCTTTACCATCCCATCAGGAGCAGAAGGATTCACCAGATATTGTTACTGATTTACTTCGTGTCTTTTATCTTTATGTTTATGTGATGTTCGACTAAGGGTCAAGTTTCTTTTATTTGACCCCGTTAGTTGCAATAAATTTTTAAATAAGTCCTGAAAAGATCCCTGACCCCTTCTTGGTTTCTACCCCAGTAGATGAGTCAATTGTTTCCAAATAGATCTATAGAAAGTGTCCTATCACTGTACTTCATAAAATCATGTTAGAAGACCTAATAGAGTTAGATATGGTTGACTTTAATCGTATTCTTGGCATGGATTGGCTTTATTCTTGTTATGAGTCTATAGGTTGTCTCACCTGAGTGGTGAAGTTTTAGTTTCTAGATGAGACCGTCATTGAGTGGGAAGGAAATTCAGTTTCTCCCAAAAGTCATTTCATATCTTATCTTAAGGATAGAATTTGATTTCCAAAAGGTGCATCCATCATTTAGTTCGAGTCAAAGACACTAAGCCTGTGACTCTATCAGTTCAGTCAGTCAGTGTAGTTAATGAGTTTTCTAATGTTTTTCCTAAATATTTTCTTAGGGTACCTCTCAGTAGAGAAATAGAATTCAGGATTAATCTTTTTCTAGATACTCATCCCATCTCTATTCCTCCATAACGTATGGATCCCGCTAAGCTTAAAGATCTTGTAGATAAAGGTTTCATAAGATCGAGTGTTTCTTCATAGGGCGCTTCCATCCTATTCATGCGAAAGAAATATGGCTCTTTGCAAATGTGTATTGACTATCGTCAGCTGACAAAGTTACAGTCAAAAACAAATATCCTCTTCCTAGAATTGATGACTTATTTGATTAACTCCCCAGCTATCATCAGCTTAAAGTAAGGGAGTGTGATATTCTAAAGACAACCTTCAAAACCCGTTAAGGTTTTTTTAAGTTTCTAGTCATATCTTTTGGGCTAACAAATTCCCCAACAACCTTCATGAACATAATAAACAGAGTGTCCAAATAGTATCTGGACATGTTTGTCATAGTCTTTATTGATGATATTCTTGTCTACTCTCGTTGTGAGGATGAGCATAAAAAATACCTTAGAATTGTATTGCAAACTCTTAAAGATCACCGATTGTTCGCCAAATTCAACAAATGTGTATTTTACCTAGGTCAGTATCTTTCCTTGGTCATATTATTTCCAGTGCGGGTATTAGAGTTGATCCCCAAAAGATAGAAGCCATAAGAAATTTGCCTGGACCTATATCTTTATTAGACATTAGAAGTTTATTGGGTTTAGCTAGATATTACAGATGCTTTATTAAGGTTTTCTCATTTATTATATCCCGTATGACAAGATTGAACCAAAATAAAGTTAAGTTCCAGTAGTTTGATTCCTACGAGAAGAGTTTTCAGGAGTTGAAGACTCGACTCACTTCAGCCCCTATTTTAGCATTACCCAATGGTAAAGATGATTTTGTGGTGTATTGTGATGCTTTTAGAGTATGTATGGGTTATGTTTTAATTCAGCGAGGTAAGGTTATAGCCTACACCTCTCAAAAACTTAAGGCTCATGAAAGAAACTACCCTACCTATGAACTTGAGTTTGCTGCTGTTATGTTTACTTTGCAAATCAGTAGACACTATCTTTATGGGTTGTATGTTGATGTTTTCACGGATCATAAAAGCTTGCAGTATATGTATACTCAGAGGGAGTTGAACTTTTGTTAGATAAGGTGGTTAGTATTGTTGTAGGATTATAATATAAGTATGTCGTATCATCCGAGCAAGGCCAATGTAGTGGCAGACACCCTTAGTAGATTATCTATGGGCAGTGTTTATCATATTAAGAATGATAAGAAAGATCTAGTTTGAGAAGTTAACCGTTTAACTTGATTGGGTGTGAGATTGGTTGATTCAGCTGAAGGGACTATTTGGATCCAGAGTAGTTTCGAATCATCCCTAGTTTTGGAAGTGAAAGAGAAGTAAGATAAGGACTCTAGTTTGGTTAAACTAAACTAGTCAGTTAAAGATGAAAAAATTAGAGGTTTTCCCTAGGGGGAGATGGTGTGCTGAGGTACCAGAGTAGATTGTGTGTGCCATGTGTTGATTATTTGAGGAAATAGATTATGGAGAAAGCGCATGGTGCGCGTTATTCCATTCATTTAGGTTCTACAAAGATATACCATGACTTGCGGGAAATCTATTGGTGGAGTGATATGAAGAGAGATATAGCGGAGTTTGTAGCTAAGTGTCCAACTTGTCAACATGTTAAGGCAGAGCACCAAAGGCCTAGTGGTATGTTGCAAGAGTTTGGTATCCCTACTTGGAAGTGGGAAGAGGTGAATATAGACTTTGTGACTGGATTACCCTATTCACGTCGTCAGCATGATTCGATTTGGGTTATTGTAGATAGATTAACTAAGTCAGCACATTTCTTACCAATTCACATGTCTTAGATAGCTGAAGATTATGCAAAGTTGTATATTAGAGAGTTAGTCAGATTGCATGGAGTTTCTTTGTCCATTATCTCAGATAGGGATACTCAGTTTACCTCTTAGTTTTGGAATGCCTTTCAGAAGGGTCTTAGTAACCAAGTTTATCTTAGTTCAACTTTTCATTCGTAGACAGATGGTCAGGCAGAAAGAACCATTCAGACTCTAGAGGATATGTTGAGGGCTTGTGTTCTTGATTTCAAAAGTAGCTGGGAAGACCATTTGTCATTGATTGAGTTCGCTTATAATAACAGTTATTATGCTAGTATTCAAATGGCCCCGTTTGAGGCTCTTTATGGGCGAATATATAGATCTTCAGTTGGTTGGTTTGAAGTGGGTAAAGCCGCTTTGATTGGGCCAGACATAGTTTTTAAAGCCATGGAGAAAGTTCAGTTGATACAAGAGAGATTGAAAGCAGTACAGTGTCATTAGAAATATTATGCAGACATAAGAAGAAGAGATATTAAGTTTGAGCTTGATGACCTTGTGTATTTGAAAGTTTCACCCATGAAAGGGGTAAAGAGATTTGGCAAAAAGGGAAAGCTTAGTCCCTGATATGTAGGTCCCTTCTAATTTTTGAGTCGTGTTGGAAAGGTAGCGTATGAGCTTGAGCTACCCACAGATTTATCCTCAGTTCATCCAGTATTCCATGTGTCCTTGTTGAAGAAGTGCATGGACGATTCAACTGTTATAGTCCCTATAGAAAGTACAGATATTCAAAATAGTCTTTCATACAAAGAAGTTAAAGTAGAGATTCTTGATCATCAGATCAATAGACTAAGGAGCAAAAAAGTTCCCTTGGTAAAATTTATGTGGCGAAATCAGTCTGTTGAGGGTGATACTTGGGAAGCAAAAGTAGACATGCATACTAAGTATCCTCATCTCTTCTCCACGAACTCAGATTCAGCCAAAGGTAATAGTCTTTCTCCATTCAGTTCTTTTCCATTCTCAAATTTAGCTCTATAGTTTTTTCCATATAAACTCATGCACTTGAAGATCAGTTTAGTATCTCATTATGTTGAGAATCAGTCATTTAATTTATTTCTGTTATGCATGATAGTTTATAGCCTCAGATTCCTCAGTATTCTCAGTTTAACTAGCCATATTCTATGATGAATGTTCCCAAAAGGGAGATATTATAATATCCCATACTATTCCTGGCTTAATTTTGCTCTTAGAATGTCAAGGGTACCTTAAAAAATGAACGAATTTTGTTACATGTAGAATTTTCTAGGTTGGGACCCTCTATTGTGTAGATAATTGAATAAGATTTCCATCCATATCAATTTCACCCAAATCCGATACTCGGTTAAGAAGTTAGGAAAATTTTAGTAGGGCAGTATGCCATCTGAGCAACCACCACATCGCGGTGAAGGGTAAATTCCCATTAATCAATTCTAATGGACCTCCATGATCAATTCTCATCGCGATAGTGGTGCATTGTGATGATGGCTAAAATGAATAGATTATCGCGATAGCTCCGCGCCGTGGAGAATTCTAGTTCCCAGTCTCAAAAACCAGAGAGCCACCGCGATAGTGGCGTATTGCGGTGACATGTTAAATCAGGATTTTTGTTCCTTTTTTCCAGTTCCAATTAAAGTTTAAAAAGAGCACTTTGGTAAATTCCCAAGCCCCCAATTTGTTAATAATACAAGATTAAGCTCATTCTAAGCCTATTATGATTATTTTCATCCATTATATCTCAAAGAACAACCTTAGACCTCCAAAGTTTCTTCTCCAAGAAATCAAATTCCTCCATTGTTTCCTTAAGAAAGCTCTAAATTGAGGATTCCCAAGACAAGATAATCAAGAACTCATCTTCAAGAACTCAAATAGAAATCAATAATTCAAGATTCTTCATCTAGTCATCCACCAAGACATGTGGGGTTTATGAACAAGGATCCTTTTCCATCCTTGTGCCCAAAACTAAGTTTTAATTACAAATTCATATGATTTTGAATGAGTATACATGAATTTGAACTAGGGTTCGTGCCCATTATTGTTGATTGCAAGATTATGTGTTTTTGAGAGATTTTGAAGATGAATTGCATAGAACTACTTATCCACTGTAGGTACAAATTATAAGATTATTCCCATTCGAATATGGGTGACAGTTACAGATGTGATCACTTAGTTCAGTTTATACTCCTTGACAAGAGTATGACACCTCTCCCCATCATGTGGTTTTTCCCTTAAGGAAATAAGACGTTGGACTCCATGTTAGCTCACATGGTTTATGTCAGTTAAAAGAACCTCCCTACAAACTATAGATAATAGAAAAGAATAACAGAAAAGCTTTTGGAAAACTAAGTGTAAAGGCTTATAATTTTATTCAGATTATGCTTTACAGAAAGATAATAGTTACAAATTTTAGATTTTGCATTTCAGACATAGAAATGAGTCCTTTCTACACTAAGACAGTATGATTTAAAGATAGAGTATTAGCACGGCTCTCAGAACTAACTATTATGACTCACTAGATTTACAAAGTATGACTTATTATTCTTGATTACAGATTTCAGTCTTTCTTTCGGATATTTCAGCTTATGTGAATCATTTACATTTAGTATGCATTGTTTTACAAATTATGATGATGAGATGATATTTTACTTATGTATTTTATCCCCATATACTTAGTATATCCTCAAAGTACTATCCACATATATGTCTATGTGCTATATTGTCCTATAATATAGGTTCAAGTGCTCAGTTTTAGCAGCATTAGTTGTTCAAGTATCTCCATCTACATCCGGCAGGTGGTGAGTCATCATAGTTCGAAGACTTAGTGATTCTGTTTGTTTCTAGCTTATCAGTTTCAATTATTTAGTATTCTTTTCAGATAGTTTGAGTCAGTTGGGGGTTTGTCATAGTGGCTCTCTAGTATTAGTAGTAGAGGCTTGTTAGATTGTTAGATTTGATTCAGACTTACAGTATTGATTTTTTAGACATCATATTCAGATTATTCTTAGTTAATTCAAATAGTTTTCCACATTTCGTATGATTTTGATAGCTAATTTTCCTTATTATGAGATTCAAACTTAGTAGAAGGAAGTCAGGGTTACCTTAAGGATACTTGTAGTCTTGAGCACCGTGTGACGTCTCGGGACTAGGTTTCGAGGCGTTACACTTCACCATGATTTGGGCTTGTAATCTATGTTAGTCTTTTATTGAAGTTCATTTTTGCTATTTCTTTCATTTTCTTGAAAGTCCATTACTAGATGTTTCGAATTATAGGTTCCCATACCTACTGGTGAGTTATAGTAGGTGCATCATGACCTGAGAAATTGGGTTATAATAAATTGGTATTAGGAATAGGTTTATCGGTGTATTTGTACAAGATCTAAATGTCTTGTAGAATCTCGTAGATTGTCATAAAGATTCCTAGATCTTATCTTCGGGAGGATATGTGGCATTCTTAGAAAATTCTATTCTTGACTCTCCATCATATGTCCTTATTTCTATGAACCTTTAGTATTTTTTTGATTCCATTCTTTCCCCAGATGGATATCATAAGGTTACCAATAGATACAGATGGGACTTTGTCACTTATTACTAAAGTTTAAGCTCAGTATCAGGGCATGGAGTTAGAGATTGATATGTATCTTCCATAGCATCATCCAGAGGTTGTGGGGCTATCCAAAGCTTTGATAGAGTTTGATAATCCCTCAGCTATTCAAGATACCGTGTTGGGTATTTCTAGTCTATTTGTGCATATTTTATAGCCATAGATAGTGCCTGATATATCAAGTGGATCATAGACCAAAATTAGGTTTATTGGTGTTCAGTTGAGTTCTTTATCTATTTTTGGGTATGATATTTGATTTCTCAAGTGGGACAGTCGGCCTCATATCCTATATCCTTTAGAGTATGAAATTGTGTGTGCATTTGTTTGATGGGTTAACTTTGCCATTGTACTTGGGGTTAGAGCATTTAATATAAGATGTGCCTTTTTCCCTCAGGTGGTTGATCATGCAAGGACCTTAGAGAGGGAATGTATTGATATATATGAAGGTGGTGGTAAGAGGCTATTTCATTAGTACAATCTTATTAGTGTTCTATTAAGGAGAAATAATCTTTCCAGCTAGGATCAATATAACTTAAAACTTGTCAGCTCTGTGCAGATAACACCTTCAGCTATATGTGGATCTCAAAATAGTTGGGGTAGTCATAGTGGGCAGAGTTCTAGTAATACATTATGTAGTGTTTAATACAGATCTTAAAGACATGGTGACTATTCTGGATCAATGAGTGCAGTGCGTCCTAGAGTTCTAGGGGAATCGTTTGACTGTGGAGAGGTTGGTCATTAGTCTAGGGATTTCTTCAGGCTTGAGTTGGTTATTTAGATAAGGTTAATACATGTTCATTGCTAGCTTAGATATCCAAAGGTATCTTATGATTGAGGAGAGGATGATCATTTTATTTGAGAATGTCTCAAGCATCAGTTGGTTAGTAGTTGGAGATAACTCATGTTTCTCACTTGGTTAGATCTTTAGAGGTTTGTTACAACTATAGAGATATCAGTCATTTGTCTAGAGAGTGTCCCCGATATGGAATTATTGGTCAATAAACTTATCTAGATTAGTCTCTTAGAGTTATGGTACCTTCAATCAGAGGTAATGAACTTAGCACCTCAGTTGGTCATTCAGACAATAAGTTCGGATTTTGACACACTTAGATTCATACTCCTTTAAGAAAATCAGGACTATGACTTCAGACTCTGTCGAT
The DNA here is from genome assembly GCA_026120095.1 of Capsicum chinense. Lineage (NCBI taxonomy): Eukaryota > Viridiplantae > Streptophyta > Magnoliopsida > Solanales > Solanaceae > Capsicum > Capsicum chinense. The sequence continues at coordinate 93,599,009 of JAPEIP010000008.1, read as the reverse complement.
ATAGGTGCATTTTGATTTTATATCTTTTGATTTCTAGATGACTAAAGTTAGGGTTTTCATAACCATTGGTGCTTATATACCTTGACATTACTATTTAGTATTTGTGTCCTCTATGTAGATTTTTATGACTATGTAGCTACCCTCATAGATTATTTCTTTTATCAGTGGATTGAGTAGATCAACAGTGTCATTTCCTTAGGGTGTAGTAATTAGCTTAAAGTCCCCTTCCTTTGGCATATTAGCCTTGTTATGGACCTAGAGTGGTACTTTTTGTGAACGTTAATTTTCGGTACCACCTGTACCTCATACTAGAGTGGTAGTTTTGCTTTGATAATGATTAATTCTTACTTGATAAATAGATAGACTAGAGTTATGTTACAATCCCCTTCCTTACGATTTATATTTGTTTGGATTAGATGCCTTGGTAGATTTGTTTTCTCTCCTAATAGTGATATTGGGTTAATTATTGAGTGGTTTGTGATAGTGAAGTTAGGTTTGGCCTTTTAAAGCTCCGTGGTGGTTCTAGAGTTTGCAAATTAGTTCTACTGCCTATTTTTGATATGGAGAAGTCTAAGGCTTAATTTATTGATTTGCTGAGATTCTAGCATTGGATATATTTTCTACAACCCACTCTTGAAGTTGATAAATTTGAGATTTTTCTTTTGATTTTGCTAGTTCATCATCCAGCAGCGCGATTGATCTTGAAGTTGATAGTGAGTTGAGTACTCTATTTTTATTGTGATTAGTTCATGGTTTAGTTGAGTCAATGTCGGTTTAGATGGATAAATCAAAAATTTTGCTTTGCAGTATTGGTGCATTCAATGTGTTTTGTGGGATATATCTACTTGGTAACCTATGCTTGTGTATCAGTTATTGGTAACCAAAGAAGGTGTATTTTGAGAGTTAGTATTCATTGTCATAGACTGGGTATTGGTATGGCCAGATTTAGGCAAAGATTTTATTTTTGGGTTCTTTGAGATTAGGATACTTTTAGTATTCTTTGTAGCCTTGGTAAGTTCTTGGTTATGCTTTAATGCATTATGCCCTTAAGTAGGTGTTATTAGATTCTTCAATTGGTGGTGTTCCTTAATTGTGATTATGTTCTTCTGCAATATTTATGTTTTGAATCTTGAGAGAACCATTGGGGATATGCCTAATTTCTTATGATGAGGTTGATTTGAGTGTTTGTCCTTAGTTCAAACTTTATGGTTCAAGTTTTTGAATTTTTCTCTTTTTAGTGGTGGCTTAGAAGTTTTGATAGATTTGGGGTAAGTGATGCTTTGTCTTGCGCATGATTTATTTAGAGGGTTGAGATCGAGTAGCTTAACTTTCATCTGGGATTTTTGATATGGGTTGCATAACTTGATTGAATGCCTATTTTAAGGTTTGATTGAGTTAAACATTTGCTTATAGGCTGATTAGATCTACTTGTTACCTACTAACTTAGTTTTCTTCAATTCAGAGGGTTTGACTTTGATAAATGTTTGAGGGATGGTCTATTTGGCATAAGGTAGTGGTTTCTACTACTTTTGAGCTTGTTCGTAATTTTTGGTTAGAATCTTGATTATCTGCTCAGCAGAAGAAGTGTGATTAACTTAGGCTTAATACCATTTTACCGATAGTTGGTTGGGTATTCTAGAGAGGATTGTTCGACTTTGAGAGTTTGTGCATTGGTCTCCTAAATATCAGTTTTGAGGGTCATCCAAACTAGTTGTAGATTTGGTAAGTTATAACACGCTTTGATCATCTCCATTTATGTATCTAGATAGCACATTATGTGCTTAATCTTATGTTTTCCATTATGGATGTTTGATGGATTAGCTTCAGTTCTTCAAGATCAGTACGATGTAATTGGTTAGGCATGACTGGGATGATATTTTGCATAATTCAAAGTAGATAGTAGGTTTGGAATGACAAAGGAATGTAGGATTTAGAATTTGGAGTTGGTTGCTTGTTCATGCCTTAGATTGTCTTTAGCTTGGTTGTGCTCGTAGTGGTGTCATATCATTATATGGTGTGGTTGGGTTTACATGCTTTAGTTTTTTTTTTAATTAAGTTTGAGGCCACTTAGTTATTGAGGTTTAGTCATTGGTTATTGGGAAAGTTAAGTAAGAAAGTTGGTGAAAACGGGATACCATTGGTGATGTAATTACCCTCTAGGTCATTTTTGACATTTCTGCTTATTTTTCCTATTTAGAGCTTTCCTGTAGCTACCCAAGTCATTTATGACATACTGGAACTGATTGTTTAGCTACCAGGTAGTTCGTTTAGTTTTTAGAGCCAATTACCTATTTTGAAGTCTTTATTGGTTAAAATTGGCTACCAAGCAAAAAAAAATCCAAATGACCCTGTATGCCAGTTTTGATAACTCAATAGCACTAAAATGTCAATTTTAGGCTGGGAGAACCATTGATTAGGGTCCTAAGGCTTTCAAAATCATTTGGAGATATTGGTCAGGAGTAAAGAAAAAATAGCATGTGGGTGTGGGACCCATTTCCCATCGAAAAAACCTCAGATGAAAATTTTAACTGTGCCATTGAGTTTGAAACAACGAATTTGATAGGGTAGCATAGTTCATTTGCATTTACTCAATTTTGAATGTATCTCGAGGGGTTGGTGGAGACTCAAAAAAAATTTCAAGTCTTCAACTGGTCCGAACGCTAAAGAGGCCCTTTGAGCGCTTTAGTGGCCCTATCCTAGCCCTAGCTAGCCACTTTTGTGAAAAGCTGACCACTAAAGTTCTTGTCTCTTTTTCTCCAAGTATCTACTTTAGCGGCATGCCAGCGTGGACAGGTACCACTTTAGCCGCACCTGGGCTCTTTAGCGCTGACCGCTAAAGCGGCCGAACTCCCGCTTTAGTAGCACTTAGGAGACCTTTAAATGCTCCATTTGCTTAAATTGTCTCCCATTTTCAAACAAGTTCAAAAGTGAAAAACTCTAGAATGTCCGGAAACTTGGGAGAGACATTAATAGGTGATTTTGGGGTGTTCATAAGATCGAAAAACACATTTTTCTCCGAATCTTAGTATGTTCTCATCAATTCCAGTGTAAATTTCTCTATTATTTCAGAAAATCCTTACTGTATTAGTAGGTTGATTTTACCACCATTTGTGTTCGAAATTCACCTATTCTTCAGGGTAAATATTCGTTGAGCATTGAGGGATTCAAAAGTGTGATTCCACAAGTGGGCCTCATATACGATTTTTACATAACCATGGACCCAAAGTATGGAAATGTAATATGGGTACCGTTGTTCTTGTATTTATTAGTAGATTATGATTTTGATAGCATGGCATCTTGTGAAAGCTCTTCAAAAGTAAAATTCATTGATTTAACAGATTTTACTGGGCATTCTTTAGCGCCGAGGTAGGGTAGGTTTACCTTTCTTATAGATTGAGCTTAATTATATTATATTTAAGATAATGTGTTAGATATGTGTTGGGAATTAGGTCTCGGATGTGTAATTAGTATAATTTGGGACTTTTAGCCTATTAAGTAACTATGACTTAGGAGTAATTGACTTAGTTAGTCATGTTTAGGGTAGATTTTCTATATGTAATTGACTTAGTTACTCATGTTTAGGGCAGAATTTCTATCTTAGGGTTAAATAAGGTTTATTTAGCATCTAGTAGTTATATGAGATATCTTATCTTGTACGAGGTAAAATTTTCCTTAGAATGAATTTCGGGGATTAGAAGTGGACCCCTTCGGTCCACCTTAGGTAAATACTATTATTAGCTCCTTGTAACTTTATAGGTGTATTATATCCATTATACTGAATATTTGGTATCTTAAAAAGGTTGGTTACATAGTAATTGTTCTAATTTAGTAGTTGGTAGTGGATGCTACTTTTGATTCAAGTTAGGTAATTTATAATCTTAAGACAAGTTTGATATCAACATTATTCAGCAAATAAGTTCTGGTTCATGTTTCGCATTTGATTATATGAGTTTTCATTCAATTCCGACATTGATGTTTTTATTATGGCGGTATGGAATTGGTTATAATACAAAGTTTTTGGTATGGAAGGATTCTTGGTTATAGCTTCAGATGCGGTTATTTAGTATATTTAGGGTTTCTCGTTATATTTGTTTTTACCCTCTGAGATTATACAGGCCCACATGAGGTTATTTACTTTTCAATACTTACTATCTTATAGGGACTAGTTTTATACTAATAGTTATATATTCTTTACGTTATTATTCTTGATTATTAATTTATTTATGAAAAGCATTTGGAGAATTATTCAAGGTTTTCCCCTTCTACCTTGACTTAGGTTTATTTATCTTGCATATTTTTTATTTGTATATTATGATTTAGCTCAGTTGAATGATGATGCCTGTTGAGTAATCGTCGCTTTGGTAATCATACCACACTTTTGTACCCTTTTAATGCAGATCCGAGTGCTAATAGTTGCGGTTGATGCCGAGATTATTCTAAGTTGGGTTTGGAGATAGAGTGACATCTCAGAGTCGGAGTTTCCCCTTTTTCTTCTACTATCTATATCTAATTTTTCATTATTTGAGACTGATTTGTATTTTACTATTATAGTACTCATATTCATTTTGTAAGTAGCTCTTGTACCGAAATTACATAACCATGGGGATTTTTTCTTTACCTTATTTATCCTTCTTATTAGTGCTATTATCATTATTATTTGTCCAATTTATTGTCATAAATCTTTACATGAAAATTCTTGACATTTTATGCCATGTTTCCACATCATTAGCCTTTTTCTCATAGCTCTGTGCAATGGTTTGGCTTACCTAATAGTGGGATAAAGTAGGTACCATCATTACTCAAAAAATTTGCTCATGACAAATTGGTGTCAGAGCACTAGGTTCACCAATATTGTTGGTACAAGAGAAAGTGACTAGTAGAATCCCACAGATAGGAATGATTACATTGGTTTCTTATCTTAGGGAGGCTATGGGACATTCTTAGGAGATCTTCACTTCTTTCACTTATTTCATGCTAAGAGTATGAGTTGGTTTCTAAATATTCATTTGGTTTCACTCTTTCAAAAATGGATAGGACACGTGCTACTGCTACACGAGACGAGAAGCTCGAGTCTATGACTCGGGATCCTATTACACTCCATGGATGACCTAGAGGTTGAGGACAACCTAGAGATGTAACCCCAGTTAGTGACCAGGATAGAGGGCCTTAACCAAACCCGATTTCTATTACTGAGCTAAAGATTCTTCGGCCCCAGACAGCAGTGCTACAAAAACTAGATTAAGATCCAATGGGATTTATTCCCTCTTTATTGATCAGGGATGTATTTTTTCAGCTCTTGGCATTAGTAGGTGGTGCACCATCTGATAGTGCACAGTCTGCAGATTATAATGGTACTGAGGCGAGGGCGCAAACGGTTGCTGCAGCTCTAAGAGTTGAGGTTCCGCTTGCACAAGTGGTTGCTTATCTAGTAGTTTCTCAGCCAGTTATTTCCCAGTCTTCTATGTCTATGGAGGATTAGACGATGTTGGCTAGATTCTTAAGATTGGATCCGTCTAGGCTTTCTGGTGTATCGGGCAAGGATACTTATAAGTTCTTTGTTGCTGCTGAGGATAGGCTACATAATTTAGGCTTAGTTGAGATTTGTGGTGTGGATTACACTACTTTTTAATTGGATTTGGATGCTCAACATTCGTTGAGAGGTCATTTTGATTCCAGGCCTGCTGGCTCTTCCCCTATGACATAGACTCAGTTCTAAGAGCTCTTCTTGGAGAAGTAATTGCCTTGCAGTCTTAGATATAATTTTAGTGATCAGTTATCGAGGTTGGAGCAGGGCTCCATCAATGTTATGGGGTTTGAGGCGTGATTTTATAAGTTTACTAGGCATACCACATCTTTTCTGACTATTGAGTATGAGAATGGTTTGGTGCATTATTTGGGAATTGAGTCTCCCTCTTTGTAATGCTATGCAATAGTTGGTTGTTTCTTGTAGATCTTTTACTGAGGTTCTAATCATGCTTGGGTTATGAAGGAGACGAGGCCAAACAGGGCAACGATAAGAGGTAGTAATATTAGGGTAGTTTCAATGGGAGTTGTAGTGGCTCAGTATTTATAGGTAATGGTTCCCAGGGTAGTTACCCACTACATTATCTTGGGTTAGTCTAGTAGCCCCTTTCATGCTTATTTATAGATTACCAATGGAGGCTAGTATTGTTATAATGTTAATTTTGTCTAGAGTAGTGATCAGCCTCCGAGGGATTCATCTTCTGGTTATTTTAGCCATGATGGTTCTTTTGGGTCACCCGGATCTTCTAGGTTCAGTATAGTGCAAGGGCATGTTATGGTTGTAGGGCCTTGGGCCATTTTTCAATAGAGTGCCCCAGTCATACAACGATGTTTCCTTCCGCTCAGAGTTTTTAGTCGTTTAGTGAATTGCACCCCCTAGCTAGAGGTAGTACGTAGGTCATTGGGGTGGTCCCTAGGGTGCTCGTAGAGGTCCTCAGAAAGGTAGGATAGGAAATAGGTAAGGAACCTAGCCAGGTAGCGGGCGTAATCAATTTTATGCCATACCTACTAAACTTGTGGCTGAGACTTAGGATGGTTTTATCATAGGTATGATTTCAGTGTGTTGTCAACCAGCTTTTATTTTATTTGATCCAAGATCTACTTATTCTTATATGTCTACTTATTAAGCCCAACGGTTAGAGTTATCTTGGGATTCTTTATCCATGCCATTATGTATATCTACTCCCATGGGTGATTATTTAGTACTGGAACAGGTTTATAGATCATGTGTTGTGACTATTTGAGAATTTGATACTCACGTTGATCTGGTTATATTTGATATCGTGGATTTTAACGTGATGATTCTTTTTCAAATAAATTTACCTTATACATGCCTTTATACCCTTAATTGCGTGTCAAGGGGATGATAGTTGCGAGAAAATAGGGTTTATCTCTTATATTTAGGCTAGGAGACTTATTTCGAGGGGTTGCGAGTCTTCTCTTGCTTATATTCATGATGTTAGCATGACTCTATTTCTATAGGTCATGAATTTCTTGATATTTTTTGTTGTAATGTCCCTCCAGGTTATTTCCTTAATTTTCATGCATTTCTAGCATTTTAAGGCCTTCCCACAACATCTATAGGCCATTTATGACTTTTCAGAATTGTCGGTTCGATTATCAGACAATTCATTTGGATTTAAGGTTTCTTTACCTTTTTTGGAGCTTTTGCTATTTAGGATTTAGTCTCAGATTAAAAATCCTAGTAGATGACCTCAAATGAGAATCTAAATAGTGCCATCAGCTCTAGAACATTGATTTTAGCCTAGGAGGACCCTTGGTTTATATCTCGAGGCTTCCAACCTCATTTTGGGCTATTGGACGGATTATGTGAAAAATGGGACTATAGGTATGGGCCCCATGCATATATGAAACAATCTCGGGTGAAAGTTTTGATGGTTCCATTGAGTCTAGAATAATGGATTTGGTAGGGTAACATATTTTGTTTGCACCCATGGGGTTCCAAACAAATCCCGAGCACCTTGTTGAAGTCCATGTCTCACTTAGCAAATTCTGGTGCATAGGGTTACTGATGCAACTGCCTAAGCGAATAGAAAGTCCCTTAAGCAGACCTTTCATATGCGATACGTTGTTTCTTAAGAGACATTGACCATTTGGTCAAAGTCCCTTTAAGTGATCACTGAGCTCGCTTAAGTGGCTTGGAGATCACTTAAGGAATACCCGATCATTCATGTCAGATCGCGTAAGAGATAGGTTATTCACTTAAGCAACTAACCCCTAATTGACAGGGTGATCGCTTAAGAGAAACGAGGTACTACTAACCCACTTTCTCTACCTAATTTTCTATCACTTCTTCCATAATTTTTACACCAAATTTGGAGCTCAAAGAGAGGAAAAAGCGGGAAATCATCCACATGACTTAAGTTAAGCTAACCTAGCTCTTCTTGGTCGTTTCCCAGTTATTTTTGCTTCAATTTCCATCCCAATTCTTAGTAATATTCTTATAAATTAGGGCCTCAATTTCTAAACTTTGAGGGTTGATTTGAGACCCGATTTGTGCTCTATTTTTGCTCAACTTTTTAGCATAACTTCCTTGTCCTTTAAAGGACCTCGTGATGGGTTTAGTTTTGAATTCTGTTAATGGGATCCATGGGCCCATTCTTTACCCAAAATTTGACCCGATCCTTAATATATTAACATGGGTCTTGTTTTATAATTAACGACGTGTAGATTCCAAGTTTGATAGATGATGACATTTGGGATCGTGGAGTGAAGACAGACAATTTGTGAATGATTCAAGGGTTTCAGGTCAGCTTCGAGGTAAGCTTCTATCTACTCTTCTCTTGATATGGTATTTTATATGTTTTAAATACTAGATAGGGATGTTAAGATGTGATTATAGGTAGAACACCATTCCTAAGCCTAATTTATGAGTTTCGGGGCTAGTAGGGTAATTGACCCATTAGGTGAATACCTATTATGCTTATAAGATCCTATTACTCTATGTTTCTAGCGTGATAGACATAGTCGAAACTAAAAAACCTTTAGTATAAGGTTTTCTATGTGACTTAGTAAATAGTGATAGTTATTCCCCATACGTTGATGTGGTGGTTATGACGGATATATTCTGGGGACCTAGGTCGTGATTTTGATAGTCGTTGGAATTTGGAAGTGTTTTACCCTTATAAAAGACATGACCATGGTTTAATGAAGTTTTGATACTTCTAATAGTGTTATATTAATACTAGTGATGTGCTGTATAGATTTGGTATAATTCATGATCACTTACATAGTAAATGATACGATTCCAACTAAAATATGGTTTTATTACTCTTTCTAATAAAAAGGGATTTATTCCCACTTTTCGCTTTTAAAATGGATTTCTTCATAACAAGAATCATACCATCTTAATGAGTAACTTATCAGCCTTTGAAACTAAAAATGATGATTTGGATTTTTGACTGAGATAGATTCCAATCCATGGTTTTGCTTCTACTATTTACCCCTTTAGAGAGAGATTCTCATCCCTTCTAGATTTTAAGATGATTTCGTTTTGGAGTTTATCTTAAGCAATGGATTTACCGCCCTATACGCTTTTAGCCACAATTCTAGCCCATGCATAATATGTGTGGGCAGTTAT
>JAPEIP010000008.1:93571564-93589785 GCA_026120095.1 Capsicum chinense | reverse complement strand
TATATACTACTGGACAGAGTGGATTGATGATGGTCTTGACGATATGAGTTCCAGTTCAAGTCCGGTGATTGATAATGACATTGATAATTATTGGAAATCCTGGATTGGGATTCAGTTGGTGTATATTGATGTCGCCAAAATTGTACCCTCAAAAATGATAAAATGCAGTTGTTGTCATATTATACTAACCAACTAGGTTGGGGTCGATTCCACAGGGAATAGGTCAAACTCATCTCTCGATCTTGCTGAAATAGCCAAAAATGCATGAATGTAAATGGGGGGATTTTGTATCAAACAGTATAAGTAACACGATTTAAATGCTTTTGGATGTAAACAATTTGAAACGAACACTAGGTTTGTGTTTCCTCTAGCTTCTAATTTCGTAGGTTTATCCTGCTCATTTCGACTGTCTCAAGATCACGCTTGAAAAATCTTATAATGCTATGTATCATCAATAGTCTTGTGAACGTATTTGGTGAATCTCACCCTTTACCTTGTGAGACTTAAGGTGTCTCCTTACAAACACTTGTCTTTGATCCCAGTTTAACTTTCACCTTGGATGTCTCAAGTTGTTAGACGAGGGTTGATAGCCTCGAATCAGTATTGTTACCTTTTTTCCCAATCTTGACCTCTCTTGTAAAGATGATTGCAAAAACTGGTGAGTCCTTAGTTTCTGCAGTAGCCAAGGAAGAAAACAATACGAAGAAGATCGCAATACATGCAACAACAAAAGTTTAGTTGAACCTCACACTTACCCTACTTCATCAACCCACCAGGGTTCCCACAGCCCTAGATAAAGAAATTAGCCTCTCAGTTGCAAAACAATCTATTGAATTCAACAAAGAAAGCATAAAATCAATCTCACAATAATGAAAGAAGAAAACCCAAAGTCTTAAATCAATTAAAAAACAAAAAAACCAAGGACACATGAATCCCAAGATCAAAAGTTAAGTTTGAAATTAGAGTATAAAGTGCATACAAGTGCGTAAAATAACTAAAAACGTCAAAAGAGTATTTATAGATTACATAGAAATCTTAGGAATCTTTTCTAAAACATAAGAGGAAAACTTTGTTTGTGGCCACCTACAGTGCCACCTACGGGCCGTAAGTGGCCTCACGTAGGTGACTGATTCTTCAAATCTGTAGCATCTCTCTGAATCTTCAATTTCTGACACTTACTCTTACACTTATGGGCCGTAAGTTGTACCTACAAGCCATAGGTTCCCCATCGTAGGTAGCAGGGCTAAAGTCTCAACTTCTAATTCTCTAAACTTTAAAATTCTACCACATACTCTGTTACTTACGTGTCACAATCCGACCCCGAGCCTGGCTGTGATGGGTATCTCAAGCCTGCCTAGGGCCAAATACCACCCCCATAACCTGTTCAAAATATAACCCAAACAATATCAAAAGATAGGAAAATGTGATAATAAGATAATCAAAGTAACTCAAAGGTAAGCTCTAAGAGTTGACAACAACCATTTCCACAATCTTGTCCACAAAAAATCCTGTAATGAAAACCAAACATGAATCTAAGCTGGGACATGCCCCCAAAAATAGCCAAAAACACCCAAATATAAAGTATAAGACATAAGCCAATCCATGGAGTAACAGGCCATCTAGAACAAGGAGGCTCACTAATTCAAGCTAACCAAATGATGAATCAGAATCACCCAACACTATTCAAGGAAGAAGAAGTGCCCTTGAATAATACATTATGAAATATTATAGCATACTAGGATGGTTAGCAGGGTGAGAACTAGCATGTAACTTATGGAGTGGGAATAATATAATGCCATTTAAAAATCTATCCAAACTTAATGTACAACAACTGTAGTAGCATACCCAGTGTATTCCAACGTAGTGGGGTCTGCGGAAGGTAGAGTGTACGTATACCATACCAGTGCTTCAGGTGAAGTAAAGAGGCTGTTTCCGATAGACCCCCGTCTTACAACCAATAAAAGTATAGCAAACACAAAACATAAATGTATATTAACTTGTACATGTAAAATAAACTAACACTAGCCACAAAATAATACTAGAGCCACAAGATACTACTAAAAAGTATATATACGAAACCATAGACAACACTCAAGCCATAAACAAGAAAATTCAGACATAAATAAAGAACGCCCCTTACTGATACCGATACACTCCCACCCCCAACCCTTAACCCTAATCTGCATCCTTCAAACCTTCCTATAAAGGGTCATATCCTCCTTAAGCTATAATTGCTCCATATCATGCCTAATCACCTCCCTCCAATATTTCTTCGTCCTATCTTTACCCCACCTAAAATCATCCATAGCCAGTGTCTCACACCTCCGTACGGGAGTATCAGAACCTTTCCTCATCACATGGCCAAATTAACGTAACCTCACTTCTCATATCTTGTACTCCACCAAAGCCAATCCCACCTTCTCTCCAGTAATCTCATTTCTCCCTCTATCTTTTTTGGTATGACCACACGTCCATCGCAACATCCTCATCTGTGCCACATTTAAATTTTGGGTATGGGAGTTCTTAACTGGCCAACACTTTGCTCCATACAAGTTAGCCGATCGGACTACCACTCTGTAGAACTTACCTTTAAGATTTGGGGACACTTTCTTGTCATATAAAACTCTCGAAGAGAACCTCTATTTTAGCCACTCTACCCTAATACAATGCATAACATCCTCATCAGTCTCCCTGTTTTCCTAAATCATAGACCCAGATACGTGAAACTCTCCCTCTTATGAATGGCCTAAAGTCTAGCTTCATGCCACGTTAGCCTCCTATAACACATCGCTAAACTTATACTCTAAGTCCTCGGTCTTGGTCCTACTCAAATAAAATCCTTTAGACTTAAGGGTCTGTCTCCAAATCTCCAACTTATCATCACCTCATCTTCAAGTCTAGTCAATTAATACCATATCATATGAAAATAACATACATCAAGGCACCCCCTTGAATATGTCTCTTAAAAACATCCATCACCAAGGCAAATAAAAAATGGTTAAGAGTCGATCCCTGGTGCAATCCTATCAAAACCGAAAAGTGCTCTGAATCTCCACCTACCATCCTCACATGAGTCTTTACACCATCATATATGTCCTTAATCGACCTAAAATATGCAATGAGCACCTCTCTATCCTCCAAGAACCTCCATAGAATCTTCTTGGAAACTCTGTCATATATATTCTCAAGATCAATAAACACCACGTGCAAGTACTTCTTCCTCTCCCAAAACTGCTTTACTAATTTCCTCACAAGGTTAATGGCCTCAGTAGTTGAGCAACCTGGCATTAAACCGAAATGATTCTTAGAGATATTCGCAATCCTTCTCAATCTCAACTCTACCACCCTTTCCTAAACCTTTATAGAATGACTTAAGAACTCAATCCCTCTATAGTTGTTGCACCTATGGATGTCTGTTATGTTATTATATAATGGAATCATCGTACTCTACCTCCATGCTTCAAGTATCTTCACTGCCATAAAAATGATTTAAAATACCATGTCAACCACTCCAAACCTTCCCCACCAGTGTTCTTCAAAAAATCCACCGAGATCTCATCTGGCCACATTTCCCTATCCTGATGCATCATGCGAATAGCCTACTTGACCTTCTCAAACTTAATATGCCTATAATATCCATAATCATGAAACTCCTAAGACTTCTCCAACTCTTCCAAAATCAAACCCTTGTTCCCCTCGTTGTTCAAGAGTTTATAAAATTAGGACTGCCACATCTTCCTAATGAGGGCATCCTCAGCCAATACTGTACCATCCTCTCCCTTGATGGACTTCACTTGGTAAAGGTCATAAGCCCTTCGCTCCCTGGGCTTGGCAAACCTATACCACTTTTTCCCCACCTTTATCCTCTAAATCCACAAACAAGCTCTCAAAAGTTGATGTCTTAGCCGCCGTAACCGCTAACTTAGCCTTTCTTCTAGCTACCTTATACTCCTCCTTATTCGTCTGCCTCTCCTTATCATCCTTGCTCTCAACTAACTTTTCATAAGCCACCTTCTTAGACTCCACCATCATATTAACCTCTTCATTCCACCACCAATCCCTTCTATGCTTACCAGATAGTCCTCTCGAGACACCCAACACCTTCTAGCAATCCTCCTAATGCAAATGGCAGTCGTCTCCCATATACTATCCACATCCACTCGACTCTCCCAAGCCCCTACTCATCAAATCCTTTCCAATATCAAAAGAACTAGACAAAGTCAAGCTACCCTACATAAACCTTGATCGAGCCTCCACGCTTCTTTTCTTTCTGACCTTATTGATTACCAAGTTCATCACCAACAACCAATGTTGAGTCAAAAGATTCTCATTAGGTATGACTTTATTATCTTTACATAGCGCTCTATCACCTTTACTAAGGACAAAAAAGTCAATATGATTTTTAGCCAGTGAACTATGAGAAAAAATAAGGTGCTCCTCCTTCTTAGGAAAGCTTGCATTCGCTATCCACAACCCAAAAGCCCAAGAAAAATCCAAAAGAGAAACTCCATCTTTATTCCTCTCCCCAAAGCCTAAACCGCCATGCACATCATTATAACCTCTCGATAATGAACCAATATGTCCATTGAAATCTTCTTCTATGAAAAGTTTCTCACTTCTCAAGACACCCCTCCCCACATTATTTAAAACATACCAAAAGCCCTTCTTCTTCTCCTCGTCCAAACCTACTTGAGGATAATAAGCACTAATGACATTCACCGTAGACCCTCCAATGACCAACTTAATAGGCATCAACCTATCATTGACTCTCTTAACCTCTACCAACTACTCCTTAATTTCATCATATACTAAGATAACTACCCTATTTATATGACTCACGCTACCTGAATACCACAGCTTATATCCATCCATATATATTGCCTTAGTGCCTACCCATTTAGTTTCCTAGACACAAGCTTTACTAACCCTCCACTTTCTAAGAATATTCACAAGCTCTATTGACTTACCTTGAAGCGTTCCAATGTTCCATGACCCAACTCTTAACCTAGAAGTACCCTTATCCCATCTAGCCCTACTACCCATCACTCTTGACCCTCGACTCTAATTTAGACCTTTCTATAAACCCTTCCCAAACCCAACACCCAACCTTGAACCCAACCCTAACCTATGACACGACCCTAGTTCACTATCTATTGCCCTAACTACCACTCAAAATGATATGATACAAGAAAATAAGCAACATAGATGAAGAACACAATGAACAACGAATAAAAATAGATAAATAGGCAAGCAAAACCAACAAGTAAAGTTAATACTCACAAACCACAACAAACAATACAGTACCTACAGTAATCCCAAAGAAACAATAAAGAAAACCAAACAAGAAACCAAGATAGAAAAAGAGATAAAAAACCTAGGCTAAATAAACTAGCAAAAAATGAACTATAAAAGAGTGAAATGAGTGCACCTGGTCCTTGATGAAGATACAGTGGGGATGATTTCTTGATTGTTTCATTAGATTCCAGCAAATTGGTGCAGAAATTAGTCACTGGAGTCTGCTGTCACTGCCTTTAACCTACTCCTAGTACCGCTCCTCTATTATTTTATTCCAAAAATGCACTAATGCTGGAAAGTGTACTAATAACCAAAATCTTGATATCGCTGCCTGAGGAGAGGTGTTCGATCTAGACTAGTATTGCCTGCAAAGGGTTTGGAAGAAAAGTGAAAATAATTATGTTTGGCGATGGGAGAAAGAAATAATCAGTTTTGCCTAAAACTGATGCCATTTTGTCAGTAACTAATGGGGTTACCGGAAAAACTAGTTGGGTGTGTGTGCCTCTGGCCAAAATTGATGGGTTCTTGGTCTTCACTGCATATGGGTTCCCACTGTCCACAAAATCTTATTGTTTAGAGATGGGTTAATCAATCTTGCCAGAGAAGTTGGTGGTGAATAATAAAATAGTGGTGAGAGATTGAGACGACAAAGAATAGGGAAAAAGATTTATCAGTTGTGGAAAGTGAATTTCGCCGAAGAAAATGTGTTCACCAAAGAAAATATATATAATTTAATTTCAAAAATTTTGACTGTTGACTATTTAATTCCTATCCAAACTTAATGTACATATTAAAATATATGAAAATATACGTATATACATAATGTTCGTATAGGGAACAGTATTTAACATGATATTTAAAATAATTAACCTGGATTATGTAGCTCTGCCATCATAAAAATACCCATAGGCTATATGGGTTTTGCTCCCCCCACCAGAAGGTCCTCAATGAATATAGCTGCATAAACTAGAGATATCAATAGAAGGCCGAGGAATACATGATCCTACTCCATTCCAGATACAAATAAATATTTATATATGTAGTGTATGACACATATACACGATCATCAAGACCTCCACGTTGTAACTCTTTTTAATCCTAATTAATACATTTACACATAACACAACCATTTAATCAAAGAGTCATTCATCAAGGCATTACCAAATGGAATCATCATACCAATTCAAGCTTACAAGAAAATTTCACTATGCCATCATCTTGGGGGAATCCACAACACCCAAACTTCATTATCCAACAACAAGGAGGAATCCACAACCCCCAAGTGTTTAATTAAAATCATGACATGGCCAATAGGGCCCTTCATGTCCATTTATAGTCCTTTAACCTTTTATGCAATGCATTAGCTTAGAAAAGTGGGCAAAATAATATTTTAATGCTAATTATGCAATTAGGCTGAGGTGATTACCAATTCCAGGACCAACAATCCATTTATTTTGGGGAATACATGACCCATCCCATACAACATGCCCATACACCCAAATGGGTTTTGAAATTCATCAATCAAGCATAAATAATGCAAGTAAATATGGCAATACCATTCAGACAAATACAATCCAAAACCCTCAACCTAAATAAAACATTTTAAACCATGGAAATACAAAACCCTTGCATGCCATAATGATAATACAAGTCTAGGGAGAGAGATACATGTCTGAGATACCAAGAATTTTGAAGAAGAAACCACACTTAAGCCCTAGGTGACCAATCCTTAGAAAACTCTAATCGTTCTTGCTTAGGGATTTTAGAGAGATATTGGGTGTATTTTATTTGTGTTGGCATGATAATGAGGCCCAAAATATGTTTTATGGTCGTGGGTCATAATTGGGAAAAGAAGGAAATAACAAAGGTGCCCCAATTAAAATGCAGGAAAAACTATCGCCAGTGACTATAGGTCACCTTACGACTCATTACGAGTTGTCACCATGATTGGTAGTCTAAACAGTAGCTCAAAGCAACCTTAATGCTAAGGTCACGAGTTCCACATCATGACTCATGAATAGATCTAATGAATCATGAGTTCCAAGTCATGACCTGAGTAGAAACTATGGACAATCACACTGGTGGGACCACGAATCTCACCTTAGGACTCGTAATATCTCACCCCAACTTATGAGCTCTTTGTCATATTCAGGAAAACTCTTTGGAGAACTTACTGGTCCAGCTACGATTGGAACCAGAAGACTCATGAGGAGTCTTGAATACTTGTCACCTAAGTCATACCTTTGACAGGGAACTCATAACTCAGAAATTTCATAGTACCAAATCTTAGGGTATTACATTACCTGCCCCTCCCCTACCTTCAGGATCATTAATCCCCAAATGATGAGTCAAGGCACCCATTAGCACAAATATAAGATAGAAGAAAACCAAAAAAACATGCACAATTAAAAAATAGTAAAAACAAAAAGGGGAACCCATACCTCCAATACTTTCGTCCAACGTGGGGAACATGAATGGATATTTGGACTTTATGTCCTTTTCAGTTTCCCTAGTGGATTCCTCTACCCTTTGATTCCCTCAAGAAAATTAACCGAGGCCATATCCTTATTCATCAATCTACGAACTCTCCTATCTAAAATATCGATAAAGATTTCCTGATACGACAAGAAATCTGAGATACCAACATTCTTAATAGTCATAATCAAATAAGGGTCACCTTTACATTTTTTTATCATCGGCACATTGGAACACCAAATGAATAGAACAAAAACTCTCGATCAATTCCATCTCATAAGTGACATTTCCAAATTTCCTCAAAATTAGATACAAACCAACATAGTAGTATTGAGCATCCTTTTTTTTCCTAATTGCATTACTCCCTTCATAGGAGAACCTTTCAAGAACACCCAATCACCAACTTCAAACTCCAATTACCTTCAACTTATATCCATATAAGACTTTTGGCTACTTTGGGTAGTCTCAAGTGTCTCCCTAATCACCTTCACCTTCTCTATGGCCTGATGAACTAAGTCAGGACTAAAGAATCCAATCTCACCACCCTCAAACCACCCAATGGAAGACCTATACCTCCTACAATAAAAAGCCTCAAAAGGAGCCATTCTAATCTAGAGTGATAAATATTAATACATGAAAACTCTATGCGAGTCATATGATCAACCTAACTACCTCCAAAATCAATTACACAAGCCCATAGAATATCCTTCAAAGGCTGAATAATCTGCTCCGCTTATTCATCTATTTGAGGGTGGAAAGTGGTGGTAAGGTTTACCCTAGTCCCTATACGTCTCTAAAATGAATGCCAAAAGTGATAAAAGATTTTTGTACCTCGATCCATAATGATAGACACTGGCACATAATCCAATTTAACTATCACTTTAATGAACAACTTAGCATAATCCTCACAGAGTAAGTAGTCCTCATGTCTAAGAGATGAGCAGACTTAGTCATCTTATCCACAATGACTCAAATTGAATCGTACAATCTATGAGACCACAGAATACCGGTAATGAAATCTATGTTGGTCATCTCCCACTTCCATATAGACAACTCTATCTCTTGAGACAACCCATCTGGACTAAAATACTCAACCTTCATCTTTTGACAAACCATACACTTGGCACCAAAATTTGCCACATCCCTATTCATATTGTTCCACCAATAGATTTCCTTTTCTGCAGCCCATCAACATTGGGAACATACAGTCTACCTTGATACCGCAAGATACCATCACTGCCAATCTCAAAAGCCAAAAACTTTTGCTGACCTATATCATCCTTAATCTACATAACAATAGGGTCAATAACTTGTTTCTTCTTCACCTCAGCACCAAGGGATGACTTAACTAGTTCTTGAACAATAACCCCTCCATCACTAAAATCCAATAGAAAAACTCCCAAATTAGCCAACCAGTGAATATCCTTCACTAATACTCACTTCCCTTCTTCAACAAGCGATAAGCTCCATATATATCACCCACTAAGTGTATCCACAACTATATTAGCTTTACCTAGAAGGTAGTAAAGAATCATATAATAATCTTTAAGTAGTTCGAGCCACCACCTCTACCTAAGATTCAACTCCTTCTGAGTAAACACATACTCCAGGCTTTTATGATTAGAATAAATGTCTACATATACCCATACTGCTAGTGGCATAAAATATTCAAAGCGAATACCACAATTAACAATTTCAAGTCGTGCATCGAATAATTCTTTTCATGAACCTTAAACTTTAGAGAAGCATAATCCACAACCTTACCATGCTACATCGAAACACAACCCAGTACCACACTTGATGTTTCATAATAAATAACAAAACTCTAGTATCCTCGGATAGGGCAAGACTGGAGCTAAATTCATTATATCCTTCAACTTCTTAAAGCTACCCTCACAAGCATCTGACCACAGAACTTAACATTTTTCTGAGTCATATTGATGGGACAACAATAGAAGAGAAAATCTCTATAAACCTCCTATAATACCTAGCAAAGCCGAAGAAGCTCTGAATGTTTGTTGGAGTCATAGGTTTAGGACACTTCTTAATAGCTGCAAATTTTTGTGGATCCAACTTGATCCCGTCACTAGAACAACATGCTGAAGAAAAGTCACGACATTCATCTAGAATTCACTCTTAGAAACTTTTTCATACAACTGTTGATCCTTAAGAGTCTGTAACATATTCCAAAGGTGATTGACATGATCTTTATTACTCTTTGAATACCCAAAAATATCATCACTGAAGTTAATAACAAACAAGTCTAAAAACTACTTGAAGACCCAATTCATAAGATCCATGAAAGCAGTCGGAGCATTAGTCAATCTAAATGACATAGCTAGGAACTCATAATAACCTTATCGGGTTTGAAAAGCAACATTAGGGATATCAAACTCCCTAATCATCAACTGATGATAACTCGAGCAAAGATCAATCTTAGAGAAGCATCTAGCACCTCAAAGCTAATAAAAAGGATTATCTATCTTAGTAAGGGGATACTTATTCTTCATCCTAACCATATTTGAATGCCGATAATCTACGCACATCCAAAGAGATCCATCTTTTTTATGCACAAGAAAAATAGTGGCACCCCATGAGAAAACAGTAGGTCGAATGAAGAATTTATCAAGGAAATCCTTTAACTACTTTATTAGCTCCTTTAACTTATCTAGAGCCATTCTATATGGAGAAATATAGATAGAATAGGTATCTGGCAGAACATCAGTCCCAAATTTTATTTCCTAATAGGAGGAATACCAGAAAGATTATCAGGAAAGATCTTAGAAAATTCATTCGACACTGGGACATATTGCAAAGAAGGCTCCTCAGAGCCATAATCTTTTACCCAGACCAAATGATAAAGACACCCATTAGAAATCAAATTTTGGGCTCTAAAACCTTTAGGCACTGAGGAATCCCCTCACATTTTGTTATTGGCTTATTAGGAAATTAGAAAATAACCTTTTGGGTCCTAAAATAGAAGGAGGCATAGCACGAATGGAGCCAATCAATCCCTTGGATAACATAAAAATCCAGTATGTCCAACTCTATCAAATCCACCAAGTTGTCTCTATGAAAGACGAACACCATACAACCCCTATGGATCTTTCTAACCACAATAGAATCATCCACCTGTGTAGGCACAAAGAATGGCTCAAAAATAGTTTTAGGACCAAATCTAAAATGCACAGCCACATAAGAAAGGGTATACCCTGAATCATGAAAATAATACACATCTCTAGAGAAAGCTTTAACATTCTAGTGACAACATCAGGAGATGCCTCAAATTCCTGATAGGTGAACACTTTTTCTAGTACTGATACCACAGGTAACCCTCTTTGGTGTATGAGCTGACGAAGTAGCAACTGGGACCTTATTAGCCCTAGTGGCTACTTTAGCTGTTGGACTATATCATTAGATATGACCCGGTTAACAATAGTTATATCACTGATTCCTCCCCTCATCCTACTAACCATGGTAAAGCAAACCTTAAAAATAATAATGTGGATAGGATGGAGCTAACTAAGCTTCACTAGCATGAAACTAAACACCCTGTGGCTTAGGACCATCAACTTGCTAAAATGATGATCACCAAACGACTTTGGATTGAGAGCACTATCCATCAAATATGTGTTAGAACTCTCCCAACTTCTTTTATCAGACCATTGTCTACCATCTCTACCACTATTCTACTGTCCTTAACCCTGCTCTAAATACCTAAACTTTTTATTTTGCCTCTCTTTTATTTTTCCCAATTTCGTCTTCTCCTCCTTTATCTGTTGCATGTACACCATAAGTCTAGAAATATCCATATCATTTTTATCATTGTGGCCTTACATTCCAATACCAAGTCATGAGATAAACCAAAAGAAAACTTTCTCATTTCGTCTCTTACGCTAGACACTAACTTTAGAGCATAACTAGATAAATAATGGAATTTCAAAGCATACTTCTTCACACACTTCCTACCCTGCACCTTAGCCATCCTCAACTCTGGAGGTAAGAAGGGATCTAGGAAAGAACAAAAAAACTTCTCCTACATAGCCTACTCAACATTATTACCCCTCGGCCACTCCACTACTCATACCATTGACAGTCTAAATCTTTTAAATAATATGCAATAAACTTCAAGCTCAGAATTAGAAGCATGCATAGCATAAAATATCTTCTCTATGTCATCCAAAGAATCTTGAGGATCCTACTTAACCTTAGAACCAGTAAAGGTTGGGGGATTCAACCTCATACAGTGCCCACTTAGGTGACCTCAAAAAAAGGAGCAACAAAACCCGTATAATCATACAGGTGAGGTTGTGACATGACCAACTGAGTTAATAGTTGAATAGAATGGTAGAAGTATGCATTAATGATGTCTCCTTATGGTGACTGAGTATGAGTATCACCAACTGTAGAAGGATTAGCGGGGATCGATGGATCCCCAAGTGGAGCAGCACAATCAGGAGGGGAGGACACTAGACTGTTTGCACTCCATGAACTAAATAAGTCCTATCCATATTGCCCCTATGTAAGGTGGAGGTGACAGAAGAGTTTCTATGACCATTAGATCTTTGGGGAGGTATGATCTGAAACGTAATCAAATTAAGAGTTAGAAAATTCCTAGACCCTAGTTTGAATAGCACAAAATAGAACACTAGAAAGAGAAATACTTCTAAATGCCTCGTAGCATCCCTCTTATAAATAAGGCACGCTACATACCAATAAAAAAGACTTTACTTGACATGACTTTGTGGACACCCATAGATACTGAACCTAGGTCAACATAAAGCTTGTAATGACCCGATCCCAGGCCTAGCTGTGATGGGTATCTCAAGCCTATTAAGTGTTGGAGACCACCCCCATAGCCAGTCCAAAACATAACCCAAACAACAGTGAAAGATAGCCATACATGATAATAAGATAATCAAAGTAATTCAAAGGTAAGCTCTAAGAGTCAACAACAACCATTCCCACAATCTTGTCCACAAAAAAGTCTATAAGGAAAACCAAACATCAATATAAGTTGGGACATGCCCCCAATAATACCTATAAGAACCTAAAGAGATAGTCTACGACATAAACCAATCCAAGGAATAACGAGCCTTCTGGGAAGAAAGAGTCTCACCACTTTAAGATGATAGACTAATAAGCCAGAATCACATTTAGCCTAACACTACACAAGGAAGAAGTAGTGTCCTAGGACCCTATATTATGAAATAATGTAGCATACTAGGATGGTTAGCGAGGTGAGCGCTAGCATGTAACTCAAGGATAAGGGGTAATATAATGCCATTTCAAAATTAGTCCAAACTCAATGTACCTATTCATATACATAAATAGACCTATATACATAATACTAGTATAAGTAATAATATTTAACATAAGATTTAAAATAATTAACCTGGACTGTGTAGCTTTGCCATCATAAAAACACCCATGGTCTATATTGGTCTAGCTCACCCCACCGGATGGGCCTAGAACATATACCTGCACGAAGATAGAGAAATCCAAGAAAGAATAGGGAATCCACAACCCTACATGATTTTAGATAAAACTATTCATCAAAACCCCTAGGCTGACAAATGTGGTTTCCATAATTGTTTCTCTCTGGACCTTTAACTTCACAGCAATCTATACAACCCCCCCTTAATCCCAATAAAAATATTTAAACATAACACAAGAATTTAATTAAAGAGTCATACATCAAGGCATTACCAAATTGTATCATCATACCAATTCAAGCTTGCAAGCAAATTTCATTATGCCATCATCTTGAAGGAATCCATAACCTACAAACTTTATTATCCATAAACTTAGGGGAATCCATGACCCCCAAACATCGTATTAAATCATACCATGTCTACTAGGTCCCTTTAAATCTATTTATAGTCCTTTAACATTTTGTATAATGTATTAATTTAGAAAAATGGGCTAAACCATATTTCAAAGCCAATTATGCTAGTGGGTTTGGGTTATTACCAATTCCAAGACCAATAATCCATTTATTTAGGAGAATACATGACCTCTATCCTATCCATCATGCCCATTCACCCTAATGGTTTTGAAATTCACCAATCAAGCATAAACAATGCTAGTATATCATGTGAATACTATTTAGACAAATATAACCACAAACCCTCATACCAT
This sequence comes from Capsicum chinense, assembly GCA_026120095.1. NCBI lineage: Eukaryota > Viridiplantae > Streptophyta > Magnoliopsida > Solanales > Solanaceae > Capsicum > Capsicum chinense. The sequence goes on along the minus strand of JAPEIP010000008.1, from coordinate 93,575,874 downwards.
CATTCAAAACCAAACATTTAAAACCATGGAAATACAAAGCCATTGCATACCATAATGAAAACAAAATTTCAGGGAGAGAGATATAGGCCTGAGACACCAAAACCTTTGGTGTAGAAACCATACTTAAGCACTAGGTGACCAATCTTTAGGAAACCCTAAATGTTTTTTTCTTAGGGATTTAAGAGAGACGAGATGTGTATTTGATTTGTGTTGGGGTTATAATGAGGACCCAAAGATGTTTTATAGTCATGGATCTTAATTGGGGAAATAGTAAAATAACCAAAGTCCCCTAATTAAAAAGTAGGAAAAACTGATGCCAGTGACTACGGGTCACCTTACGACTCATAAGAACTCGTTACGAGTCGTCACCACAACCTGTAGTCAGAATAATATCTTAGAGCAACCTTACTTCTAAGGTCACAAGTTCAACACCATGAATTATATCAAGACCTGACGACTCATGAGGTCCAACTCGTGGCCTCAGCAGAAACCATGGACCATCACACTGGTGGGAACATGAGTCCTATCGTACAACTTGTAGTGTATCACCCTAATTCTTGAGGTCTTAGTCATATTCAGGATAGAAAGTTTGGCCAACTTACTATTCCATCTATGATTAGAACCATACAATTTTCTAAGAGTGTTCACGACTCATTACTTAAGTTATACCTAGGACAGGGAGCTCAAAACTCAAAAATTTTCACAGACCCAAAACCTGAGGTATTACATCATGCCCTATAGGTGGCACCTACACCATGTAGGTGCTAATGTAGGTAGGGAAAAACTCATCTTTCATCTTCTTTTCTATAGTTTAGCTCCTAAAACCTTGTTCTATGCAAAATAAGACATAAAACACATCTTATCTCCTAAAATAGGCCTAAGTACTTACATATTTCTCAATTTTAAGGATCAAAAGTGCCATAAAACCATGGCACATCAACACCCTAAACTTAGATGTTTGCATGTCCACAAGTAATAAAACACAACAAAACAATCACAACGATGCTTAACAAAGAAAATCCAAAAACACCTACAATAGTAAATTTCGATTTAAGCTCAAGAACATCACTACCTCCTATAATTGCAATACTTCAAAACTAACTATGTTTATCAATGTATCAAGACAATTTGACATAAGGGAATCAAGATATGGCATAACATTAGCAACAAACAATCACACATATGTACGAGTTACACTACCCGAACAAGTAAATAGTTTGAAACACAATCCATGTACCTTCACAACAAAGAAGTCCCACTCACTCAATAGAATTATGCATGTTAATGCAAGGATGATCAAGAGACACTCACATTCACATCACAAAGAAGTTTCAATAATTTACATCGAATACCATAGGCTTGCCCTTATTTTCAGTACATTTGCTTTTAGACTGTCAGGTAAGGATCACTATAAGACTTTACTCGGCTTAAGATGTAGGCTTGGCACTGGTACGGTATGTATAGGAAATTAGTGACTAAGCCTCCTTGTCCTTACACTTAATTTATTCCAGTCCACTTATCAACTACTTTTTCTTTTATTCCACCCTTATTTCTCCCTTTTTATTCTTTTGTAGCTCATTTTCTATTTTTTCTACCATACCCAACCTTACTTTATTTTCTCCTATTTAAACCCTTCATCATACCTACTTCTAATCATGCATACCTAAAATATCCACCCTTAACTTAAGCGATTTTCCTGAGTTGAGGTGCATAATGTCCAAGGAGGACCAAGGCTAAAATAGGTCCATTGTAACTAAAATAGAAATGTGAATGATGAAACAAGAAATATAGTCTATACAGGCTCAAAATAAGGATCAAGAGATATTTATTCACATTTCAAAGGTCATTTAGGCTAAAATGGACTAATTTTAATAAGACCTATGATCCCTTCCTAACTAACTATCCTACCACCTAGGCTAAACTTACTAGGCAAGTTCTAAATTCAACACACAATGGTAACAAAGTAAGCATCTAACACACATATGGCATATGGTTGCATCACAAATTACCATTTATCCAATTTAAGGAAATGTTGGCTGTGATTATTATTTCCCTAATCCTAATTCCATAACGAGATTCATAATGGTCACATATATACACATCACAGAGTTTATAAATAAATTTTTTGGAGGGGTATCATTTTGAAAACATTTTAAGCACAAACATACAAAACACATCAACTTCCTTAAGTACTTATTTTTACCTAGTTAAACAAAAACTACACAAGATGAAACAAAATAGAATACGACATAATATTTCCTAGACATGCTAATTTTACGATCATACTGTGGCCGACAGGAAAGAAGCATGATAATAAAAACCCATGGTGGCTATGGTACACAAGGCCCAGAACTAAATTACTACACATTGTCCTTAGTGTAGGACTATAATATAAGAAAAGAGAGTGACGACATACTTGAGGCACCTTAGGTACGCAGATCTGATGTCAATCACACTACACAAAGTAACACAAATGAAAAAGTTAACAATGTACCTTAGGTTTCCTCCCAAGCAGTACCTAATTTACCATTACAGCATGACTCAGTTGCCTTGACTACTCAAACTTTACCAAGGTCTATATCAACACATACTCTTACCTCATTAGGGTTTCTTATATAGTGCTTTAACCTCGGCCTATTCACCTTGAATGGGGCTTCTCCATCATATTCCATCTCAATAGTGCCATGTAGGAATACCCAAACCATGGTAAATGGTTCATGACACCTAGACTTTAAATTGCTATGGAACAAACAAAGCATCAAATTATACAATATAACCAAATCACCAAGCTCAAACACTCTTTTCTTGATTTTCTTTTCAGGCTACAACTTCATCCTTTATTTTTATAAAGTAGGACATTTATAAGCATGGTGCCAAAATTCATATAGCTTATTTACCTAGGTAAATCTCAATGTAGCTTCATCATGCCACTCTATATTGATCTTTTTCAATGCCTATAGTGCCTTGTGCTCTAGTTTAATTGATAAGTGACATGCCTTATTGTACATTAATTGATATGGAGAGAAACCTATATATGTATTAAAAGTTATTCGATAGGCTCACAATGCATCATCTAACTTGTTTGACCAGTCAGTCATGCTGACATTCATAGTTTTTGCCAATATGGACTTGATCTCTATATTGGAGACCACAAATTTCCTATTTGTTTGAGGATGGTAAGGTGTTTCCAGCTTATAATTTACACCATTTTTTTGAGCACGGCCTTTTGCAGATGTGACACCCACTATCACTGATAATAGCACATGGAGTGCCAAATTTAGAAATTATATTTTTTTTCAAGAATGCAGTGACACTCGACCATCATTATTTTGAAGTGCAACTACCTCCACCCACTTGAAAAGATAGTCGACTACCAATAGAATGTACTTTATCCTATAGGAGCTTATAAATAGACCCATGAAGTTGATTTTTTTATACATAAAACAACTCTAACTCCAGGATAGGAGTAATGGGGAGTTCATGACTGTGAAATATTACTTTGATGCTGACACTGGTCACAAGATTGAAAACATTCATGAGCATCTTTGAAGATAGTTGGCCAATAATACCCTTACTGTAGAATTTTATGGGCTATAAAAGTACCATAAGGATGACCTCTCATAGGTGAGGAATGACAAGACTCAAGGATGCTCATCATCTCCATCTAAGGAATACAACTATAAAAACTTTCTGACCTCATACATGAAGTGCTTGTTTTGCTGGAATGATAAATCTTCTAGAACAAGATCACTTGCTAAAAAGGTTGCAAAGTCAGCAAACCAAGGGATTAAGTCTTTATATTCTACCAAGACCCGCTCATCTGCAATATATCATTTATGTCAAGCTCATCCCCTAACATCTTAATAGCCTCTTTCTTAAGGAGAGACAAGTGATCAACAACCTAGTTCTCAGTGCCTTATTATATTTTACCTCAAATTTAAATTCTTACAAAAAGATGACCAAACATATTAACCTCAATTTAGCATCCCTTTTTGACATTAAATACATCAAAGCTAGATGATATATGAGAACTATGACTTTGATCAAAATCAAATAAGATTAGAATTTCTCAAAGGACAAAACCACAGTGACTATATAGTTCTTCTATGAGGGGTTTAATACATACTGGCATAATAGATTGAGTGAAGGATTTTATTGTGTCGTTGGCCTAAGACAGAACCCAAGGACACTCCTCTAGCATCACCATCAACCTAAATAGTAAATCCCAATCAGAGTATATAACAATAAGAGCCGAGATCAACTACTCTTTAAGTCACACAAAGGCCTTGAGACATATATGATCAACTAAA
>JAPEIP010000008.1:93551998-93571464 GCA_026120095.1 Capsicum chinense | reverse complement strand
CCAAATCACCAAGCTCAAACACTCTTTTCTTGATTTTCTTTTCAGGCTACAACTTCATCCTTTATTTTTATAAAGTAGGACATTTATAAGCATGGTGCCAAAATTCATATAGCTTATTTACCTAGGTAAATCTCAATGTAGCTTCATCATGCCACTCTATATTGATCTTTTTCAATGCCTATAGTGCCTTGTGCTCTAGTTTAATTGATAAGTGACATGCCTTATTGTACATTAATTGATATGGAGAGAAACCTATATATGTATTAAAAGTTATTCGATAGGCTCACAATGCATCATCTAACTTGTTTGACCAGTCAGTCATGCTGACATTCATAGTTTTTGCCAATATGGACTTGATCTCTATATTGGAGACCACAAATTTCCTATTTGTTTGAGGATGGTAAGGTGTTTCCAGCTTATAATTTACACCATTTTTTTGAGCACGGCCTTTTGCAGATGTGACACCCACTATCACTGATAATAGCACATGGAGTGCCAAATTTAGAAATTATATTTTTTTTCAAGAATGCAGTGACACTCGACCATCATTATTTTGAAGTGCAACTACCTCCACCCACTTGAAAAGATAGTCGACTACCAATAGAATGTACTTTATCCTATAGGAGCTTATAAATAGACCCATGAAGTTGATTTTTTTATACATAAAACAACTCTAACTCCAGGATAGGAGTAATGGGGAGTTCATGACTGTGAAATATTACTTTGATGCTGACACTGGTCACAAGATTGAAAACATTCATGAGCATCTTTGAAGATAGTTGGCCAATAATACCCTTACTGTAGAATTTTATGGGCTATAAAAGTACCATAAGGATGACCTCTCATAGGTGAGGAATGACAAGACTCAAGGATGCTCATCATCTCCATCTAAGGAATACAACTATAAAAACTTTCTGACCTCATACATGAAGTGCTTGTTTTGCTGGAATGATAAATCTTCTAGAACAAGATCACTTGCTAAAAAGGTTGCAAAGTCAGCAAACCAAGGGATTAAGTCTTTATATTCTACCAAGACCCGCTCATCTGCAATATATCATTTATGTCAAGCTCATCCCCTAACATCTTAATAGCCTCTTTCTTAAGGAGAGACAAGTGATCAACAACCTAGTTCTCAGTGCCTTATTATATTTTACCTCAAATTTAAATTCTTACAAAAAGATGACCAAACATATTAACCTCAATTTAGCATCCCTTTTTGACATTAAATACATCAAAGCTAGATGATATATGAGAACTATGACTTTGATCAAAATCAAATAAGATTAGAATTTCTCAAAGGACAAAACCACAGTGACTATATAGTTCTTCTATGAGGGGTTTAATACATACTGGCATAATAGATTGAGTGAAGGATTTTATTGTGTCGTTGGCCTAAGACAGAACCCAAGGACACTCCTCTAGCATCACCATCAACCTAAATAGTAAATCCCAATCAGAGTATATAACAATAAGAGCCGAGATCAACTACTCTTTAAGTCACACAAAGGCCTTGAGACATATATGATCAACTAAAAATTTCATCTCCTTCTCTAAAAGCTTCTATAATGGATTAGCAATTCTAGAGAAGTACTTGGTGAACCTCTTACAAAAGCCAACATGACCCAAAAAACTTTGAATACCTTTAATTGAGATCGGTGGGTGTAATTTTTCAATCTCCTCAATCTTTGTTCTATCCACCTCAATACCATATTTTGAGATTTTGTGACCAAGGATAATTCCTTTCTTCACTATGTAATCATACTTCTTCTAATTCAGTTCTATATTATACCCCTTATATCTTTGGAGCGAGTTGGCTAAATGAGCCAAACAATTATAAAAAGAGTCCCCAACTACCAAAAAGTCATCCATGAATACCTCAATAGTGTCTTCCACCATGTCAAAAATATAGATATCATACATCTATGAAAGATGGATAGAGCATTGCATAATCCAAATGGCATCCACTTAAATGTAGAAGTCCCATAAGGGAAAGTAAAAGTAGTCTTTTGTTGGTCCTCTAGAGCAATATAAATCTATATTTTATCTTAAGTAACCATAAATAAAACAATACCAACCCATGCTTGCTAGTCGGTCAAGTATCTAATCAATAAAACACATAGGGAAATGGTCCTTTCAGGTCTAAGTATTTAGCTTTTTGTAATCCATACATATTGTACATCTAGTAAATGGTCTCATGGAAACCTATTCAATATTATCATTAGCAACCATAGTGATCCCACCCTTCTTTGATATGCATTAAATTGGGTTGACCAACTTATTATCTACAATAAGGTAAACTGCTCCAGCATCTAACCACTTGATAATGTCTTTCTTCACTACCTCCTCCATAGGGTAATTCAACCTATACTAGTGTTTGATGCTGGGTAAACACTCCAGTTCAAGTTGTATCTTATGAATCCAAATATCAGGTAGAATCCCTACAATGTCTTCAATGGTGTAATCGATTACTCTCTTGAATCTCTATAAAGCTGATATCAATGTGTCAACCTATGTCTCTAATAAGTCATCAACAATAATCATTGGAAATGTATTGTTGGCCCCAAATAATACATATCACAAGTGAGATGGAAAGTCATTCAATTCCATGATATGTTGCTCCTTAATAGACGATCGAGGTGGTGGAGTGGTTCTATTTTTCAAATTAAGGTCAAGATTTTTGGGAGAATAATTATAAGAACCTATACTATACAATTCACTTACCATCTCATTATACTCATCAATTCCATCATTGTCAAAGTTCATGACAACCACTGGTTGTGCCTGAACCCCAAGCCCCTCTTCAATGGGAATAATCAATGTATTATCATCTTTAATAATGTCTACCGAAGACACCACCCTCATATTCTTTGGATATGGAATCAATTGATATACATTAAATATCACCTACTCATTATTTAGTCTAAAATTTATTTACCCTAACTCTAGATCAACCATTGCCCTACCCGTAGCCAAGAAAGGTCAACCTAAGATAATAGGGACTTTGAAGTCCACCTCATAGTCAAGGATCACGAAATCAGCTAGAAATATATAGGATACCACCCTCACCAAAACATCACACAAAGTACCAAACTATTCCTTCATAGTCTAGTCAACCATCAATAACCTCATAGATGTCGAATTGGATGTCCCCAACCCCAATTGCTTGTATTCTACAAACATCATCAGATATATACTAGCTCCCAAATCATATAAATCCCAAGTAAAGTTAATGGACCTTATGGTACATGGAGTAATAAATGCTTTGGGGTTCTAATTCTTCTTAAAATAATCGAGAAGTGACGATACTACTATGGTGACATTATTAGCTGGCTCAAAACTTATCATCCTCTTCCTAGTAACCAAATCCTTGGATAACTTAGTATAACCATACATCTTCTCCAACACCTCAACAAGAGAAATATTAAAATATAGTTCTTTAACATCGAAAAGAACTTCTAATACTTCCCTTCTTCTTATTTCTTCCTTAATCTCTGAGGAAAAAGAGGCAGAGGTCATGGAATTGTCTTCAACATAGAATCAATTGTATTTCTCTTTCCTTTATCTATCTCAACACTATAATCAACATTCGTTGATTTGTGTGATGACTTAGCATTAACTTCTCTGACTCTGCTTCATTGTCACATCAACATCAACATTATCAATACTTAGATAATCATCCATAGGGATAGAGAGGTCAACAGTGGCCTTACCACTTTGAGTGGTAATTGTCAGTCAGTGACTGTCCTTTTTAGGATTCTACACTGTATTGCTTAGAAAGGCACCCAACTACTACTAATTAAAGTTTGTAGTTATCTGGCCAAATAGTTACTGCAATTTGTTGATCATTGTAGCATATGATTTTACCTTCTGGGTCAATCCTAAAATGTCTTCCCTAATCTCCTTGAGGCAATTTTCTTGACTTTTCTGACCCTTTACCAGCTTAGACAACATAGGTTGAATCATCGATTCAATATCACAGTTTGATACAAGTCAAACGGCTGCCCTAATTTTTGAAGACATGATTGGAGAGCATCACTTAAAGGATCAATACTTGGTCACCCGAGGGAACAAGAATATAAAAAGAAGAACCATTTTTATCCTACTATTAAGCATACCATTCATCATGGCCATGAGTGAAAGATTTTTTGAAGCATTGAAGACATAAGGATTTATGATTTTGGACACTTAATAGCTCACAGTCTTTGGGCCATCTCATTGAGGGCATTTCACTCACTTCACTTTTCCCAAAATACATTCCATGTCCATTCTTCTCATTAAGTGTAGTATAGTCATTTGTCTTCTTTTTTAGGACTTAGTTTTTTATTTATGTAAGAAAAACTCACTCTAGTGTGAGGAGTGTAACACCCCTTATTTTTAGGGCTTAGAAAAGCCACCAATCCATAACTAGGGTTGTCCAAGTGTGGATATCACTTGTGTTACATCATTGGCTTGATACGTTGGTGTTTAGATGAGGAAATTTCCCTCTTGTGTAAATTTTAGAGTTACGTTTGTGTTGTGGGTAGTGTTAATGGTACAAGAGTCTCAGAATTCTTTAGTTCTTAAGATTATCCCTTCATTTAGTCTAACTATCTATCTTGCATTATTGTTGTAAGTTTTGGATTTCTTGTTGTTGTTAGTATAACCCGTGAGTTTCTTGTTTATGTAATATTATTTTTCTCATATTGTATTGATAATATAGTTTGTGGATCACTGGAAAGTAGGTGTTAAACACCATAATACAGTGAGATCTTGTTGTTGTTCTTAAATCCGAGAGGGGTCACTCAAAGGGTCCTCGATTCTCTTGAACTTGTGGACTATTTTGGGTGTTTGTTTTGTGTTTTATTGCTTGTTAATGTATTATTTTTTATCAAAAAAATGTCTTGATTTTTTCCCACAAGATCATATTAGGCTAGCTTGCTTGAAAAATTGAAAAAAAAATTATTGTTGAAAACTGAAAATTCCAGAAAAAAAAAAAGCAATCTGTCCATCTTGTGTTCTTGGCTAAAAATTATGTTCTTGTTGTGTATTGGCCAAGATTTTTTTACTTATATTTGTTTTAACCAATTGCTAGTTTTTTTATTCAATAACACATGAGTCTATATCTAAGTTTGAGCATTAAGTGTTGTTGTTGTTGTTGTGAACATAAGACTTGGCTGCTTCTTGTTGAACATTATTGTGGTGGACTATTTTGGTTGTGTTGTATTCAAATTTTTGTTGTTCTAAGTTTGACCATGTGATATTGTTGTTAATTGGTGGCCTAAAAACATCTTTGTTGAAGTTGTAGTTGTCTTGGCCAAGTGTTGAAGATATTATTGTTGTGGATTTGAGAGGAGCCGTGCGGAAATTATTGGTTGTTCTTGAGATTGTTGTTGTTTTTATTGCTGAATGTTTTTATAGTTCTTGATGTTCTTCACAACCTTCATACCTTGTTAAATATAAAGTGCTTATTCGATCCAAAAAGGTGAAGGAAAAGGTGTAAGAATTTGTTAGTCTTGCAAGACTTCTCAACCAGCAAAGACTTTAACAACCACTATCCAATAACTTTCCTTGATACAAGGGGCCATGTTTTAAGGGTGTACAAGAAAGTCAAGTCTTGAAACTTGAAGTTGAAAAAGGCTCCATGACTTGTTTGAATTTTCCTCCTTAAAAAAATTTCCCAATTCCTAAATTGAAAATTGACCAAGACTTCCAAATTAGAAAATAATAACTTGTCTAAAATTGCAACCATTACGTTACTCCACATCATCATGTTTTACTGTTCACGTAACATATTTAAGCTCAAATTTTATATTTGTTAGTTTCTTATTTGTTGATCCTTGTTTTCGTTTAATTGATCCCAGTACTAATTAACAAACTAGTAAACTCCTAAAATGTCAATTAGTGCTTTGAATCCATTATTCGTGTCTACGTTTCTTTTGTGCTTTTGTCATTTTTAAAATCATAGTACCCCTTGGTTCAAGTTTGGACATTACTTTTCTTAAGTTTTCAAACAAATAATCCATTCCGACCAAGGAGTAGACTCACCCCTTGACTCATCACGAACTACAAGCCAACTTGCAACACTTTTGAATACAAGTGTAAGATGATCAAGTGTGTGAGAGTGTAGTGAGGTTTTTTTGAACAAACTTATGTTTTGCTTTGTAGGATTGTTAGTTTTTTTTCTTCTTGTTTTAGGAATAATTGCAAGGGAACCTGCAGCTTCAACCTCCCAACCCATGGACAATAATGCCACCAATGTCATTTTGGTTTACCTTGACATTATGTCCCATGAGCTAGCAACGGTAAATAAAAGGTTGGATAGTATGGTAGGTCAAAGAGTGCAAGTGGACTGTGCGGACACACTTCAAGAGGAAAGCCTAGCTCATGTAAGCTACAAGGTAAAAATGTTATTCCCTACACTCCTATGGACTTAGAATGTTGTTTTGTGGCTAGTAAGAGCCAAGAGGGTGTAGTTGTGCCTTTACGCAGATTAGAGGTGCTTAAGTCTCCCTTTTGTGATACTCTTGGTATTGATAGGTCGCATGAGGACCAAACTTTTATTGTTGGTATGCAAGCACTAGTTGATCCTTTAGATGACGAAATTGATTCTCTGGGTGAGAATGATTTGTGTCTATCTAGTACTAGCACTTATAACTTGACTAAGGTTCCATTACCAAGTGGCGAGAGTATTCACACACTAGTTGAACCTTATGAAAAATAATGTGGGTCTATGCTGGTATATAAATTGCCAACTACTAGTGAGAATGTGGACAATGATCAATCGGGTAGAAAAGACCTTGAGGTGATTAATTGTTTAGGAAACCTGAATTATGATTGTCTTGGTAAATATGGTTTTTCTCGTGATCCCTTGGCTTCCCATGGTGGTTTGTGTCTAAGTTAGGATTGCTCATTTGCAAGAGAAGGTGATGTGTTCTTACAAATTCCATCTACATCATCTTTAAGTGTTTCTTATGTTGGGCATATTCCTAATGAAGTTTTTAAAACTAGTAGTAAGTGCATGCATGAGAACCCTTTTGTTTGAAGTTCGCTTATGGAACACCTTTCTCAACCTTATTTTTGTGTATGATAGTTATAATGGTGATAAAGAGGGCTTGCATAACCTTAAGGATGGCACCCTATGGTAGAATGAGAGTGGCTGAGACCTAAGTCCTTAGTTACATCTTCCATTTGAGCCCGGTAACTTCTTACAGTGTGAAGGACAGATAGTTGTTCGTTGGTCCACTTATTTGAGTGATATTGTTATATGTGTAGCGTGGATTTTACTTTTAATTAGGGCACCACCCCTTTGTAATATTTTTGCTAAGCCCCTCGTGATTAAAGTCAAGAATGTGTGGCTATATCTCAAGTTATCCTTTTCTTCGTTCTTGCAAGGTTTGGATTCAAGGTCGAATCCTTTTCAAGAAGGGAAGGATGATGCAAGTCAAATGGCCACCCTAATTTTTGAAGACTTAATTGGAGACCATCACTTAAAGTCTCAATACTTGGTTACCCCGAGGGCACAAAAATATGCAAGAAAGATAAATTTTGAGCCTACCATTGAGCATACCATTCATCAAGTCCGTGAGAGGAAGATATCTTGGAGAATTAATGACTTGAGGATTCATGGTTTTGGACACTTAATAGCTCATGATTTTTGGGGCATCTTTATTTAGGGCATTTTGGTCACTTCACTTTGCTAAAAATACACTACATGGCCACCCCTCTCATTTAGGGCAGTGTAGTCATTTATCTTCTTTTGTAATGTAATATAAATAGAACAAGATATGGTTTTTAGGAATTAGTTGTTTATTTATGTAATACAAACTCTCTCTAGTGTGGGGAGTGTAACACCCCATAGGTCTAAGGCTTAGAAAAGCCATCAATCCATAACTAGGGCTGCCCAAGTGTGGATATCAATTGTGTTGTATCATTGGCTTGATACGCTGGTGTTTAGAGGAGGTAATGTCCCTTTTGTGTCAATGTCAGAGTTAGGTTTGTGTCCTGGGTAGTGCTAAGGGTCCAAGAGTCTCACAATTCTTGGGTTCTTAAGATTGTCCCTTCATTTAGTCTAACTATCTATCTTGTATTGTTGTTGTATGTTTTGAATTTTTTGTTGTTATTAGTGTAAATCGTGAGTTTCTTGTTAATGTAATATTTTTGTCCTTATATTGTGTTGAAAATATAGTTTGTGGATCACTGGAAATTAGGTGTTACACACCATAATACTTTGTGTTCTTATTGTTGTTCTTGAACCTGAGAGGGGTCACACAAAGCGTCCTCGGTTCTCTTAAACTTATGGATTGTTTTGCGTATTTGTTTTGTGTGTTCTTTTTTGTTATTGTATAACAGTTGCCTTGGGTAACATATATACCACCCTTCTCTTTATATTTATCCTTGCATCTCTGGTCACCATCTCTCTCTCTGCTTCGATCTTTATACCTATCCCTATTGTAGTTCTAATCTTTTTTCCCTTGACTAGAGTTCTAATTATCTTGAATAGATGATTGGACCTTGGTTCAACAACCCGACAACTTTCTATCTTGATATTTAGCCACTTTATCCATATCTAAACAATATGATTTAGAGGACCAACCTTTCATGAACAATGTATTCACCTTCTCAGAATACATCATCACAAAATGCTGGTTAGCAACCCAACCTTTATTCTTACCTGAGCAACCTTGTGCCATAGTATTATCAACCACTCTGTGCTTACCAAAATCCCCAATAACATAAGTACCAATGCCTATCTATGCATCTCAAGTATTCACCCTTGGTTGGTGAGACAAATCTAATCTAATATCTCCAATGCTACCTTCCAATGCAGGCGTGTGAATGCTCTACCAGTAATAGCATTTTCATATCTTTTGAACTAGTATTTTAGGATCGATAGATTATTTCAAGCAAGTTTCTTCCTATAATTCTATGATTTGGCACCATCATCAACTTCTTTGTAATCTAAAACCATGCCTCATTCATTAATTCTAAATGCAAGTGCCTAAAATTATATATCTCATCCTTCAACTATAGAATTCTTGACAAAGGGAAGAAATAATCTAAAATTGCCTTCATATATAGTTCAAAGTAGTAATGGACCCATGAGGAAGTTTTCCTAACTACAGTATTGCTTCACCAATTAGAGAGAAAAGGAACAAACCGCGTCTTATTGTTTCAAGATCTACCCCAGGCATAATGTATAAAGTGTGAATTCTAATAAAATTAATGAGGTACATGTTTGCATTATCCATTAGCAAGCCTGGAAACACCCCTTTAAGATTCATAACTATATCATAGCTCTTGTAATGGAAAACTTCACACTCAGTGGTAATGCAGGAAGAATGATAGCTCCTGTCTTTGTAGTTTCTATGTATCCCAAGTCCTCATTTGAATCATCATATGGTAGAATGTACTGATATGTCATGAGTACTTAATATCTACCTCTTCTACCTCTATCTCAATTTTCATTGAGTTCTATGTAATGATCTACTACTTATCTCTGCCTCACCGACTCTGTCTCCTAAGTTATATGATGAGCATCCCTAGTTCTCCTTACATTAGTAGCATTTGTATAAGGAGAAGAAGTCAATCCAGTAGGATTGTCACAAAGACCCTCAAGATGACCTTCACATTTGTGTTCTATTCTCCTACAATTTTGTTATAGGATTCTCTCAGGCTCAGGATCAAGTGGGAGTAAGGGATTGCTTTGAGTCTTAGTGCTAGGAATACACTGGTGTATGCCCTAAGATTAATAGAAAAATAAAACCCAAAAACTTCAATAACTTCAGTCAGCAACTCTGCAATGGTAGTCCCAACAATAGTGTCAAAACCTTATTGCATCTCAAATTATACCCTGCAAGAAGATACAATTTGGTTGTTGTCAAATTATAGTTACCCATTTAGGTTAGGATCGGTCCCACAAGAAATAGGTCGAACTTGTCTCTCGAACTTGCTAAAGTAACTGGAAATAAAGTAAAAGGGAGATTTTGTATCAAATAGTAAAAGCAACATGATTTGAATTCTTTTGGTTGTAAATAATCTAAAAGAAATACTAGTCTTGTGTTCCCTTTGGCTTCTAACATCATAGGTTTATCATACTCAATTTGACTATCTTGAGGTATGTATGAAGAATCTAGCAAGATATCTAACACCAAGCATCTTTTGAACGCCTTTGGTAAATCTCACCCTTTACCTTATGAGTCTTAGGGCGTTGCCTTACTAACCCCTGTCTTTGATCCTAGTTTAAATTTAACCTTATGGGTCTCAAGTTATTAAATGAGGGTTCATAGCATTGAATCCCTATTGTAACCTTGTTTTCCCAATCTAGAAATCTCTTATGAAGATTATCATAAATATAGGTAAGTCCTTAGCTCTTATAATAGTTAAGAAAGAAAACAATATGAATAAGATCACAATACATGCAACAACAATAGTTTAGTCTAACCTTACACTTTCTCTACTTTTCTAGCCTACCAGGGTTCTCACAACCCTAGCTAAGGGAATTAGCTACTTATAATTGCAAAACAATCCATTGAATCGAATAAAGAAAGAATAAAATCAATTTCACAATAATGAAAGAAGAACACGTAAAGTCTCAAATCAATAAATCAACTGAAAACCAAGAACATAACAATCCCAAGATCAAAAGTGAATCTTAAACTCAATATATGATTGTAAAAGTATAAAGTGCATAAGAGTGCATAAAATAGCTAAAAGAGGAAATATGAGTCGATCACTACTTACGGGCTGTAGGTAACACCTATGGGTCATAGGTGGACTTACATCAGTTAAAGGGTCATCAACTCCACAACATCTCTCTGAATCTTCAATTTCTAATACTTATTCTTACACCTATAAGCCGTAGGTGGCCCATCGTACCTAGCAGGTCCAAATTCTCAACTTTTAATTCTTTAAAATTCAACCTTTTGACACCTACTCTATTACTTATTCCATGTAGGTGGAACCAATGACATGAATATTCCAAATTAGATTAGGCGTAATTCATCTTTCAACTTCTTTTTTCTATTTAGCTCTAAAAACTTGTTTTTTTGCAAAAAGAAAAGATATAAAACACATTATATCTCCCAAAATAAGCTTAAATACTTACATATTTCCTATATTTAAGCATTGAAAGTGCCATAAAACCACAACACATCATATTTGAGTGCTCTAAAATGGCCTAGGGATGATTTTGACCATGAGTCATTATGCTAAAGAAGAAAGGTAATCTTAGGTCCTACCTTTGAGAATTACCAAGCTGGAGCAGGTGTATACACTGGATAACTTTGTGGTACTTGCCTTTCACCAGTATGTGCCTACATTTATTAGCCTTGTAGGGATTACATAGGCATGTGATGAGTATGGATTTTGTCATATATTATTGGGTGCTTGAGTCTATTAGCCTTATGGGGGGTTGTATAGGTATGGGCACTGATTGTTGTTTGTTATTTGTTGAGTGAAACTTTTGAGACTATGGCAACAAGGGTATGAAAAGTTTGTTATTTATAGTTTTTTCAGACTTGCTAGTTACTTTACATTATTATTGTTATTATTATTATCATTATTAGTTTCTAATAGGTTGATTATTCGACTAGTATTAAGATTTGAGGTATTATTCAATTTTTTTTCATTTTATGATTATATTATTCCATATGATTATCCCATGGTTAAGCATTATGGATTTATACCTTGATTTCCTAATTCACTTCACTATGATTGCTTTATTATGGTAATTATTTCATGTTTATACATATGGATTAATAACCATAATTATTTTAGCACTAGTTCCAACTATGATTGAATGGCCTGGAGATGTTGGTGTGATTACTTAGTTTGTACACTTGAGCTAGCCTTGTTGTGTATGTGTATCTATCTATAGTAGTTATGGTATTACCATATATACCTTCCTTATTTCATTTACTTATGTTGTGTACCTATTATTGTTCTTGTATGCTACTATACATATTCTTATTCTGCTCTTTATTTGTGAATTGGCTAGTGATATTCGATATAATGCTTGGGTCTAAGAGTATGGTTGGAATAATGTAACTTATCTTTATTGTCCCATTAGCTTATTATGTTAGTTTCTTGTATATAAATTTAATACTTATCCTTATTGTCTAATTAGCTTTATTATGTAGTTTATGGATATGTGGATGGATGTTATATTCCATCTTACATGCTATTTACATTTGTAATTTCTTTGGAGCTCAGTCAAGAGTTGCCTATTGAGTACCATGTGTTGGTACTAATACTACACTTCTACAGCCTATAGATCATAATATAGGCTCTCATCATTGTTTTGTGTCATGTGGAGTAGCTATGGTTCAGAGACAAAGGGTAAGCTAGTAGCATTTAAAATATTGCTACTCTCTCTCTTATGTACTAGACTAGTCTCTATATTTTATTCAGAGATGAAATATATTGTTATATTCTTTTTGAAATTCATTTGTTCAGTCTTATTACATTAGAAGCTCTTGTACTTATTCCACTAGGTTTTGGACTATTTTATGTATTTCAGTCTTTCACTATATTTATTTTGCATTCCTTTTTTAATTTTTATAGTCTATTAATATTAGTTCTAGACTATGGGGTTGGCTTTTCTATTAGTGGGCTATAGTAGGTTCCATCAAGACCTGAGAAATTAGGTTATGACAAATTGGTATCAGAACCACATATATTACTGTGTTAGCATAAAAGCTAAATATCTAGTAAAGTTCTACAGATCAATGTAGAGAAGTTTGTAACCTATCTTCAGGAGGCAATAAGGAATTCTTAGGAAATTTTATTCTTCATTGTTTGTTGTGTGTCCATATTTCTATGAGCCTTAAGTATGTTCTTTGACTCTATTCTACCCCAAATAGACGATGTGAGATTATTACTAGATCAGGACGAGACTTTGGTGCACATTTCCAAAGATTTAGTGTAGCATCAAACAAGGGAGTTAAGGATAGATGTCGAAGATCTTCAGCGTTTGTCAGAGGATTCAGGGCTAACCCAGGCTCTGGTGGAGCTCGTGACCATCTCAACCTTTTGAGATTTATCATTGGGTATCATAATTTTTTTTACAGATACCTTAAATCCAAGTATGGAATTTAATTCATCGAGTAGATCTTAGGATAGAGTTGGGTTTGCTCGTGTTCAAAAGGATTCTTTTCTCATTTAAGAGTAAGTGATTAGGTTTCTTGAGTGGGCCAGGCATATTCCTATGCTATAACCTTTAGAGCATGATATGGTACATAGATTTATTAAGGGATTAGAATTGCTTCTCCTTTTAGTATTAAAGCATTTGATAATAATTGGGTTATTTTTCTCTCAGGTTATTGACCATGCAAGATCCATAGAGAGATAATGTGTCATAACTTATAGATATGGTAGTAAAAGGTCATTTCATCATTATAGTGCTATTGGTACTCCATACAAGAGTGAGGATCCTCCCCGTGGAAGTCAAATCAACGTATAGACTATCAATTCTATGTTATAGAATTTTAAAATATAGTGGCTCTCAGGTTACTCATGGTAGTCATAGTAGGCAGAGTTCTCCCCGTACATTATGGAGCATTTAGTATGGGTCTTTTAGTCCATGGCGGCCATTATGGATTAATAGGGAAAGCATCCCAGAGTATTCTATGAGCTTGTTTTGGTTGTGGCAAGATTGACCATTAGTCTAGAAAGTGACCTAAATAATAGTTAGTTGTTCATGCAGAGTTAGCATATGTTCCTTGCCACACTATAGTTATTGAGGTATGTTATGATTGCGAGAAAAATGGCCATATTATTAAGGGGTGACCTCGATATCACTTTGTTAGACAATTAGGGTTAGCTAGTATTTCTCGCCAGGTTATGGATTCAGGGGTTTGCTACCACTGTAGAGAGATTGGCCACTTGTCCAGAGAGTTTCCTCAGCAAGGGATTATTTGTCGTTCATCTCATTTAAATTAGTCTCGTAATGTTTTGCCCCTATTAATTAGAGGCAGTACGCTTAGCACCTCAGTTGATTATTTTGATACTCCATCCATATTTGGACCCATTTATATTTGTACTACCTTGGGCACATTAGTAATGTGACTTCAAGTTTCACCATGATGGGTGTGCCTTATAATTTCCTACTTTTAGCTTTTCATTAGTGTGTATTAGGATTTTCACACCTATTGGTGATTGTATGCCTTGGTAGGATTGTATTTATTAGTGTGCACCTTAAGATGGAGTTCAAGATCAATTACTAACCTCGTAGTTTATTTCTTTTAGTTAGTGATGGAGTGGATCAATATTATATTCTCCCCTTAGGTGTAGTACATGGGTTTGAGTCCTATTTACCTTGGCATATTGGCCTTCTTATGACCCTATAGTGGGTACTTGTTAGTGATTTCATTTTTTGTACCGCCTATTCTTTATATTAATATTTATATTACTATTGTTTGAAGTTTATCAATTCTCGCATAGTAGACATTTAGACTACTAGAATTTAGTTAAGAATTTCCTTCCTTATGGTTCTTATTCGTTGGGTTGGGCAACTAGATTGGTTGAATGATTTCTCTCCGATAGCAAGGTAAGGTTAGCCATTTTTTCTCTTTTGTTGGTTATTCTAGATTAGTTGAGGAGAAGATTATGATATTGAAGGCAAGTTAGCTATTCATGGTTCTATTGGGGTGTTTATAGTTAGAAATTGACTATGTTGTCCATTTCTGAGGTTGACTAGTTTGGGGTCCATTCTTCCAATTTTAATATTTTATCACCGAATAATAGCTTTGATTTTGATGTCAAGAAGTCTTGGATTCATCTTTCAAGTTTGATGGATTTGTTCTTTGGTAGTTATTTGCTTATGGTATTTGTGTGGAGTTGGATACTCTGTTCTTTCCATGATATGGTTCTTGTATTAGTGGATTTAGAGAGTTAGAGATAGATAATCCATCATGTGATAGCTTCTTAAGTTGGTAAATATGGTATTCATTATTGAGATGGAGTTTTGGCTTGATTAGTTTCTAACTAAGGCTGCATTTCTCTATGTTTCTAGAGTGTTGGTTATGACTAGTGTAGTTTGTAGCCTTTGTGAGTTATTGAGTATACTTTGGTGGTTCATGCCCTCTAGTAGGATACAGAGTTGATTACTTGAGTTTTTAGATGGTGATTTGTCCTTCATGGCAATTTTATTTATCCGCCAAGTTTTAGTTTTGGCTCAACATGATTTAGTAAGGATTTGTTTTACTTGGATAGTAAGGTCGATTAAAGTATTTGTCCTTGTTTCAGACCTATCAGCTCAGTTTCGGACTTGACGCCTTAGAATGGATATTTGGAGGTTATGACATATTTAGAGTGTGAATGCTTACTCATCTTCAGGTTTGGTTTGGGTAGTTGAGATCCACTAATTCAGCCTTGGTGTTATGATTTTAGTGTGGAGTTGTAGATTTGTGTACAACCTTTATTTTAGACTCGTATTAGTTAGATTTCATCTATAGGATGGCTAAGCCTAGTCCTTGTCTACCTTTTTGTCTTTTTAGTTCAGATGGATTGTGGTTGATAGGTGTTCAAATGATAGTCCATTGGAATGGTATTCATTCCTTCAAGTTTGACCTTGGCTTTAAGGTTTCGCTAGTATTTTAGATGTCCTTGAGGATCTATCAAACCAATTGTTATGTTGGCATAAATTATTGACCTTGGTTGTCTCTATTTATGTGACTAGGTAGAACCTTAAAGGCCTGTTCTCAAGCTTTCCATTATTATTTGTGGTGGATCAACATTAGTTCTTTGAGGTTAGTGTTATGGAATTACGTGGATAGGACTCGTATAAATTTATTCTTGGATTGCAGTGGATAGCAGTTTAGGTAGGCCAAAATAAGGTTATATCTGGATTTAGAGATGGTTGTCTGACTCATCCCCTGGTTTGACTTTGTCTTGGATGAGTTTTCATTTTATTGTGTTGGTATCAGTGTGTCGTGGTTTATATTTATTTGTATCAGCCTTTCTCAGTTCAGTTGGTGACCAGTTAGTGGTTGAGGTTGAGTCTTCGTTGCTTCAGAAGGGAAGAAAGGAAGTTGGTTGGAAAAGGGATACCTATACAAAAACCCATTGGAAGTGTTGTCTCATCCTAGAGGTTATCTGGGAAGTCATGCTGGGAGAATGTGGTCCCAGTACCTCATTATTTCAAGCTTTCGAGACCTTTCTATCCATTTACTTTCATGGATGAAAGTCCTTTTCATAAGGGATATTGTAATGACCCTCTAGGTTATTTCTTTACTTTGCATGTATTTCTAGCATTTTGATCCTTTTCATATCGGCTACAGGTCATTTATGACTTGTAGGAACAATTGGATCGGTTATCGGATAGTTTGTTTGGATTCTAGGCTCATTTCCCTACAAAGGAGCTTTGATTTATAGGATTTGGTGTCAGATCAAAACATTTAGAAAATGACCTCCAATGAGAATTCCGATAACACTATTAGCTTTGAAATAATGATTTCAGGCTAAGTGGCCCTTGGTTCAGGTCTCGAGGCTTCCAAACTTATTTTGGGTTAATGTCTGAATTAAGTTATAAATGAAACTATAGGTATGGGCCCTACATTTAGTCAAAATGTTCTCCGATTAAAGGTTTGATGGTTTCATTGAGTCCAAAATGTCGACTTAGTATGGTCCAATATTTTGTTTGCGCGCACAGAGTTCCGAACAAATCCTTATCACCCAATCGAAGTCCATTTCTAATTTAGCAAACTATGGTGCATCGGGTTACTGATACAATCGCTTAAGAGAACATAGCATCGCTTAAGTAGACCCCACGTACGTGACATGTTATCGCTTAATAAACATTGATCATTTTGTCAATGTCCACTTAAGAGATCACTGAGCTTCTTTAAGCAGGTATCACTTAAGCAACTTAGAGTTCACTTAATCAATAGCCGGCCCCTCATGCCAGATCGAGTAAGCAATATGTGAGTCGCTTTACTGACTATTTCATAAGTGACAGATGATCATTTAAGTGACACCAATCATTATTTATCCCTCTTTCTCCACCTGATTTTCTATCACTATTTTCACTATTTTTACACTAAATTGGGATCTCAAATACAGAAAAAAGAGGGAAATCATCCATATGAGTTAAGGTTAGCTAACCTAACTATTCTTGGTAATTTTCCATTGATTTACAAGCCTTTTTGAAATGACCTTCAAAAGTACGATGAAAACTATATACCACAATACGAGATGATAGAAATAGGCATCCCATGCAACTTCACAATCTCATAGAGGTACAGCCTCGCATAAACCTCTGCCGAAAAATTTGTCATTTTACAACCATTACTAGTGACCATATTTTTTCTAGGAAAGGTCCACCAACTAGTATTCTAGTGTTCTAGCCATTAAGTAATATGACTACTTTGTATAGACATATAGTTATCGACTAGTGCACAACTTACTAAGAAGATTGTGTATTCATAGTAGGGAAAATAAAAGATTATTTGAGTATATATGTGAACTGTAGTAGGTGTAGGTATAGTGTGTTCTCTTATTGTTTTATTGCTTATATTGATATCTAGGTCCTAATTTAGATTAATCAAAATTCCAGATCCAATTTGGGAAGATTAAATATTTTTCATTCATTCCCATCCAATAAAAAAACACTTTTTTTTATCTTCTTAGTTTTTTTCTAGATTTTGATGAGTTGTAAGATATAAAAGTCATTTTTCTTAATTATTTCATAATTATTAATACCAATTTTAGTATTGCAATTACTGTTGGTATCGATCTTAACCCGGGCCTCAATATCTCTTTTTTGTCTAATAGAAAAATGAAGAATTGTCTTGAATTTCCATCCAAATTCTTTGTAAAATTCTTAGAAATTAGGGCTTGAATTCCCAAATTTTGAGGCTTGATTTGAGACCTGATTTGTTCCCTATTTGTGCTTAACTTTTGAGCACAACTTCCTAGTCCTTCAAAGGACCATGTGACAAATTTAATTTTAGATTTTATTTGCAGGCCTCGCAGGCCCGTTCATTGCCCAAAATTTGACCAAACCCTTAATATAACAATATGGGTCTCATTTTACTCCTAACAATGTGTGCATTACTATTTGATAGCATGGAAATATCTTAGGATTGTGAAGTAAAGACGGACGATTCGTAGATGATTCAAGGGCTGCATTTTGGTTTCGAGGTAGGATTTTGTCTAATCTTCTCTTTAGATGGTATTTTTATAGGGAAAAGGCATCGTTTCCACCCCAAACTATACCCGAAAAGTCAAAGCCACACCTAAACTATACTAGTGATCTATTACACATCTAAACTATAAAAAGTGAAACTATTTACACCCTGTCAGGCTACCACCACTTGCATGTGGTGTAGTGTTTTACACGTGCTGCCACATCAGCACCACGTTAGTAAAAAGTATCATTTTTTATAGTTAAGGTCTGTAATAGGTCACTTATAAAGTTTAGGTGTGGATTTGACTTTTCGACTATAGTTTGGGGTGGAAACGATCCTTTTTTCCTTAATGTTTTTAGCCATTTACTTTTGTTATTTAATAGGCTGGACGCGCCTAAAATAAGTGTAACACACGCACCTTAGAATAGGGGTCGCGGGGAGGTAATACTATCACTTTTATATAGTTAAGGTGTGTAATAGGTCACTTATATAATTTACATATGGCTTAGACTTTTCTTGTATAGTATGGGGTGGAAATGATGTCTTTTCCCTATTTTTATATGTTGTATGCTCGATAGGGATATTAGGATGTGATTGTGGGTAGAACACCAAGACATAACCTAATTTATGAGTTTGGGAGCTAGAAGGGTAATTTACCCTTAAGGTAAATTACTTATTATGCTTATTAGATCTTATTACCCTAGGTTGCTAGCATAATTGACAAAGTCGAGACTAATGAACCTTTCACATAAGATTTTTATGTGACTTGGTAGATTGTGATGGATCTTCTCCCGATGATGATGTGGTTGTTATGCTGGATATATTCTTGGGCCTAAGGTCGTGATTATGATAGTGGTTCGGATTTGAGAAGTGTTTTACCCTTATCAAAGACATGACAATACCTGTTAGATGTTTTAATGCTTATAATTGTGTTGTTTTGATATTGGTGATGGAATACCTAGATTTAATACTTTTTGGATCACATAGATAGTAAATGGTATTATTCCAACTAAAATATGGTCTTATTACTTTTTTTCCTAAGAAGGGATTTATTCTAACTTTTCACTTTCAAAGAAAATTTATTCATAATGGGAATCATAGCATCATGATGAGTAACTTATGAGCCTTTGAGACTAAAAATAACTATTTGGATATTTGATTGAGATATATTCTGATCCACAATTTTGCTACTACTATTTACCCCTATCGAGAGAGAGTCTGACCCTTTCTACACTTTTATGATGATTTAGTCCCAGAGTTTACCTTGGCCAATGGACTTGCAAACCTATACCCCATGCACTTTATGATTATATAATTTATATTTATATATATATATATATATATTTAGTACTAGGTAGAGTG
>JAPEIP010000008.1:93528095-93546605 GCA_026120095.1 Capsicum chinense | reverse complement strand
TGAAATTGATGTTCTTGCTATGATTGAGTTGTTGTTCATGTTTGTCAACAATATTATCAAACCTTGGCCTTAGTATGTGGTATTTTTGTGGTAAATGGATTATGTACGTGTTGTTGATGTTGAATGACCTCTAAGATGGGATACTTATGTGTTTTGTATGAATGTATGATAATATATGTGTGGAAATATGTAAATTTGGTTGTTCATGATGAGTAGTTGGGTTATTATACTTATGCATAAGTTGTGCATGTGAGGTGTTCGATAAAATGTCTAAGAGACTAGAAATTAAGCATTGTAGTTAAATCGTGATCTAATGACTTCTAAGATACTATTATGTTTTACAATTATTGATGTGTTCGTGACTTTTGGGTGTAGAATTGGTTAAGTAAGCAGAGTATGTCTCCCATAGGTTGATAAAAGCTTAGAAGAAGAATATGGGCCATTATTCTATGCTAGTGGGAAATCCCCAAATTTGTCTGATCATATGCATGTCTAGTGTTTGTTCAAGGACCTTAGTGAACGAGTGGAGATGTGATGGTTGTAAATTCCCCATTATGAGCCCTTTGATATATGCTAAGTTTTTAATATATGACAAGTGATTAGCAAGTAAGATATGACATGATAGTATGAACTTTCCCAAGTGGTGTGAAATCCAAATACATGTTAAGACCGATATAGGTATGGAATAGTTGAGGTAAAACCTTGTTGAATGGAGTACGATCTAATAGAATGTTTCCTCTATGTTATTATGTGATTAATATCCTGAGATTCTTAAAGCGACCCTTTGGTGTTTGTGATGACGAATAGAGGTATATGTTTCCTAAATGCTTAATGTGATGTCCTAAGGATCTTGAGAGGAAAAGTATGTTATGATGCCCAACTACTTGAAGTGATTCTTTAATGATTGCGATAATACATGAATTCTTGTAATGATGAATAAATGATTGAAGTGATGAAGAATGATTATGACTTACTTTTATGTTGTCGAGTCTTGGGGGTATTTATACTCGAAAATAGAGCTGTTGTCAAGAGCCTGTGTCAGTTTCTCGATAATTCTAGTCGAACCATAATTCTCTAAACTCAATGAACTATAGAACTCGGTATCCTCAAACAAGTGTCAAGATTAATAAAGCTCGGTAATCTCAGTTATCTCTGTAATCTATGTATCGCTAGTAATCTAGCCTCAGACCTGTAATCAGCTTAGTTCTAATAGTATTCAAGTCATTCAATCCTAATCTCAAAAGCGATTCGAGTAATCTATTCAAGCTCTGCTTCGTTAGTTAGATGCTATGATTTGATATAATTAGTATTAGATTCAGCTAAGTCTAAGTTCAGTTAAGAATCAAATCAGTGTCTTTCAGTTAGGAATAGAAACTAGCACCGAACGAGCTTAAGGATGGGGACTCACCTACTAGTGGAAGGTGTGATCCTTAGATGTAATGCTTAGACTCTCGAACTATATAGCCAAAATAGGTTGAGACATCACACCTTCTAGATGATGGTGGATGAGAGATATCATACCTTCTAGCTGAGGGTATATGAGATGGTTTGACCTGTTAGATGAGGGCTCCACCATTCTCGTATGAGGACCTGATAGATGAGGGTTATATAAAGGTAATGTCTTTACCGGTGGCATGGTATTGACACCCTCCCGATCGAGGTTAGAGGTTCCCTAAGAGATAGTAGAGGCATGTCGGTTAAGTGACTACTTCTCATAATTTCAGTTTCAGATTCAGTCTCAGTTTTAGAATCAGTCTTTAGAAATCAGGAATGCCAGATACAGTCATCTATCATTGTGAGGAACTCAGATAGTTCCATTGATTTATGTACCATCCTATTAGATAGACTTGGTCTCACATACATTTATTTGATATTATATTCAGAGATATGTTATCAGACAAGCTTGATCACAGTATCAGATTTCTATTGAGTATTCTGGTTGTTAGATTCGGACATAATCATACTTCTTATCATTGATAAAGCTTCCAAAATCATCTATTAGGAAGGTTGATCTCTAATCCTGTCAGTCAAAAGTAGTAAGTCTAAGAATTCAATCATCGATGTAAGAACATCTGGATCCTCAATTATCAGTACCATATGAGTTTGTGATTCAGTATTTCAGTGTCAATAGTGAGTTAAGTTTGTAAGAAAGTGTTATCTGAGTTCCAGTATCTAGAGTTGTGATGATTATGATTATGACCTGTGCATTCATGTATGTGTTCTCGTGCGACGTTTTCATGATTATTCAATGTACACATTGTGCATGCAGGAGCCCTTGCATTTAGCCCTACCTTGTCTTCATACTCGGTACATTTTGTACTGACGCATTTGTGCTATGGTGTTTTATTTTACACCATAGTTTCAGAGGCACGGGATTTTGAGTTTCCTCAGTAGTTCAGTCCCAGTTAGAAGCAGTAGCAGTAAGTCTTCTTTCTTTGAGGACTAATCTCAGTTTACGATTATTACATCAGATTTTGTTTATATTGTCAGTTGATGGAGTTAGTTGGGGATATGTCCCATCAACTCTACAGTTCAGACAGTTTAGAGGTTTTTCAGATGAAAGTTGATGTATTAGTATTCAGTTTTCAGTTTGAGTATGCATAGATGTGTTTAACCTTATGGCCAGTTTTCGTGTTTATTTCAGATAGTATGCAGTGTACAAGTACAAATATTTGAAACGGGTTAGCTTGTGGTCCTTTGGGTCCATAAGCACCGTGTGACATCTCGAGATGGGATCTCAGGGCATTACAAACTTGGTATCAAAGCCTAAGGTTCAATAGTATCCTAGGGAGTCTGAAAAGCTGAATCTAGTAGCGTCTTGTGCATGGGTGTGTAGTGCGCCACATTTATGTACAAGAGGCTAGAGGATGTACTTAAGAGTAATTTCCCTTTTTTCAGTATTCAGATCATGTGAGTGAGCATGAGCTCAAGTTGACTATCAATCTAATCGACTTACTTCTTTCAATTACAGAGTATGCCTCCTCGTAGAGATTTTGTCCATGGGGTTGATGACCATCCCCCTCAGCCAGTAGATCCTGAAAATGAGAGTGTGTCACATGCAATGTTTTGGGTAGCTTTCTAGGAGATAGCGCAGGCTGTTACTAATGTTTATGGGAACCATCAGGATGCTGTCCCACCTCAGCAAGATGGGGATTCTATCGCAGCCAGGATTTGAAGCTTCATGAGAATAAAACTGCCCGAATTATTTGGGTCAGTAGTTGGTGAGGATTTGTAGTTATTTCTTGAGGAGGTAAAGAAGATCACCCAGATTATGCATGGTCAGAGGAGGAGAGTCTTGAGTTAGTATCTTATAGATTGAAAGATATTGCTCCTGATTGGCTAGTGATATGGGAGGAGGGTAGAGGGGAGAATGCAGCTCCTGTGACTTGGTTAGAGTTTTAAATTCCTTTCTACATATATTTTTCCCTCTAAAGATGAAAGAGGCTAAGTTAGAGGAGTTCATGAACCTAAGGAAAGGTTCCATGTTCGTGAAAGAGTATTGCCTTTAGTTTAACCAATTAGCTAATTATGCTCCTGACTTGGTAGCTGACCCTAGAGCGAGTACGAGTAAGTTTTTGTATGGTTTATTGAGTTATGTGTTGAAAGAGTTTAGAGCTACCATGCTCAATAGAGATATGGACCTTTCTAGGCTAATGATTTATATGCAACAGATTGAGGCAGATAGGATGAATGAGAGAGAGAGAGAGGGAGTAAAAGAGCCAAGACAGGTAGTCATGGTCTTTTGCAGTCGGGGTCTCAAGGTGGTAGTAGTTCTTAGTATGGTCAGAAATTTTTAGTTCCAGCTCCGTCTTTAGCTAGTATACTCATACTTCTGTTTGGGGGTATCAGAGTTGAGGGAGCACTAAGCTCCAAAGCCCGAAGTAGTACTAATGGTGTTCGTAGCTACCCATTGTGTGAAGAATGTGGTAAGAATCATAATGGTGTATGTAGAACTGGTAACGATGTGTGATTTGGATGTGGTGAGACCGGTCATAAAGTTTGAGACTGTCCTAAGCCAGGTCCCCAAAGTTAGCGTAATTGTCCTTCAGGCTCTCCTTGATTCAGAAAGATCCCCTGAAATGGACCTGGGTAAGTTATGAGCCCTTCATTGTTATAATATTTATTATTAGATTTTTTGCTTTCATTTTGAACTTATATTCTAGCATGAGTCATACCCGAGTTTCAGGTCTCAGTCGGTCAATTATGACGTAGTCGTAGGTGCCTCGCGCACTGCTCTAGTATGTCAGTAAAGTGTGTTTAGACGGACATACAGCCCTAAGGGGGAGATACACCATGGTATTATGATGTTGCATGTCATTAGATTCATCTTGATGCATGTTCAGATTTTCTTTATAAAGTTAGCATCAATCATTAGTACATTTTCAAGTCGTGCTTTCAAAAGTCAGCTTAGCCGAACATTCATGCATTAGATATGCGTATTTAGTAGAAAGAGTTCTGCTTTTCAGTGTGTGTTCAGCTGTATATTCATGAGATCATTCTAGTTACGAGTCCATGCATCAGATATGCATATGTGTTACAAGAATTCAGCTATGAGTAGATTCAGTCGAGTATTCCTTGCATCAGATATGCGTGCCCAGTGTGAGAACTCCATATGTTAGTCATTCCAGTTGCGTACTCATACCTTGAGATGTTTTTGTGTCTTGAGTAAGTTCTGGTGATCTGTATTCTCAGTGTATCAAAGAAACATTTGAGGATGAATGTTCCCAGGGGGAGATAATGTAATACTTTGCAAAGTTCTCTCCTAGTTTGAGCCTTAGAGCGTTTTTGGAAAAACAAAAATCTGAGTCTAAAAATTTCAGAAATATCTTCCTAAGTATGAAACACTTTGAATTGTGTTGTATTTATATAATTTATAGCATTGAATAAGCTTTCCATCGATACCAATTTTATCAAAATCCGACATCGAACGAGGGAGTTATCGCCATTTTACTAAACGATATCGAAATTGGCCAGGTTTGATGGTCGACTTGGTGGACCGTCAGGTCCTTAGAGGACTGTCAAGTGTCACGTCAATCCAAGGTAGTGACCCTTCTTATTGGTCATCATGTGACGGCCAAAGTGGTGGACCATCAAAAAGTTGATGGACTGTCAAGGGATCTATCAGGTCAAAACAAAATAGCCCATTCCTAAACCCCAATGATGGATGATCTGGTGGATCTTCAGATTCCTGAAGGACCATCACTTCGACTATCATGACAAGGCAGAACTACCTATATTTGGCACTAGAGTAACGGACGACCTGGTCGAGCGTCAGTCCCTCTAATGGACTATCAGATCGACCGTCACAAACCCCGATCAGCAGTTTTCAACTCTATTTCTTTAAAGGGTATTTTGGTCTTTTCCACTCTTGCTCCAACCTCTATAAATACCCACTTAAGTGTTGAAGGCCTCATTTTATGTTCTCTTCTTTGACCCAAATACTAGGGTTTCCAAAATCAAAAATTCTCTCTTCTTCCACAAAAAATTAAGAGAGAATCAAGAGCAAGGATCAAGAATTCTTCCAAGATCCTTCAAGAAAAGAGTTTCCCCAAGGTATGTAGATGTTGATTCTTGGGTCCCTTTCATCCAAGAAGCTCAAGTACCTTTTACTAAATCTCCAAGATTTATGTTTATGAATTTTTAATGATTCTTGTAAGTTGAAATTGATATTCTTGCTATGATTGAGTTGTGGTTCATGTTTCTCTACAAGATTATCAAGCCTTGGCCTTAGTATGTGGTATTTGTGTGGTAAATGGATTATGTACTTGTTGTTGATGTTGAATGAGCTCTAAGATGGGATACCTATGTGGTTTGTATGAATGTATGACAATATATGAGTGAAAACATGTAAATTTGGTTGTTCATAATGAGTAGTTGGGTTATTATACTTATGCATAAGTTGTGCATGTGAGGTGTTCGATAAAATACCTAAGAGTATAGAAATTAAGCGTTGTAGTTAAATCATGTTCTAATGACTTCTAAGATACGATTATGTATTACGATTGTTGATGCGTTCATGACTTTTGGGTGTAGAATTGGTTGATTAAGCAAAGTATGTCTCCCATAGGTTCATAAAAGCTTAGAAGAAGAATATGGTCCACCATTCTATGCTAGTAGGAAATTCCCAAATAAGTGTGAACTTATGCATATCTAGTGTTTGTTGAAGGACCTAAGTGAATGATTGGAGATGTGACGTTTTTAAATTCTGCATTATGTGCCCTTTGATATATGCTAAGTTTTTAATATATGCCAAGTGATTAGCAAGTAATCTATGACATGATAGTATGAAGTTTCCTAAGCGGTGTGAAATCCAAATACATGTTAAGACTGATATAGGTATGGAATAGTTGAGGTAAAACCTTGTTGAAAGGAGTATGATCTAAAAGCATGTTTCCTCTATGTTATTATGTGATTAATATCCTGAGATTCTTCAAGCGACCCTTTGGTGATTGTGATGATAAATAGAGGTTTATGTTTCCTAAATGCTTAATGTGATGTCCTAAGGATCTTGAGAGGGAAACTATGTTATGATGCCCAACTACTTGAAGTGATTCTTTAACGATTGTGATAATACATGAATACTTGTTATGATGAATAAATGATTGTAGTGATGAAGAATGTTTATGTCTTACTTTTATGTTGTCGAGTCCTAGGGGTATTTATACCTGAAAATAGAGCTGTTGTCTTGAGCCCATGTCAGTTTCTCAATAATTTACGTCGAGCCATGATTCTCAGAACTCAGTGAACTATAGAACTCTGTATCCTCAGACAAGTGTGAATCTTAATAAGGCTTGGTAGTCTCAGTTATCTCTATAATCTCTGTATCGCTAGTAATCTAGCCTCAAACCTGTAATCATCTCAGTACTAATAGTATTCAAGTCATTCAATCCTAATCTTAGAAGTGATTCGAGTAATCTATTCAAGATCTACATCGTCAGTCCTATGCTATGATTCAATACCTTTCTGTCAGATATGGAACTAAGTAATATTAGCATAACTCGGTCAGATCACTTGAGAAATATAATCAGTATCAGATTTAGCTCAGTCTAATTTCATTTAAGAATCAAATAAGTGCCTTTTAGTTGGGAATAGAAACTAGCACCGAGCGAGCGCAAGGATGGGGACTCACCTACTAGTCGAGGGTGTGATCCTTAGGTACGATCCTTATGCTCTAGAACTATGTAGCAAACATAAGTTGAGACAACCCACCTACTAGAAGAAGGTGGATGAGCGACATCATACCTTCTAGATGAGGGTAGATAAGGTGGCTTGACCTATTAGATGAGGGCTCCACCATACTCGTATGAGGACCTAATAGATGAGAGTTATATAAAGATAATGTCTTTACCCGTGGCACGATATTGACACCCTTCCAAATGGAGTTAGAGTTTGGAACCCTGAGAGATAGTAGGGGCATGTTGGTTAAGTGACTACTTCCCACATTTTAAGTTTCAGATTCAGTCTCAGTTTCAGAATCAGTCTTCAAAAATTAGGACTATTAGATACAGTCATCTTATTTTAGAATCAGTTTTCAGAAATTAGGACTGTCAGATATAGTCATCTATCATTGTGAGGAACTATTTTCAGAAATTAAGACTGTCAGATATAGTCATCTATCATTGTGAGGAACTCAGATAGTTCTATTGATTTATGGACAATCTCATTAGATAGACTTGGTATCACATACAGTTATTTAATATAATATTCAGAGATACGCCATTAGATAGGCTTGATCAATGTATCAGATTTCTATTGAGTATTCTGGTTGTCAGATTTAGACATAATCACATTGTTTTTCATTGATAAAGCTTTCAAAATCATCTATTAGAAAGGTTGATCTCTAATCTTGTCAATCGAAAGCAGTAAGTCTAAGAATTCAGTCATCGATGTAAGCACATCCAGATCCTCAGCTATTAGTATCAGATGAGTCTGTGCTTCAATATCTCAGTGTCAATAGTGAGTTCTATTTGTAGGAAAATTATATCTCTGTTCTAGTCTCTAAAGTTGTGATGTTTGTGATTATGACCTGTGCATTCATGTATGTGTTCTCGTGCAACATTTTCATGATTATTCAGTTTACACATTGTGCATGAATGAGCCCTTACATTTAGCCTTACCTCGTCTACATACTCGGTAAATTTTGTACTGACGTATTTGCACTATGGTGTTTTATTTGACACCATAGTTTCAGAGGCACGAGATTCAGAGTTTCCTTAGCAATTCAGCCCCAGTTAGCAGCAGTAGCAGTAAGTCCTCTTTCTTTAAGGACGAATCTTAGTTTACAATATTGCATCAGATTTTGTTTATATTGTCGGTTGACAGAGTTAGTTGGTGACATATCCCGTCAAATCCATAGTTCAAACAATTTAGAGGCTTTTCAGATGGAAGTTGATGTATTAGTATTCAGTTTTGAGTTTGAGTATGTATAGATGTGTTGAACCTTATGGCCAGTTTCCACATTTATTTTTGATAGTGTGCAGTGTACAGGTACAGATATCAGAAAAGGGTTATCTTGTGGTCCTTTAGGTCCTTAAGCACCGTGTGACGTGTCAGGATGGGATTTCAGGGCGTTACACTTTTGGTGTTGTATGTGAAATAGTTATTTCTATTTGATATGATAATTTTACATCTCTCCATAGTTTTTTCTTGGTATTTTTGTAATGTGGTAATAATTAGCATGATTCTCAATGCTTTTCAATATCATTTGTCCAAGATTGTAGTTTTTTGTGCTTTAAAAAGCTTTCTAGTTAACTTCAGTCAATATCTTTTGATTTGTGTGTATGGAAAAATGGACCCTACTAGCAGATTTAAAATGTTGATTTTAGGCTGGTAAAATGGTTGCTTTGGTTTTATGACTTTTATATCTCATTTTGATCTTCTATTTGAAAACATGTAATAATAGGTCTTGGGGGTCAATTCTGTGAAAACAATGTTTTTTCAAAAATTAGTTAACGCCATTAATCCTGGGAATCAAATTTGATAGGGTAAAATAGTTCATTTGCATTCTTAGGGTTTCCAATGAATCCCGAGGAGTACGTAGAGAATTTAAATTTTCTAAGTCTCTATCGCTAGTGCACCATTCAGCTGGTGAAACTACTAAAGCACCACTTGACCGCTTTAATGGTCGGGTACCAGTTGGGTAAGGGTACTTTACTGTTCTTCGTTCGCTTTAGTGGGGCACTAAATATCTTTTGTCCACTTTAACGGACGGGTATGCTAAGAGGGTATCGCTAAAGTGGCCATTTGACCACTTTAGCGGCACTTGGGTATAAAAAATTCTTTTATCAATTTTTTTTCACTATTTTTGAGACTTGGATCTTGGGGATTGAGTTATTGGGGATTTTTCTTCCATTTCTATGCATGGGTAAGCTCTGAATCCCTATTTCCATGTTTTTATCAATTAAATCATTTAAACATTATTTAAATGAGGACTTAAAGGTGAAGTTCAGGAATTTTGGCCTGCAAGGCCTAAATTATCATATCTTGGATTCAAACACAAATTTCACTCTTAATTCACTTGTGTTTTATTTTATGAGTTCCTTTAGTCGCGAAAAGAATGTTTTTGGACAAAATTCAAATTTTACCCTACTTTTACTAAAAACCCATTTTAGGGGTCCGTTTTGACCCCAAATTAGAAATGGGTAATATGAGTATCGTTGTCTTTCTTTTTATATATAGATTCCATCTTTGTGTTGTTTAGCTAATTTTTTGGTTCATATATGAGGTAAAAACTCGGTGATAAAGGCTTATTTGTTCTAGTTTTTGCATTTCAAGTAGGTTATAACTTAACTTTCTTCGGAATGGATTGGCTAGTTAATAATAATGTGAAAAAATTCTATGGGTATGGGGTTGTATCATGGAAAATGTTTTTGAGTAATTTTTGTACCAATGTGACGGCTTATGAGGATAATATTTTGTGGTTTTGATACATTAAATGCTATGTGTGATCGTATGGAGTCTTATATGTTTTTGTTGTCCTGGTTTTGATATATGTATGTTTGGTTACATGCTTTTTGGTGTGAAAAATATAGAGTTTGGGAATTATATAATATCAATGACATTTTTACTGCATGTTTTATTTTATGGTTATGGATTATAGCGGATCATAGATGGTTAGTGAATTTAAGTGGATTTTTAACTCACATGGGAGGTTTATTGATTAGATATTAGATATTTTTATTTTTGTTGGTTGTAAGCACTGTATCATATTTTCATTGAATCTCATACTTTATACACCTGTTATTGTTGCATGTTGTGCTTGATCTTTTTAGAATATCATATTATGTGATCATGAAGCATTGGTACCACTGTAGAAATACTTGAAACACTGGAAATAATAGAAATGCTAGAAATACTAGAAATACTTAAAACATTGGAATCATCGACTTGTGACATCATTATAGACCCTTTCTGAGGGATGTGCCAGAGAGGATTCTTGGATATTGGTATTATATATTTGTTGTATGTGGATTAACAAACCCTTCTTTAGACCTATATCAATAGTTGAGCTCGGTAGGTGTGGGTTGACGAACCTTCCATGGGTCCTTTGTATGTAGCTATCCTCGGTAGGTGTATATGGAGGTTGTGCAACAACCTCATGCATCATTATCATTATCCTCTTCATTGCATTCCATATGTTTTTCTTGTTCTACCATTATATTTTTGTTTGTGACTTAATATTTGTATATTTGTTCTATCTCCTTGTATTTGTATTCGGAGTATGTGTGTACTTATTCTTCTTTTCCTTGCCTATTTTTGTTATGTGCATGTCTAGTAGAACTGTTAGTGGAGACGGTATGGGCTATTGTTTGGGATAATTTTTAGTTACAGGTGATGTGCCCATAGTTTGTGTCTATATGCTTTATTTTCTAGTTTACTTAATCGGCCTATGATACCTACTAGGTACAAGTTAACCATTCTCATCTCTACTGCTCCCTTTTAGTGTAGATCTAGGTAGATTGCACCTCTTGAATACTTAATTAGGGAAATTTGAAGTCTTTTGAAGTAGCGGTTGATCTATGTATCTGAAATTAACCACTAACTTTTCATCTCTAGACTATATTTTATTATATTTAGAGACAGGTTTCGTACTCTTTTTGGCCGTCTTATGTATTTTTTGACTTCAAGTTGTATTAGTTGGTTATTACATTGTGACACAAAATTTTTGGATTTGGTTTGTTATCTTGATTATGTTTTTGTTTTTACTATGTATATGTGGTTCGACTTTATTTTTTAGGTATTGCATTAGGTTTTGGTATTAATTTCCTATTTGGTATCACTTTGTGTGATACGCTTACTTGTCAAGGCTTGTTGTGATAAGTACCATCATGATACTTAGTTTTTGAGTTGTGACAAATTGGTATCAGAGGAGCCAGGTTTATGGTATCAATAGTATAAGAATGAGATGTCTAATAGAGTCTCGTGTATCGATATGTAGATGGTCGTATCTATCTTCAAGAGGCTATAAGATACCTTTAGGAAACTTCACTCGATTTGTCCCTCATTGTGAAAATCATTAGTACCTTACATTCTAAGTCATATTTTACTCTTTTCTATGCAGATGGTAATGACTATGTCTTGTGAAGTTAGAGATGCGAAGCCTTCATCCGTGGTGCGATCCTTGTCTAGAGAGAGAGTACAAGTCATGGATAGGACTAAGGTAGAGGACGGGCAGGAGGATTTTCCCCATATAGAGATAGCATGTTTTTTGAGATATAGGTTCTACTCCAGTCCCTCAGAGTTATTCTACCTCAATTTTAGAGGGGTTATTGGTTTTGTTATTGATTTTTTTGGAGAGTGCTCCTTTTTTCTCGCTTGGTTCTTCTCCAGCTTTGAGTGTTGATCCTCCTTCAGTGCCTGAATCTAAGTGTGGTGTTTTGAGATCTAGAGTTTATCCTTCTTTTATGATCCCTCCCCAAGTGGGATCTTAGCCAGCTGGACTCGCTATGTGTCGTACTCTTAAGCAACCCACGACTTAGATAGTAGTGTGTGTGGTGTTTTTTCAAAGTATAGTAGATCATACAATGATAGCAGTGAATATTCATTAAGCATCTTAGGGAGTCACCAAGAGGGTGCGCCAGAGGGGTGAGTTTAAGGGTTGCTATGTGTCTGGTGAGGTTAGCCATTGGGCCAAGGACTATCATCATCCAGTTTTTAGAGATACCCCTATATTAGCAAAGAAAGGTAGATTTACCACCTGAGGTGCGAGAGGTAGAGGTGAAAGTATCTATGGTAGTGGTCTCAAGGTTAATCAGTTAAGTAGTGAACATGGACAATGTTATGCCATACCTACCAGGTCTGAGGTAGAGGCCTCCGATGCTGTTGTCATAGGTATCGTCCCTATTTGTTTCAAATCTGCATCTATGTTATTTTACCTAGGATCAACTTTCTCCTATGTGTCTTTATATTTTTCTTTGGGTTTTGGTTCTACTTATGAGCCTCTTGATGTGCCTATCCTTGTATCTACCCCCGTAGAAGACTCTTTCATAGTGGATCGAGTGTACCGATCTTATTTTATGAACGTTACAAGAAGTGAGTGTAATGCCCCGTATTTTGGGATACAATATAGACCATGATTTCGATGCGTTGTTAATCCCGAATCCATAAAATCCTATGCCAATACTGCATGTTAATTATTTTGTAGCATGTGAGTCCATTCAAGCTTGAACTTAGACCATAGAGGTCCTTCAACTCATGGATGAGTTGAAACTATTTCAATTGACGAAGTTTTAGTAGATGTTGTAAAGTGTGTCAGCTTCCATCGACCATAACTCCCTGTATATGTCAAATTAGGAGGCCTACTATTCCTCAAATAATAGGTATTCTAGTTATCTTTCCAATAATACCAATTTTGCTAAAATTCAACACCCGAGCAAGAAGTTATGGCATTTCAAAGTGATTGCGTCGCCTAACCAATTGCCCATGGCCACTGGAAAGCATAGGCAGTAGCCTAGAGGGCGCCTATGTAAACATAGGCGATAGCCTAGGCGGTGCCTATGTAAACATAGGTGATAGCCTAGGCAGCGCCGATATGAACATAGGCAATGTGATGGGCGGCGCCTATGTAAAGAATTCAAGTGACCTAAACACTCCGTTTTGGGGACAAAGTGGTCCTTTTCCACCCTTACTTAGCCCTAAAACACGAAATTTAGTTCCAAGAACCCCAAAATACATCTTCATTCATCAAAAGTGCTCAAAGATTCTCCTTAGAGTTTCAAAATAAAAACCCAAATAGTTCAAGATTCGACCATAGGTTTTTAAAGATAATTACTTATTTGGAATCACCAATCCGCAAGCTTCAAGAAACATCTATTATCCTCAGAAATAGAGGTACGTGGGGTTATCCTAAAATCTCATGGGTGTAGTTTTCATGAACATGCATGCTTTTAAATTGGGGTTTCCAATCAAATGCTAACAACTTGCTATTAATATGATTTCTAAGTCATTTACTTTATATTATGGGAATTGTTTGCTTATATACTTCAATGGTTGAAACCATGCATATGTGATTTGAGATTTTCCATGGAAGTTTGATAAATATGAATGATAAATTTCTTTCAAATTCCCATGATAATGTGTTGATACCCCATATCATATTGTGATCAACAAAAGAGAGCATGAATTTGAAATAAATATTGTTCACCACTTGTAAATGATGAAGCACATTGTTTTTACATGGTTATGCATATGTGGAAGTGATATTGAGGACTTGCAAGTCGGGTATGACGATACCCTACAGAACATGATATGTGATTAAATTAGATGAAATTTGAATGCATTGATTTTACATGAGAAAGGTGGATGCCCGAAGAAGGCATTTGAGATATAAGGGATCATCGCTGTAAAATGTGTTTGCCGACATAGAATATTGGTACCAGGCTAAGTGATTTTATGTACTGACTTCATGTCATTCCCAAATTAGGACTATAGGAAGGAGCCCGGGCTAAGTGATCTTGGGCACTATGAGTGGGTTGAGACACCATTCTTTATGGTCTTGAGTGTCTCTGCCTCACTTATACTCTAATCTCGGAAGCAACCGAGGTTAGATAGTTGGTGTAAATTATGTAGGGTATTCCACCTAGCTTAGTTGCATTTCATTATTGTCGAGAAAACTATTGCATTACACCCATGTGCTTTTACATGATTTGATACAAAATTGCTTTATAATGGCTCTCAACTATATTTTGTAAAAGTATTATGTTTTGTTTTGATATCTTTGCATGCCAGTACTTTTGTCCTGACCCCCTCCCTTCTCCAACCTCTCAGGTTTAGAGGCCCAGTCTAGGGATTAAGAGAATCAGTAGATCTTTAAGACAAATCTACAGAGACAAGTGGTGAGCCTTCTATGTTTTGGAAGGTCTTATGTCCTACAGTCCTTATATCTTATATTCAGTTTTAGGGTCTACTGGGGGCCTTGTCCCAGTTTATATATGGTTAATTGACTCAGTCATTTGTTAGAGATTTTCACAGATTGTTGTTTAGAGGTTAATTGATGTTGAGGGAACCTTATATCCCCTTTATTATTTCTTTTCATGTTTATGACCATGTTTCCGAATTATTATGTTTCTTTCGCATTACTTTGATCATATAAATTAGGTGCATGATAACCAGATAGATAGGGGTGTTTTGGGCCTCCATGGTTTGAAATGCTCATCATGGCCAGGCCATGGTTTGGGTCGTGAAAAACTTGGTATCAGAGCATGGTTCATGGTCCCAAGGTATCTGCGAAATCGCGTCAGGTAGAGTCGTGTTTATGGGTATGTAGCGCACCACACTTATAAGTAGGAGGCTGCTAGGCGTTTAGGAAATGTTTCCCTTCTTTGTGATTAAGTTCGTGCTTCAGAGTCTGAACTGTCCCCTAATCAATGATCACTTGTGTTTTAGAAACAAATTTATGCCTCCACATTATATCATCGATCAGAATGCTCTGGCAGATAAGCTCCATCCCACCTATGGGATGCGGACCTGTAACAGGGCTCACACTCTAGAATTTTTCCCTACTCTGAGAGTCCCTCCAGTCCTGACCAGTCCACCTCGAGCTCTGTGGACTAATCCCAACCGTCCCCCAACTGCTCAGGGAGATATTTCAAATACAGAATTTAGACGGTCCATTCATATGCTGAAATAGTTGGTAGCCAACCAGGCTCAACGATCAGAAGATGTTGGGTATGAAACTGTTATGTCTGAGGCTACTAGAGTCGGACATTTCATAAAAATAAACCCACCTAAATTCTTTGGCACCAAGATAGAGGAAGATCCATAGGTGTTCATGGATGAGATGGAAAAGATCTTTAAGGTGATGCATGTGGATGAGGTAGAAGGGGTGGAGCTAGCAACCTATTAGCTCAAGGACGTTGCGAATCAGTGGTATGCCGACTGGGAAGATGCAAAAGGTGAAAGTGCTGAGCCCACAGTTTGGGGCGAATTTGTGAAAGCTTTCCTTGATCGATTATTTCCTCTGGAGTTGAGGGAGACCAAAGTCGAAGAGTTTATGAATCTGAAGCAGGGCAGTATGAGTGTCCAGGAGTACACTTTGAAGTTTAATAAACTAGCCCACTATGTATTAGAGTTGACTAGTAATATGAGAGCCCGAATGAGGATATTTCCATCTGGCCATGCTGATAACCTGGTACTTGAGTGCTAGGGAGCTATGTTGAATAAGGAGTTATACTTTGCTCGAATGACCGTTCATATATAGCAGGTGGAAGAGAAGAAGAAAAAGATTGTTAAATCTAGAAAGAAACACAGACAGGCTAAGAGAGCTAGATCTGCAGACCAGCACAAGAGTCAGTCGCAGAGTGGTAACTTGGGTAATAAGTGGTCAAAGAAGAAAAAGTTTTGGAATAATGCACAGCCAACAGCCAGTTCCCCAGCACCCAGACCACTAACAGACAGACAAACTCAAAGTTTTTAGACTTCTCATTGGTCCAAAGCTCTAGGTAAATAGTCTCAGGGTTTTGTGACCCAGCAGCATCATACTCATCCGCAGTGTGAGGTTTGCAAAAGGAATCATCTAGGGAAGTGCTAGTTTGAGGGGAGAAACTTCTATACTTATGGCAAAGTGGGTTACCTTCAGAGAAATTATCCTTTTACGGCAGTAAATGTGGGGGGGGGGGAGGGGGACTAAGGGCCAAGCCGCCTCCACAGCTCCTTTTCCTAACGGTGCCCCTTCAGCTGCCGAAAGTGGTCACAATCGGTTATATTCTTTGACTAACCGCAAGGAGACGGAAGCTTCACCATATGTTGTCACTTGTATGCTACAAATATTTTCTCATGATGTTTATGTATTGCTTGATCACGGTTCTACTTTATCTTATATGACCCCTTATGTGGCTGTTGGTTTCGTGTTTGAGCCGAAAGTTATTGTAGAACCCTTCTCTATTTCTACTCGTGTAGGTGATTCTGTTATTGCTAGAAGGGTATACAAAAATTCTGTCATGTTTATTCATATTAGGGAAACTATGGCAGACCATATAGAACTGGATATGATAGATTTTGATGCCATCCTTGGGATGGACTGGCTCCATTCATGTTACGCCACCCTTGATTACAGAACCCGAAAGGTCACTTTTTCTTTCCCAAATGAGACACCAATTGTATGGGCAGGGAGTTCTGTGGATCCCAGAGGTCACTTTATCTCTTATCTTAGAGCCCGAAAGCTTATCTCCAAAGGTTGTATATATCATCTAATCTGAGTAAAAGATTCATAAGTTGAAAACCTTCCTCTAAATTCAGTTCTTGTAGTGAATGAATTCCTAAAAGTCTTTCCCGAAGATCTCCCAGGGATACCCCCTGATAGGGAGATAGATTTTTGCATTGATGTGTAGCCAGACACTCTTCTTATTTCTATTTCGCCATATAGAATAGCCCCCGCGAAACTAAAGGATTTAAAGAAAGAATTAGCAGACCTCCTAGATAAAGGTTTTATTCGTCCTAGTGTTTCCCCATGGGGTGCACCCGTGCTCTTCATGCAAAAGAAGGATGGGTCCCTTCGGATATGCATAGACTACCGTCAGTTAAATAAGGTCACAATTAAAAATAAATATCCTCTTCCTAGGATTGATGACCTTTTTGAATAGCTTCAGGGTGCGAAGTGTTTTTCAAAAATAGACCTTCGTTCGGGTTATCATCAGTTTAAAGTTAGGGAGTCAGACATACCCAAGACAGACTTCCGAACCTGATATGGTCACTACGAATTTTTAGTCATGTCCTTCGGGTTGACTAACGCCCCTGCAGCCTTCATAGATCTTATGAATAGAGTGTTCCGTCAGTTTCTTGACTCGTTCGTCATTGTATTTATTTTTGATATTCTGATCTATTCTAAGAGTAAAGAGGATCACTCCAATCACCTTCAAATTATTCTCCAGACACTTAAGGATCATCAGCTGTATGCCAAATTTTCTAAGTGTGAATTCTGGTTAGACGTTATTGCCTTTTTGGGGCATATTGTGTCTAGTGATGGGATAAGAGTGGATTCCTAAAAAGTTGAAGCAGTAAGAAAATGGCCCAGACCCACGACTACAATTGATATTTAGAGGTTTTTGGGTTTGGCAGGGTATTACAGAAGGTTCGTAGAAAGTTTTTCTTCCATAGCTGCTCCGCTTGCTAAACTGACACAGAAAAAGATGAAGTTTGTGTGGTCTGACTTGTGTGAAAAGAGTTTTGAGAAGTTGAAGAAAAAGCTGACTACTGCTCCTGTTTTGACTCTTCCCGAGGATGTAGATGATTTTGTGGTTTATTGTGATGCATCCCGTGTGGGACTTAGTTTTGTATTGATGTAGTATGGTAAGGTGATATCTTATGCATCGAGGCAGTTAAAGTTGTATGAGCGCAATTACCCCACTCATGACTTGGAGTTAGCAGCCATGGTGTTTGTACTTAGAATCTAGAGGCACTATCTCTATGGAGTGTATATTGATATTTATACTGACCATAAGAGTTTCCAGTATATTTTCTCACAGAAAGAATTAAACCTTAGGTAGAGGCATTGGATGGAGTTTTTAAAAGACTAAGATATGAGTCTGCATTACCATCTGAGCAAGGCAAATATTATAGCTGACGCCCTCAGCAGGTTATCTATGGGCAGCCTTTCTCATGTAGAAGAAGGAACGAAAGAGATGGTGAAGGATATTAACCACCTTGCAAATCTGGAAGTGCGACTCTTAGATTTCAAAGATGGAGGGGTGATTGTTCATGATTTAGCTAAGTCATCTCTTTGTCTTGAAGTTAAGGAGAAGCAGGTTGAAGATCCCATCTAGATGCAAATCAAGAAAGATGTGGGTCAATAAAAGGTTATGTCATTTGAAATTGGTGGCAATGGTATTCTGAGATTTTAGGGTAGGTTGTGTGTTCTGAATGTCGATGGTCTATGGGAAATAATCCTTAATGAGGCACACACTTCGAGGTATGTCATTCACCCA
Organism: Capsicum chinense; assembly: GCA_026120095.1. NCBI lineage: Eukaryota > Viridiplantae > Streptophyta > Magnoliopsida > Solanales > Solanaceae > Capsicum > Capsicum chinense. The sequence goes on along the minus strand of JAPEIP010000008.1, from coordinate 93,528,186 downwards.
GGCTCTACTAAGATGTACCATGATCTGAAAACCTTGTATTGGTGGAATAACATGAAACGTGATGTAGCTGATTTTGTGTCCAAGTGTTTGA
>JAPEIP010000008.1:93510332-93527995 GCA_026120095.1 Capsicum chinense | reverse complement strand
GTATGTCATTCACCCAGGCTCTACTAAGATGTACCATGATCTGAAAACCTTGTATTGGTGGAATAACATGAAACGTGATGTAGCTGATTTTGTGTCCAAGTGTTTGAACTGTCAATAAGTGAAGGTAGAACACATGAGGCCAGGTGGTACTTCCCAAGAGATAACCCTACCTTTATGGAAGTGGGAGATGATAAACATGGACTTTATTATAGGACTTCCGAGATCTCGAAACCAGTATGATTTTATACGGGTGATTGTAGATCGGTTGACCAAGTCAGCCCACTTTTTGCCTGCGAGGCCTAATTATTCGGGAGAGGTTTATGCTAAGATTTACATTAACGAGATAGTTCGATTGCATGGGGCACCAGTGTCCATAATATCCGATAGAGGTACGCAGTTTTCATCTCAGCTTTGGAGATCTTTTCAGAAGGGTTTAGGTACATAAGTGAATTTGAGCATAGCTTTCTACCCTCAGACGGATGGGCAAGTTGAGCATACCATTTGGACCCTCAAAGATATGTTGAGGGCCTGAGTCATTGATTTCAAAGATAGTTGGGTAGATCACCTACCACTGATTGAATTTTCTTACAATAATAGTTACCATGCCAGCATCAAGATGCCTCCTTTTAAGGCTTTGTATGAGAGAAGATATAAGTCTTCGATAGGATGGCATGAAGGGGGTAAAACTCATTAGAAGTCTTATGCCTATGTTCAGAGAAGAGAACTAGAGTTCAAAGTTGGTGATTGGGAGTTATTGCACAAGGGATTTATCCAACCGAGTGTATCTGAAATACCCCAGATTTAGGCCCTTAAAAATTTCTTCAGCTCTAAGCTCACTGCCTTATTTATGACTTGACCATATAAGTCATATGGTGTCTTGAAAAGTCAGGTGGCCCTAGTCGTAAGGTGTCCAGTAGACGGTGTTTGGGTGTCTTCCTTAGTTACGACTTGTTTATACAAGTCATAAGTATAGGTAAAAGGTTATTAGGATGAGCCATAACCAAATCTATAAGTTTTTGGCATGACTTTCTCTGAGTATGAGTTGCTCACTAAGAGACGTGGGGTTTTGTTACAAGTTTTGAGGTAAAATTGTAGGATGTCCAGTGTAAAGCCCATTTGAATTTTGTGTTGCCTAGGACTTAACCTTATGAGTCATAGGATGTGGTTAAAAGTTGGTTGATTGAGTCATAAGGTTGATAGTGTATGGGTGTCTTAGTTACTATCTTAGTTTCGGCTCGGGACAATGAGTCATAAGGAGTGGTTACAAGTCAATGTTTGACTCGTACCCAAGGGTGAAAATTATTCTAGATATTAAGTTAATGGCATTCTGGACATTTCTCAGTTTAACCCCTTATACCCCACGACTTAAAACCTTTCGTTGGACTTCATTATCACATAATTCCTAATTAAATACTTCTAAAATTCTCTCTCAAGCTCTTTGTTTAAGCTAAGACTAGGGTTTCAAAAAAAGTGACCATCTAGGGTTTTAACGGTGCTATCTCTTCTAAATTTCTTCGTATCTTAGGCATGTCACTCTTTCCACTTTGTTATTTTATTAATAGCATATGTTTTAATGTATGTCTTTCATGGTATTATTATTTTTAAATAAAGGTTGGGGGTTTTGAATCGTTATTGTGGAATAATGTTTTCCCATGGTTTAATTATGGTTTTCTATGTTTTAAATATGGTTTTGAACATATGGGTGCATTGGTATGGTGGTTGAACCTGAGAATGATGATATTCTCTACACTTTTGACTTTTTTAACTAGTGATGACCCCAACACTGTATTGTAAAATTGGTTTATAGTTATGAGAAATGTGCGAATTTTAATTAGGAGTATAATAGAATCCCCAAGGTATTTGGTTTGATTTATTACTTTAATTAATGCATTGTATTAATGGCAAGATGGTTAATGATGGTTTTGAAAATCTTATGGGGTATACAGGAATACCCCAAGTGATCTTAATAATACAGTGTACGGGGTATATGGGAATCCCCTAAGACCTGGCTTAATGACATTGCTTGCAAACTATGTCGATATGATGATACCACTTAATAATGCCTTAATAATTGAATCCTTAAATTGGTGGTTTGTTAGGTGGTAAATGTTTTAATTGGGCAATACTGGGGGTTGTGATAACTAGCCGTAAAGGTGTGAGTCCGAAAGATGAACGCTAGAAACTCATATTTTCTGACATGAGGGGTGGTCTTAATGACCTTAAGCTTGTGGGATACAAGGGAATCCCCTAAGTTGATACACGTATATATGTATCATGGAGGGAAAAGGGTAAAAGGGAACCCGACCATCTATGGTATCTCTAGTTTCTGTGGCTACATGCACTAGGGCCCGTTCATAGGGTACCACTGGACCCATATAGCCCATGGGTGGACCTATAGTGGTAAAGCTACACAATCCAGGTTAAGGTTCTTAAATTTATGCTAAACCTTGTTCCCTATACCGGTATGGTCTATATGTATATATGTATTTTCATATGGTTTATATGCATTGGTTTGATTTGGTTTTTGATTAATGCATTACTTTATCTTCATCCCTGAGTTACATGCTAGCTTTCACCCCACTAACCTTCATTGGGCATTGTATCCCTAAGCAATGTAGGAACCAGCCATACTACTACGACTCCTGCTTAGTGACTTGATGATTTAGGAAAAACTTTTGACTTAGACAAAAGTGGTGAGCTTTTATACTCCAGAAGACCCTATTTTATGCTATGGATTTCTTTATGATATTATTATATCTTTTGGTTTTATTTGGCTATAGTCAGGGGCATGTCTCGACTGGATATTCTTTGATTTTGATTAGAGGCTTTGTTTGACTACTATGTACATGGGCGGTGTCGATATTAATGTTAGCATTGGTATTTGTATTTGCACTGGGAATGGTATTGCATGATTAATTACTTATGGATTTTAGTTTTAATTATAGACTTATTATCGTGTCTTCAAATTTATACAATTTTATATTTTTGTATGTTCTGAATTTGTCCAACATGAGGTGAAGGATAGTTAAGGGTTTGGGTATTAGGGGTGGTCTCCGGTCCTGGTTGGACTTGAGATACCGGACAGGTCCTAATTCGGGTTATGTCAGATTGGTATCATTGCATAGGTTTATGGCCAACTTAATGTCCACATAGCTGTATCGAGGAGTGTCTCTTTTAAGGGTTTATAGCGTTCCACACTCATAAGGGAGAGGCGATGAGGCTTTTAGGAAGGTTTCTCTTTCATGGGTTCTATTTTTAGGATGTAGAGTGTAGGGTCTTAGATCTGTCTAATTCCCATTTGTTTGCCTTTTAGGTTATGCCTCCGAGAAGATTTGATGTCTGTGGGAAACCTTCTATCCTAACAGAGGATAATAGAAATTGAGCCCATCCTATCCCAAGGGTTTAGACAAGGTCTAGGGCCACTATCTCTGATGGTCCTATTGGAGCTCTACCAGTTTCTCCTATGCATCCCCAGATACCTCAAGATGACTTATCTAATGCTAAGTTTCACCAGTTGATCCATTCGCTTACTCGGTTGGTCACTTCTTAGACTGAGCATATGGATTTTATTTCTCCATCATCTGAGGCCACGGTAGTTAGACAATTTATGAGGTTGAATCCTCTTGTGTTTAATGGTACAAAAGTTGAGGAGGATCCTTAGGTCTTCACAGAAGAAATTGAAAAGAGTTTGTAAGTGATGTATGTTACTGAGGTTGAAGATGTGGAGTTTGCAGCCTAATAATTGAAGGATGTAGCTCATCAATGGTATGAAAAGAGGGAGTAGCTTAGAGGTGTGGATGTTGAGTCTTCCTTATAGGAGGACTTTTTTAGAGATTTTCTTGATCACTTTTTCCATAAGAGCCGAGGGAGGTGAAAGCGAAAAAATTTGTTAACCTAAAGCAAGACAAGATGTCAGTCAAGGAGTGTGCCTTAAAGTTTCGGTAGTTATCTCAGCATGCTCTAGATTTAGTATCTAGCTTAAGAACAAGACTGAGGAAGTGCATTTTTGGGTTATCCCGAGACTTGATTTTAGTGAGTAAAGCTGCCTTGTTGAAGAAGACATTGGTATTTTAGGACTGGTTATGTATATACAATAAGTAGAGGAAGAGAAGAGCAAGCAGGTTGAAATTAGGGAAAGGCAAAGCAAGAAATTTTTTCATTTAGATCAAGGGGGAGGTCAATAGCAGAACGACAGGGATGGTGGAAAGTTGTCCAAACAAAAGTAGGGCAATTCTGGGTCTTACTCAATGGTTAGTCATCCCTAATTAAAGTCATCTAGAGACAGGCGTTTTTAGAGTAGAGATAGGTCTAAAGAATAGGGTGGACAATCTCAAGCTAGTGAGGCCCAATTTGCTCTATTATATCCTTATGGTAGATTTTATGGTTTATTGCATCAGTGTTTCTGTGATGCAGGAAGGGAAAAGAGATTCAATTATGGTCAACTAGGGCATATGGTTAAAAACTATTTAGAGGATAAGGATTCTTCTGGGGCAAACAAGGTTTTGGTGGCCTTTACATCAGCTCTAGCTCCAAAGGTCGCACAATCTGGCTCTGGCACTGGTCAGAATTGACTGTATGCTCTCACTACATCAGCTCTAGCTCCAAAGGTCACACAATTTGGCTCTGGCACTGGTCAGAATTGACTGTATGCTCTCACTACCCATCAAGAGTCTTAGTCATCACCTGATGTCGTTACTGGTGTGTTGAAACTTTTTTTTGTAATGTGTACTGTTTACTTGACTCATGATCCACTCTTTCTTAAGTGACCCTATTTGTGGATGTGTATTTTGGTCTTGGTCATGAGTGTATTTCAGACCCCTTACCTAGGTGGGTAACTTTGTGGTTGCAAAAAGTCTATAGAGGTTGTGTGGTGTCTGTGAGTGGTTCGAAGACTTTGGTGGATCTATTTGAATTCGACATGGTTGATTTTGATGTGATGTTGTGGATAGATTGGTTACACTCATGCTATGCATTTTTAGATTGTCGGACCAGTAATGTTATTTTTAAATTCCCTAATGAGCTGGTCCTTGAGTAGGAAAGTGGTTCTCTAGTGCTTAAGTGGAGGTTCTTATCATATCATAGAGCCCGAAAGATAATTTCCAAGGGATGCCTTTATCATTTGGTTCTGGGTTTAAGATTCTAACTTAGAGGGTCCTTTCTTACATTCTAAAACACCTTGGGTTTTGACTCTTAGAAAATTTCCTGAGTTTGAGATTTCTGATCATCATATGACTCATGCTTACATATTATATGATGTAAGTATAGTTTAAGGCACTTGGTTGTATGTTTCTCAATGTGGTTTGGTAGTTTTCTATCAAAGGTATGACTAGATATCATAAGGGTCGTATGATCATGACACGAGTAGTAAGGTCCAAAAGGTATGTTGTTCAGTGTCTCGCCTTGAAATTCTGCCTAGGGTACGATTTAGTGGGTACTACTTATATGGTAGGGTACGATTCATGCTAAGGAGTTGAATGATGAACATATTATGGTGTCCTATATTGTGATCAACATACTAATGGAGGGTACCACTGTATGATGTAGGCCCAAGTGTAAAGGTCAAATCGTACCATCCTGTGAGTCTTTTATAGCTTTTTAGCTGAGGGTATTTTAGAAATTTCCCACCCTAAACCCTTAAGATGCCATATCTTATAACACTAATTGGCCTATCATAACATATTTTAAAGGATCAAAACACTCTCAAAATCCTCTCTAAACTCTCTCTTGAAGGCTGAGCTAGGGTTTCTACATTGTGTTCATTTAGAGGCTCAAAATTCAAGTCCTTTTCGTGAATCTTCATGAATAGGGCATGCGACTCTTCCCTTATTTCTTTTTTGTAAAAGCCATATGTTTAAATTTTTGATAATGAATCATTAGTGGTGGTTTTTAAAACTAATTTTTAGGGTTTTGTTGCATATCATTAAGTATTGTTTAATCTTGGTTTAAATTTTGTTCATAAATGTTTTAATGATGGTTTTACATATGTCGGTGCTTGGAAATTGTGGTCTAAAAATTGGGTCATGATTAACCTTAAACTTGATGGTTTTTACTTTGGTGTTGGTCTTGGAAATGGTATACCCTTAATGTGTTTGTGAAAATGTCTAAGATAACAAGCTAGTCACATATTAAATTGTGTTGAGAACTAAGGTATTGGCCTAAAGATTGTGAATTTTTTGTTATTGGTTTTGTGAAGGCCTTGTTTTCTTTATATTGATTTGATTGTAACCTTGGTGGTTTAATTGAAAAAATGGGCTTAAAATCCAACACATTGAATTAAATTAATATCTTTGTTAGACAATGGGTTCGAGTCCCAAATGAACAGTTGATTAATAAGGGTAATGGCATGTGGTATGCTTGTAAATGGTATTGGAATAATGATATTAATAGGATGCCTTGGTAAGGAATTTATTTAATGGTTGTGTATGTGTAACAGATGTTTTAATTGGGCTTTAAAGTAGGATGTTTAGTCAGGCCGTGAAAGTCTAAAGGACTAGCAATGGAAACCACGCTAGATGATGTGGGTATCTTTGTGATCAGGTGGTTTGAGTACCCTAAATGAATATGTGAATGGGAGGTTCACGTCCCCCATAATACATATATCGATCCTTAAGTTACCGTGATTATGCTGGGAGGTTTGGATCCCTCATATAGGCATATTTAATTTTGAATACTCTCTAGTTTGTGCGGCTACACGCACTGGGGACCTTCCATTTATGAGAGAGCTGGGCCCATATAGCCTGTGGGTGCCTTGATATTTGAAGTTTATGCTACACAGCCTAGTATACATATGTATATGTATGTATTGCATTGGTTTTGTGCATTGGTTGATTTGTTTTGAATGACTGGAATTATATTATCCATATCATTGAGTTACATGCTAGCGCTCCAGCCACTAACCATCTATGGACAGTGAATCCTCACATGATGTAGGGACTAGTCATACTATCACACCTCCTACTTAGTGACTTGGATTTGGGGATAACTTGTGTTGACTTAAAGGGGTGATTTTCCATACTTTAGAAGGTTTCATTTCTTGCATTGATTTTTCTTATGTCTTTATTGGCTTAGAGTTCGATATTAGTTTTGGCTATTGTCTGGGGTATGCCTTGACTGGATATTCTTGGACTATTTTAGAGGCTTTGTATGGACAAACAGTTGACTTGGGTATGTTACAGAACGAATATGGATTTAGTTATTTTTTTGTGGTTGTTGGTTTGGTTTGAACGATTGACTTGGTTGGGTTAGTCTTGGTTTTAGACCTATCCCAAAGTCATTTATATTCTAAATTATCTACATTTTTACATATGTTCAAAATTCTTCCGACTCGAGGTATATGTTGGTTGGGTGTATTGGGTATTGGGTGTGGTCTCCAATCCTTGGTGGACTTTAGATTCCCATTACGACAAGGCCCTTGTTCGAATCATATCAAGTTGATATCAGGGCCAGGTTCATGGACACACGGGAGTCCATAAATTCGTGTCAAGTAGAGTCTCTTTTAAGGGTGTGTAGCGTGCAATACTCATTAGAGAAAGGCTACAAGGCATTTAGCAATATTTCTCTTTCTTGTGTTCTATTTTCAAGTTGTAGAGCCTAAGTCCTGAAATACTGTCTAATTCCTATTTGTTTGCTTTGCAGGTCATGCCTCGATGATCTAAAGTCTATGAAAACTCCTCTGTCTCAACTAGGGACAATGTTGATAGGACATTATCAATTCATGGGATCCATACCTAGTCTAGGGGTCCAGTTCCTAACTGTCTCGAAGTTTCACTGATTTCCTCTAGTCCTTCTCAAACTCCTCAAGTTGAAGTGACAAATGTTGAGTTTTATCTTTCATATGTTGGCACAGTTGGTAGCTACTCAATCTGAGTATGGTGTTCCTGGTACTCCATCTTTTGTGGCCATAAGGGTTAGCCAATTCATGAGGTTGAATTCTGCAACCTTCACTAGTGTTAAGGTGGAGGAAGATCCCTAAGGTTTGTTAGATGGGATAAAAAGATCTTTTGTGCTATGCATGCCATGAATATAGAGGGCATGGAGGCTTTTACCTACTAGCTGAAGGATATGGTGTACCAATGGTTTGAGGAATGGGATCAAGCAAGGGGAGACAGTATTGAGTTATCTCTATAGGAGGTTTCTCTAGTGCGTTTCCAAATTGCTTCTTTCCTCAAGAGTTAAGGGAGGCAAAAACAGCTAAGTTTGTGATGTTTAGGCAAGGTAGGATATCCGTCAAGGAGTATGTATTAAAATTTCACCAGTTATTATGCTATGCTCCAGAGTTGGTTTCTAGCATTAGGGCTAGGATGAGAAAGTTTGATTTAGGATTGCCTCATGAGTTGATCTTGGAGAGTAAGGTTTCCTAGGTTATCGAGGACATGGACGTCTCTAGATTGGCTATGTATATACAACAGGTAAAGGACAAAAAAAGAAAGTAGGCCGAGTTTATTCAGAGGCAAGGGAATAAATTTAGGCCCTCTAAGCAAGGTGGTAGAGATGGTGGTATGTGGAAAAAAAAGAAGTGGGGGAGTTCTGGTCCTTTCTCCATGGCTAGGGCTCCTTACCCAAAGTTATCGGGTGATTGTTGGTCTCAATATAATGGTGGATTTCAAGCATAGGGTACCCAATCTCAGGCTAGTGGGGCTAAGTTGACTCCATCCCACCCTCCTTGTAGATTTTGTGAGCGTTCTCATAGTAGGTTCTGTGAGGAATAGAAGCAAAAATATTTTTAATCTACTTAGATTGCACATATGAAATATGACTATTATTCTAAAATGGATTCTGGGGCTAATGATGTTCCTATTGCCTCTTCATTTATTCTTGCATTAGAGGGAGTTACTTCTGTATTTGATTCTGCTACTCGTACCAACAATGGCAAAAATTGGTTATATGCTCTTACATCTTGTTATGATTCTGAGGCATTTCACGATGTTTTTACTTATATGCTAAAACTATTCTCCCGTGATGTACACTATTTACTTGATCCAGGATCCACTCTTTTCTATGTGACCCTATTTGTGGTTGCGTATTTTGGTGTTGGCCTGAGTTTATTTCTGATACTTTTTTTCTATCTACCTAGTTTTGGCCTATGGGAAGGTTTATCTCACATCTTAAAGCCCAAAAGTTGATTTCCAAAGGTTCTTTGTATCATTTGGTCTAGGTTAAAGATTCTAACTTGTAAGTTCCTTCTTTGGAATCCATTTTTGTGGTTAATAAGTTTCCTGAGGTTTTCTCGGATGATCTTTCTGGTGTTCCTCCTAATATGGAGATTGAGTTTGGGATCGATCTTTTTCTGAACACTTATCCTATCGATATCAATCCTAATAGAGTGGTTCCATTTGAGTTGAAGGAGCTTAAGGATCAATTGAACGATCTCTTAGAAAAAGGCTTTATTCATTTTAGTATGTCTCCTTGGGGTGCTCCTTAGTTTTTCATGCATAAGAAGGATGGTTCCCTTTGGATATGTATTTACTACTATCAGCTGAATAAAGTTACTGTAAAGAATAAGTATCCTCTTTCGAGGATCAACAACTTGTTTGACCACTTCAAGGTACAAATTATTTCTCTAAGGTTGATCTTAGGTCGGGTTATCATCAGCTTAAGATTAGGGAAGTGGATATTCCTAAGACTTCCTTCAGGAACCGTTATGGTCACTATGAGCTCCTAGATATGTCTTTTTGGTTAGCCAATTCTCCAACAACATTTATTGATTTGATGTATAGGGTCTTCCATCAGTTTTGGTATTTATACGTTATTGTCTTCATTGATGATATCAGGTATACTATAATAGTAAGGAAGATCATGTTGATCACCTTCGTGCTGTATTACAGACCTTGAAGGATGAATATTTGTATCCCAAGTTCTCAAAGTGTAAGTTTTGGTTAAAGGCTTTGAAGGGATTATACTGGATCCACAAAAAGTTGCAGTGGTTAAGAAGTTGACTAGACCCGCAAATCTAATTAATATTCGTAGCTTCTTAGGTTTAGCTAGTTACTATAGAAGATTTTTGGAAAGCTTTTTGAATATAGTTTCCCTACTGACTAGATTGACCTAGAAAAAGGTGAAGTTATCATGGTTCAATGCTTGTAAGGGTAGTTATAAGAAGTTGAAGGATAAGTTGAGTTCAACTTTGGTCATGACCTTGCCCTAAGGTAATGAGGGCTTCGTAGCGTGTTGTGATTCTTTCTGTGTTGGGCTTGGTTGAGTGTTGATCCAGCATGGTAGGGTGGTGGCCTATACTTCTAGGTAGTTGAAAGTCACGAGAAGAATTACCTTACTAATGATTTGGAGTTATTGGCAGGGGTATTTGCATTGAAGATTTGGCGTCACTATCTCTTTGGGTTTTCTGTTGACATTTTTTTTATCATAAAAGCCTACAATATGTGTTTTCTTAGAAAAAGTTAAATCTCATACAAATGAGGTGGCTTGAGTTGTTGAAGGACTATGATATGAGTCTCATTACCATCCAAGTAAAGCTAACATAGTTGCTTATGCTCTTAGCAGGTTATCTATGGGGATTCTAGCTTATATGGATGAGTATAAATGGGAGTTAGTGAAGGACATTCACTATTTGGCTAACCTTGGAGTTTGTCTCATGGACTTTGAGGATGGTGGTATATTTGTGCATCATGTATCACAGTCGTCTCTTATCATTGCGATAAAGGAAAATAGATTTTGGATTCAGACTTGATGAAGATTAAGAATAGTGTGGGTCAGCAAAAGGTTGTTGACTTTACGACTGATGGTGATGGTATTTTGTGGAACCAGGACAAGTTATTTATCCCTGATGTCAATGGGTTGAGGGATCAAATTTTGGCCGAAGCTCATGGATTGCGTTATGTTATTCATTCTGGTTCTACGAAGATATATCATGACCTTAAGGAGTTCTATTGGTGGAATAATATGAAGCGAGATATGGCTAACTATGTGGCCAAGTGCATGGTGTGTCAACAAGTGAAAGTTGAGCACATGAGACCTAGAGGTTTGTACCAAGAGATTGAGTTGCATAAATAGAATTGAGAGGTAATTAATATATATAGTGTTATCGATCTTCCTCGGTCTCATTATCAGTGCATTTTGAATAGTGTTATTATGGATAGGATGACGAAGTCTGCTCACTTTTTTCCTGTGAGGACTAGTTATTCGATAGAAGATTATGCCAAGTTTTATCTTGTAGAAATCGTGAAGTGGCATGGTGCTCTAATTTCTATTATTTTAGATCATGGTACTCCATTTTCATCGTATTTTTGGTGGTCCTTTCAAAAAGGTTTAGGAACTAAGATATGCCTTAGTATTGCTTTCTACCCGAATGGACAAGTAGAAAGGATCATTCGGACAATGGAAGATATACTTTGTGCTTATGTGATTGACTATGGTGGTAATTGGGTTGACCATTTGCCTTTCATAGAGTTTTATTATAATAGCAGTTATCACTCTAGCATTCATATGGCTCCTTTTAAGGTGTTGTATTATAAGAGTTATCTTTCTCTTATTGGGTGGTATTAGGTTTTTTAGGGTAAGTTATTTGGCCCTGATTTGGTTAACCAAGCCTTGGGAAAGGTGAAAGTAATTTGTGATGGGTTGAAAGTCGTTCAAATTTGCCAAAATTCCTATGCCGATGTGAGGAACAGGGATTTAGAGTATAAAGTTCGCGATTGGGTGTATTTAAAGATGTCTCCTATAAAGGGAGTAATGCGGTTTGGTAAAAAAGGGAAGGTCAGTCCCCGATCTGTTGGTTCGTACTTAGTTTTGAGAAGGGTTGGTAATAGTGTGTATGAGTTGGATTTGGCTACTTGTTTGAGCTCTATTCAACCTATTTTCCATGTCTCTATATTGAGAAAGTGTGTGGATGATCCTTCATCAGTTATTCCTTTGGAAAAATTGGGTATTTCAGATTTCTTATCTAATGAGGTAGTCCAGGTTGAGATCTTGGATCACCAAGTTTATCAATTTCAGACAAAGGATATGGCATTGGTAAAGGTTCATTGGAGGAACTATAAGGTTGAAGAAGTTACTTGGGAGGCGGAAGAGGCCATAAAGTCCAAGTATCCGAAATTTTTCCTCCTACTGAAAATTTATGCTTGAGGTATGCATTGTTCTTAATATCTTTATTTATGTCTTTGTTACATAATATGTTTATTCCTTGATGTCTTTATTTTCTAATATTAGTTAAAGGGATGCTTGATGAGTGCTAATGTGTTAACTCGTGCTTATGCGTTCTTTCCCATTATTCAGAGGATGAATGATCCTAGTGGGGGAGAATTGAAACACCTTGACTTTTGATCCTTAGAAAATTTTGTTATGTTTGATCTTTTTGATAATCATACGACTCATACTTATATGTTGTATAATGTGAGTATGGTTTAGGGGTCTTGGTCATATGTTCCTTAGTATGGTTTTGGTTGTTTTCTGTCCAAGGTACGAATGGACAATATAAGGGTCGTATGATCATGATACGAGTAGTAAAGTCCAAATAGTATATTGTCCAGTGTCTAGCCTTGACATTCTTCCTAAGGTAAGATTTGAGTGGGTACTAGTCGTATGGTAGGGTACGATTCATGCTAAGGAGTCGTATATTGGACAGATATGGTGTCCAACATTATGATCAACATACGGGTGAAGGGAACCACTCGTATGATGTGGCTATTAGTTGAAGGGGCAAACCGTAGTGAGTCTTTTACAGCTTTTTAGCTGAGGGAATTTGAAATATTTCCCCCTCCCCCACCAAACTGTTAAGACCCCACATCCTATAACACTAATTGCTCTCTCATAAAATACTTTGAAGGATAAAAACACTCATAAAATCCTCTCTAAACTCTCTCTTGAAGGTTGGGCTTAGGTGTCTACAAGGTTAACATCTAGAGGCTCAAGAGTCAAGTTCTTTCTATGAATCTTCGTGAATAAGGCATGTTACTCTTCCGTAATTATTTGTTCATGAAAATCATGTGTTTGAAGATTTGATTATGAATCATTAGTGTTGTTTTTGAAAACCATGGTTTGGGGTTTTGTTGAATATCATTGAGTATTGTTTACTCTTGGTTAAAATTGTGTTCATACATGTTTTAATGATGGTTTTAGAGAAGGGTACTCTTTGAAATTGTGGTTTAACAATTGGGTTATGGTTAACTCTAAACTTTATGGTTTTTACTTTGGTTTTGTCTTGGAAAAAATGTGCCATCAATGTGTTTGTAAAAATGTCTAATAGAAAAAACTAGTCGCAAGTTGAATTGTGTTTTGAACTAAGGCATCGGCCTAAAGATTGTGAATCATTGGTAATTGGATTTGTAAAGGCCTTGTTGGATATACATTGATTTGAATTATAACCTTGGGGGTTTAATTGACTAAATGGGTTCTAGTCCCACACATTGAATGGAATTAATGTCTTTGTTAGATAATAGGTTCAAGTCCCAAATGAATAGTTGATTAATAATGGTAATGGCATGCGGTATGCTTCAAAGTGGTGTTGGTGTGAAGTTACCAACGGATTGCCTTGGTAAGTAGTCTGTTTAATGATTGTCTATGTGTAATAGATGTTTTAATTAGGATTTTAAATAGGATGTTTAGCCAGTTTGTGAAAGTGGATGTCCAAAGGATTAACACTAGAAACCGCACTAGCTGATGCGGGTGTTTTTGTGATTCGGTGGTTCGAGTCCCCTAAATGAATATATGAATAGGAGGTTAGTGTTCCCCATAATACATGTGTTGGTTTTTAAGTCACCTTGGTTATGTTGGGAGGTCGAGTCCCTCATATTGGCATATTCAATTTTTGATATTCTCGAGTTCGTACGGCTACATGCACTGGGGTCCTTCTAGCTAGGAGAGAGCTAGGCCCATAAAGCCTTTTGGTGCATGATATATGAAGGTTATTCTACACAGACATGTTAATTTTTTCAAAGTTCAAGCTAATCTCATTACCTATCCCGACATGGCTTATATAAGTATATGTATGTATTGCATTATTTGTCTGGATTAGTTGATTTGTTTTAAATGGTTGGCATTATATTATTCTTATACTTTAGTTACATGCTAGTGCTCTAACCTCTAACTATTTTTGGATGTTGTGTCCCCACGCTATGCAGGGACTGATCATACTATCACATCTCCTGCTTAGTGACTTAGATTCAGGGATAAATTGTATTTACTTTAGGTGGTGAGCTTCCATACTTTGGAAAGCTCCATTTCATTATTTAAATTTTCTTATATATCTATTGGTTTATAATTGGATATTGGTTCTGGCTATGGTCGGGCGCATTTCCTGACCGGATATTCTTTGATTATTTTAGAGGCTTTGTATGGAGAAATTGTTGAATTGGGTATCTTACCTATCAAATATGGATTTGGATATTGTTCTATGGTTGTCGGTTTTATTTGGATGAGCGACTTAGTTGGGTTGATCTTAGTTATATACCTATCCCAAAGTCATTTACATTATAAATGATCTTCACTTGTTATATATTCAGAATTCTTTTGACTCAAGGTATATGTTGGTTGATTTGATTGGGTATCGGGGGTGATCTCCGGTCCTTGTTAGACTTGAGATGCCCGTTACGAAAAGCCCATACTTTGGGTCATGTTATATTCCATCCTAATGGTAAATGAATTTTTTGAGGTCTTCCCTAATGACCTACCTAGTGTCCCTTTTGATAATGAGATTGATTCCGGAATTGATCTTGTTCAATACACTCGTCCTATATCTTTTCCCTCGTACATCATGGATCTTGATGATTTAAATGCATATAAGGAGCAATTAAAGTATCTTTTAGATAAGGGTTTCATTCATCCTAGTGTATACTCATTGGATGCACTAGTGTTGTTCGCGCGCAAGAAGGATGGTTTCTTTCGTATGCGTATTGATTTCCATCAATTGAATAAGGTCATAGTAAAAAATAAGTACCCTTTTCTACAGAAAATTGATTTGTTTGATCAGTACTAGGGTGCTAATCTTTTCTCAAAGATCAATCTTTGATCCGGGTACCATTAGTTAAATATTAGGGAGGTGAATATCCCTATGACTGCCTTCTATACCCGATATGGGTATTTTGAGTTCCTGGTTTTATATTTTGGGTTGACTAATGCCCTGACGACATTTATGGACTTGATCAATAGGGACTTTTACCATTTTATGGATTTATTTGTTATGGTATTCATAGACGATATTCTTGGGTACTCTAAGAGTAAGGTGGATAATGTCAAATACCTCCATATTGTATTGCAGACCCTGAAAGAGCAGCAATTGTATGGGAAATTTTTGAAATATGAAATCTGGTTGAATGGGTCAGTTTTCTGGGTCATGTCATATCTAGTGAAGGGATCATTGTGGATCCATAGAAGGTGGCAGTGGTTAAAAAGTGGACTAGACCCATGACTCCAATCGACGTTTGGAGCTTCTTGAGTTTAGCCAATTTCCACAGGAGATTTGTGGAAATTTTATCATCTATAGCTACCCCATTGACTAAGTTTATTCAGAAAAAGATAAAGTTCTTATGGTCCGATGCTTGTGAGGGTAGTTTTGAGAATCTAAATGATAAGCTAGCTTCGGCTCCGGTTTTAATTTTTCCTGAAAGCACTAATGGATTTGTGGTTATTGTGATGCATCCCATGTGGGGCTTGGTTTCATTTTGATGCATGGAAATGTGGTAGCTTATGATTCTAGGAAGTTGAAAATGCATGAGAAGAATTATTCGTATCATGACTTAGAGTTGTTAGAGTTGGTGTTCGTGTTTAAAATATGGCATCATTATTTTTATGGACAACATATGGGTAACTTTTCTGATCATAAGAGATTGCAATATGTGTTCACTAAGAAAGAGATAAATCTCAGTCAAAGGAGGTAGGTTGAGTTGCTCAAGGATTAGAAATTTAATCTTCACTATCATCTAGGTAAAACAAACATAGTTGATGATTCTATTAGTAGGTTATCCATGGGCAGTCTAACTCACATTATTAAGGACAAGAAGGAATTGGTGAAGGACATTCACTATTTGGCTATCCTTGGAGTTCGTCTCTTGGACTAGAAAGATGGTGATGTATTTGTTCAAGAGGTGTCAAAATGATCTCTTCCTACTGAGGTGAAAGAAAAGCAAGTATTGGATCCTATCTTGATGCAAATCAAGGGGGATGTAGGTGGGCAAAAAGTAATGGCCTTTGAGATTAGTGATTATGGTTTCTTGCGGTACCAAGAGAGATTGGGCATTTGTGATGGAGATGGCTTGTGGTAGAGAATCATGGCCAAGGCTGATAAGTTACATTACGACATTGATATTTGTTTGATGAAGACGTATCGTTATCTTAAGGAAATCTATTAGTGTAATTAAAATAAAGAAAGATGTGGCTAGTTTTGTGGCTAAATGCATGATGTGTCAATGGGTGGAGGTTGAGCATTTGCGTCTCGGAGGGTTGTATCAAGAAATAAAGTTGCTTGTTTGGAAGTATGAAGTGATTTGTATGGATTTTGTTACAAGTCTTCCTTGGTACCAGAATCAGTTTGATTTTATTTATGTCATCGTGGATGGGATGACAAAGTCAGTCACTTTTTTCTAGTGAGGAGAAATTTTATGGCAGAGGATTATGCAAAATTGTTTATTCAGGAATTATAATGTGTAATGGGGCACCTATTTCTATCATGTCAAATCATGGTTCTCAGTTCTCATCACACTTTTGGCCGTCATTTCAGAGAGGTTTGGGGACTGAAGTGAGTCTTTGTACGCACTTCCACTCTCTGTCAGATGGGCCAGTGGAAAGGACTATTTAGACTTTGGAAGATATGCTTTGAGCTTGCATGATTGGCTATGGTGGTAGTTGTATTGAACATTTTCCTCTTATAGAGTTTGCATATAATAATAGTTTCAACCCTAGCATTGAGATGGCTCTATTTGAGGCATTGTATGGTATGAGGTATAGATGTCATATTGGGTGGTTTAAGGTCGGTGAGGTGGTGATGTTTGGCTCGGATTTGTTTTACCAAGACATAGAGAAAGTAAATTTGATTGGGGATAGACTTAAAATCATCCAAAGTCAACAAAAGTCCAATGAGGAGGTGAGGAATAGAAAGTTAGAGCTTGAGGTTGGGAATAGGGTGTTCTTTAAGGTATCTCCCATGAAAGGGTAATGCATTTGGGAAGAAGGGGAAGCTCATTCCTCGGTATATTAGTTCATTTCTAGTCTTGAAGAGTGTTGGAATATTGCATATGAATTAGAGTTGCCCTCTAGTTTGAGCTCCATTCACCTAGTGTTTCACGTATATATATTGAGAAAGTATATGGGTGATCTGTCGGTAATTGTTTCTATCAAGGGTCATGGTCTTTTAGATTCCTTGTCCTAGGAGGAAATCCTATTTAAAATCATGGATCCACAAGTTCATCTGTTGTAGACAAAGGACATAGCTTTGATAAAGGCTCTATGGAGGAACCACAAGGTTTAAGAGGCTACTTGGGAAGTTGAAGAAGACATGAATTCCAAATATCCATCCCTATTCCCTATTTCAAAATATCATGCTTGAGGTATGTGTTGTTCCTAATATCCTTGTTTTCTGTCTTTATTAAAAGAAGATTGTGAGTTCCTTGGTAATCTATTTTTTGTCTTAAATGTAAGAGTAGAGATGTTTGGGGCTTAACGGTACTAGTCAACGCCTTGTCCCATAATTCGAGGATGAATGATCCAAGTGGGGGGGG